>VXBR01006565.1:2851947-2879589 GCA_013400215.1 Cisticola juncidis
TGAGGCGGGGGCCGGGCCGGGCCGGCTCCACAGCGGCGGCCGCGCGGGGCTCAGCGCATCGACCTGAGAGCTGCTCACGGTAAACACCTGCAACATCCCGGGATCCTCTTCGGACCGGGGTGCCTGTTGGCTCTGGTTGGTGGGTTGGGGTTGGGTTTTCTAAATTATTTTCAATATTTTGTTTCCTCACATGAAGCTGAGGGGGGAAAAAAGAGAAATGCATGGTGCCAGTACTGGGAATGAACATACAGGTCAGGTTCTACAGACTGGGATATATATTTGTGCAGAAGTGGGCAGCAGTCCGTATCAGTGATGCCACTTCTCAGAGAGGTCCAGGCCACAGGGCCAGCCCCAAACAGCTGCTCCCCGCCAAAGCTGTCTGTGGCACAGCAGAGCCAAAACAGTCTTCCCGAATGTTAACTTTTGTAAAACTGCAGAATTTAGGGGCTGAGACAAGTTACCCTGCCAGTACAAAATGGCAGTCGTCGTGCAGAGGGGAAGATAGTTGGCACAAAACAATGATTAGAAGTACCTGGTAGATAATGACAGCCTTTAGGGTTTCTTATCTCTCACTGGTTATCACGTAGGTATGACTTAAGGCATATTTCTTTTAAAATAATAACCTTTCTTACTACAGCGAGTTCCCTATTTTTTTTTAACTGGAATCTATGTAGCCAAACCAACTGAGCAACTTGATCAGTAATTTGCTAAATTTTGCACTCTAACACTGAGAATATGTTATTTGCCCCTTATATTTTTACATCAGCTTTATTTTCTGGTTACCTAATGAGACAGTCAAATTAAAAGTGCCTTCAAAACTTCACCAGGTCTATTCTGGAACTGTTCAGCTTCAGGTGAGATCCTCTGATGGCAACTGTCAAGCAAGCTTTGGCACAACCATGTTGGTAGAGATACACTTAGCCATGGCCTTCTGAATCAAGGAAAAACACAGCTCGACAAATGTTTGTAATGACAGGACATATAAAACTAATGAGTTTGTATGTCAAATACCACAAATAATCTCTTCTCCTGGGGAATAATAAGATAATACCATGAGAACTC
Source organism: Cisticola juncidis (assembly GCA_013400215.1). Lineage (NCBI taxonomy): Eukaryota > Metazoa > Chordata > Aves > Passeriformes > Cisticolidae > Cisticola > Cisticola juncidis. The sequence continues at coordinate 2,853,010 of VXBR01006565.1, forward strand.
TCATAGCTGAAATAATGAGAAGTTCATGGACAGTTACCAACTCCTTAAAAATATTTTAATATTTATTATTCTGAGTTAATTTCCCACACCATATTCTTAGGGTCAACTTACTAAATTAATAACCAAGCAGCTGTCTTCTTTTCTATTGAAGAACCTTCTATAAACTGTTGCGCTATAGAAAACACTGAGAGGAATATGTTTAGCTTCATTAGTTTACATTCCTTTGCCAAAGATTTAGGTGTCAGAAGTGAGTGGTTAAGTGATATTAAGTAGAAGATACCTTTAGTGTTCCAGACTGAATGACAGCAAGGCAAGAAATAAATGATGGACCTGATCGAGAATTCCTTAGTAAAATGTCTTTGAGACAAAAGTGCATCCCGTTTACTACTGATATAGGAATAAATATTTCATCAGGAATTACAATGTTACTACTTTTTTAGTGTGTCATGGCATACTGTGGCAATCTGGTTCCTTCCTTTGAAACTAAGTTACATTAAGAATGTAGAATCAGAGAATTTCAGATTGCTTTAAAGGAGTTTGTTTCACTAAATAGTCTTTCAATTCTGGGTATGTATCAACACTGCTCAAAATGGAGAGTAGTGGAAAGTGCTCTTTTTGGAAGCAGTACAGGAGAAACAACAGTATCCTAAAGTAGGAAGGGTCTCTTACAGGATAGAATAATTCCCAAATGGTGATGGCCTTTCACTGCTGAGTGCTAAGAGGAAGTATCAGCATGAGCTCAAGTGATGGGTTCTGGTGCAAGTTGAGCCTGACTGAGAGCCAGAGAACTGTTCCTCTAGGAGCAGATGTAATCAGCAGAAATTAGCCCAATAATGGTGATATGTGGTGGTTTCTAAGCTGGACCATTACAGATAGATTTTTCTCCAGTTTGAAGACATGCTGAATTTGCCAAGCATCTGTACTGTCTGGTCTAGCAGACTATTTTGGGTCCTAATTCATAGTGTCATGCTGTAGCCCATGCACCTTGTGTATGTATGTAATGACTACATTAAAGCTTGAAAATGCACAGGTTAAAATATAGGCAGTCAAAATTAGTTCAAAGCCTGTCATGAGAGAGAGATGTATTTAAGTGAAAACCCATAGCTTCGAATGATAATGAAAATCTTAATCTCTAGGAATGGCACACACACTCACAAAGGCAGAAAATTAGGGACTTAAGAGACTTATTTAGGTAAGTGAAACTAACAGTTTATAATGCAGAAAATATTTAATAAGACTTTTTCTCTGTAAAGCTTTTAAATAGTTCATTGGGAAAAGGAGGTATATATGCATCATAGCTGTTTCATATTCATCTGTAAATAGCTAAATCATATGATAGTTTTTCAACTGAAATCATTAAACTTTTTTAGTAATATGGCATTTAAATATACATATGACCTTTCTGATGTATAGGTAGAGCATTACAAAAATATATTGCTTACATCTCAAGAATTTATTTCTAGTTGCCAAATTGCACTCCATAATAAAATTAACTTTTAATTTTGCATTCACAAAATACATTTTATACTTTTAGCTGTTTCCAATCAGTTAGAACAGCTGTTCCTTTTATAAAATTAAATTATTAATATTCCTCTTAATTATAAATTTTGAGTACATATGCTGCTCAAGGTCAATTCATTTCCTAATTTTAAAACTTAAATGTCATTGATATAATAGACATATCATATAAACCAATTCATCTGGTATTTAATTCAAATAAATTAATCTCAACCAAAACATGGGATATGGTTAAAAAACTTGAGTTTTGATCTTTAAGCAGAGAACATTAAAAAATCCACAACTAATCAATATTGTTCTTCAAATAATTTCGGTTTTTTTAATGTGTTGTTAATAAAATTATTTTTAGTCAAAGGTCAAATAAAATAAGATTTTCACCTGGGAGAAGGTTGTAGGATTGCCCTTTTGGTCCCGACTGACCAAAATCAGATCTTCATGGCAATAATCCAACAAATTTATAAAATTATATTTCTTACCTCCTCAAGTACTATTACAGAAAAAAGTAAGATAAAATGTTTTTAAGCTATTTTGGGGAGCTGCACTTCCTAAAACTATCACAGTATTTCTTCCTTCCATATTACATTAAGGGTGTGATTTTTGAAAGAAATATTTAATCTTCAGTCATTTGCAGATTTTGATAGATTGCATTTTAAAGTAACTACAACTTAACAATTTCACTTTGAAAATTCACATATCCAGTATTATAGCCAGAAGAACCTCTTAGAACCTGGTATCCTGAAGTTTGAAGAAATAGGGAATATAATCTGCTGCTGTCTTGAAACACTTAGATGAAAGACACCTTTTACTGTTCAGTGATAATCAATGACTCAGGAGATCACTCAGAAGTTCATACATGGGGCAAATTTGTATCTCTGTGCAAGTAGTTGCATGATTACTGAGGTACTTTTAAATGAACCTCGTAATATTTCAGGGGTCTTGTCAGCCTATTCTCATACTGAATAGTAAGAAACAAAAGTATAATGTCCAGCTTGTCAGATTTTATAGTTTCCATAGAACCTTGTTTTTCCTCTGTTACAGTTTTTGGAATTATTTCACACTTTTTATGAGATTCTTGTGAATCCTGTGGCAAAGATGTGGAATCTGCCTCTCTGGCACATGAATCAGCTCAAAGACCTATTAGATTTTCCTGCCAAACTTTTCAAAAATATTTACCAAAGAGGATCCCTAAATCTTCAAGACTACTAAGCTTTCCTTCAAAGGCATTGTCTAACAGGTATCTTCTATAACTTTGTATTTAAGTATTGTCCAAGCCACTGATGACCTGGAAATGTGCAGCACCCAGCAAGGCTCACCCTTGTCAGGTAAGTGTTATATACAGCAAAGAGAAGAAGGATCCAAGGCCCCAGGGTGATTGAAGGAACAGTCTTGACCAGAGAAAGCAGAAGTGCATGTAATTCAAAAGGTCTCTAAAATAACTATATGGGTTTTATTCCCTGTTAATATTTACACCAAACTAATTTGAAGTCATGTAGATGTTTCAGTATGGATAATGAAAATCAAAGAAAACAAACATGTATTTTGATCTTCTGACTGTGACAAGTCAGGAGGAGATTATGGATAGTGAGATTTGGCTTTTAACCTGGAGAACATCAGTGCTGTTTTCCTTCTCATCATCCCTTAATATCTTCTGTGTTACACATTTACTCAAGGACACACAGAATTCCATGGTGTCCCTGACCCAGGCCTGGTGATTACATCATTGCTGAGCCATGTCAGCAGGAGCCGACCTGGGGCTGTGTACAGAGCCTGTGTGCTGAGTAAGGATATGGATGGCCACTCAAGGGCACGTAGGGACACATAGATATGGAGTAGGTCTCCATCTCCTCCTCAGTGTGGGGTGCATCCTGTGCTGCAATGTACTCAGGTTAGTGGGCAAAACCTTCTGAAGAATTGCCAAGCTTGTACTGAGGTACAAACTGAGTTGCTGTTCACTGACCAATTGAAGTGCGCTCTTTAAAGGTGCAGGGGCCTGGTACGGTGTCTGCATAAATTCAGATTTTACAGTGCTCCTGTCTTGAAACTCATAGAAACCTTTTACAGTTCAGTGATATTCAATGCATTTAGCAGACCACTCAGCAGATCATAAGTAGGGCAAATTTCTATCTCTGTGCACATAATTAGCAAGGCACTTTTAAAGGAGCCTTGTACCAAGGCAGTTCACCTCAATCTGCCTTCTCTGGACTATCGGTCATGGCCGCTATTGCCAGCAATGAGCAACTAACTCACTTTAGACAACATCCTAGTTTGCCCTTCCTGCCAACCTGTGCCATCATAGAATGCAATCTTTTTTACATTTTTGATTTTCTGTTCCCACTGAATTATAGGCATCTGTTTGCAAGTATCAAATAGCTTAATCAGAGACAGTAGTGTGTACCTATGTTTTTGCATTTTTAAAAGGTACTATTGTCTGCAAAAACAATATATTCCTGTTATCTGTAAGTCCTGTTCTTATAACAGTACTGGCTGTTTAAACAATGTCCCAGTATTACCCTGTATACTACTCAAAAACATTTTTCATTTTCCTTTTTAATAGGAACCAGACATCACAGAGCACACTTTCAAAACAGGCTCTAATTATGAAGCAGGTTAAAAGAAATTTTATTAGCCAAAAGCCCATATTTTCACTTGGGGTCATATCCCACATGGTTTTCTCAGGATCAGATGGTGTGCCTGTGATCTCCACATGCAGATCTCTCATCTGTATGGAAAGGAGATGTCACTCACACTGCCACATTCTCCCATTTTTCAGACAGCTCTCCACAGGTCTAGCATCCACATGTGAAGAAGAGAAAGAAAGATGCACACTACTCACTCAACAAAGACTAGACAGGAAAGATAACACAGCCTGAGAATGTCAGGTGGTCTCAGCTATCATATGTTAATCCTAAAGGAGTGTGAAAATGGCTTCATTTCTTCCCCTCAGTTCTAAATAATTAGCTTTTCTTCTGAGCAGGAATAGTGGTAGTGCTTTGCTCTTGTTTAATTCTGCAAAGGACAGCCAAACACTTGACATCTGCTTGCTTTACATGTTCTAAAACATTGCTTGCACATTAGTGGCCTAAAATAGGGAGCCTATTCTTCGCAGCATTACCTGACCCCTCAGCACTGTGGCTCCACTGACTTCTTGCTATTAATTTGCTCTGAAAGAACTGAAAGAGTTTTAAGCAGGCAAAGATTACACTTTTATATTTTCCAAAATATTAACCAAATCTTCTTATGTGCCTACATGAGGCCTAAGGCTATGTCTGAGCTTCTTAATAAAATGCTTAAATAAATTGTATAATGACACTTAGAAGCTACTTGCAAAATAATGTAATCAAAGCTGTGTTTGGTGGTTGAATACTTAGCTTAGAGAGAGCAAACCGTGAGCAATCTTTTCAGGGGAAGTGTATTCTCTGCAACATTTTGAAACTGCATGTGAACACTGGAACTGTAACTCTGCTACCCCAGTGGGATCATGAATATACAAAGAGTAACACTAAACATATTCAGCATATTCTGGCAGTCTACAGGGCAATGGTTTTTTCTCATAAGAGGAAGGGCTCATTAAAAGTTTTTCCCCGCAAGAGGGGGAAAAAAGACCTTCATGGATCTGAAGATCATTATGCTTCCGTCAAGGAGGAGGGTGAGGGAGAAGACAAAGTAGACAGACAACCTTTCTTTTTCATGGGCCACCTTTGCTTGCCCTCACAGCTATCAACACTAGTTAGGAGTCTGAGCTCTTTTCATATCCTAGATTAACAGAGGAAGCATAAGACACAAGATTTTTTCAGAAGCCTCTAGCTGCTTCACTTTCCCCAGTTCCCTTACACAACTCAGGAGTGTTTGTGGTACAATCCTGAAGTTTTCTGCAGGATGTTCCACTATGCAGCTGTTATATTGCATTCATGGGGTTTGCTCTCTTCCCTGTCCACAAAACTTCAAATCATTGTGCCTCATTACACATGAAGATGAAAGTTTCCTAAGCTAAATAAAGTGATTGCAAAGTACTGAAATGACTGAGACTTAAATGTGAGAATTACCTTCTAGGTTTATCATTCAATTATTTTTCTAATTAGAACCACAGTTTTAATCTGCTAAGAAATATTAAATATTAAACAGCCAGTAAAGCAGAATAGTATATTACATTAAACTAATTCCTTATAAAGTGCCTAAATACATTAGAATTTCCTTTGTCTTCTTATTGTATGGATTCATTCATCCTAGACTTAATTTAAAATATGTGTCAAGTGTCAGATATAACACTGAGATCTAGATTCTGATCTAGATGTTAGAACCTCTGACACTTAGTGAGCATGTTCAAGAAAGGACAAGGAGGAGGGTAAGTTCAAGCCTGTTTTTAATTAGCTACAGCAATTAGATGTTTTGAATACCCAGAATGGTGTATTAGAATTACACAATTATTTGGTTTGTTTGGTTGCTTTTCAATACACTTGAGAACCAGCTCCTAATTAAGATACACACACTATCAAAGATTAAAAACTTAGATGATGGTAAAAACAATTAGAATGATGATGTATGTTTAGATTCCCCATGGTTCTTGTACAGATCTACGAGACAGCATGGAGGGTGAACTCTTGGAATTTACTTTCTGTGCACAAGGTCCAGAAGCAGCTGCAGTATCTGTGTGCCCTGCAGGGGCGTGGGCCACCGCAGAGCAGGTGTGATGCACTGGGACAGGACGTTTTTCCCTGAGCTGGCTGGGCCCTTTGACAGCAGGAGCTCTGCCCTTCAAGGGAACTGCTGCAATTACCATTGCCTCTGGGTGAGGACTTGTTCCTCTCTGTACAAGTCCTTCTTGGGCTGCTACAGTCCTTACCCCACTACCAAGGCCAGATTACTAGATTACAGCAGAGCCTCTACCCGGCCAGAAAACATTATTTCCTGTTTAAAATGTGTAAAAGGAAAGCCCAGCATACAACAAAGCACATTTTTTAAAACAGAATCTAAGATCCAGTGATTCAGCTAAGATTGCCTCCAATTTCAGGTGTGCCTCACCCCTTTAAAATTAATACACTATGTAATATACCATCCTTAATATGTCCTGAATATTTTTCTCTTGATCTCAGAAGCATTGAGCACAGTCTCTTGTGAAATATTGCTGCAAAAATGACAGAGTTCCTACCATCTCAATGCCTGTGATAACCTCAATCAAAGCAGCTGAATTTCTTGACTTGCTGCTGATTCCACAGCACTTTTTTGTAGTGATAACCACTTTTCTCTATCATCATTTATTCAAAAAGGTAAATCAAAAGCATAAAATAGTCTTGTCTGAGTTCTTGCCTGCAGGAGATGTTCTTCTCATTGGTTAAGCCATGAAGTCTTACGTCAGTCAGAGACAAACTGTGGCTGACCCGACTTTCTCTTCTTTTCCACTTACAGAGGCTTCTTATGCACCTGTTAGAATCTGGCCTTAGAATAAGGATTCTTAAAAGAAAAATATTTTTCTTCAGCAGTTTGACTGACACAAAGGTGTACTTGTTTTTAGAAACCTGCATCATCTTTTTATTTGCTGATCAGAAAGCAAATCCTCTATTAATCCTAACAAAATAATCTGAATATATCACTAATGCCTGTTAGTGCGAGATGCATTTAGAGCTGTAATAATGATGATTAATATCAAGGATTTTTACAATGTGAATTCTACAAATAAATTCCTACATTTGTGCGTGCAACATCACACTCTTTCACATTTTACCAAGTTTATTTTCATTTAAAATAAGTCACTAGAAATTCACTTCAAAGTAGACTGCACTAAGGAACACTTCAGCCAAAAAGGTTCACTAAATGATTGAATCAACCCTGAAGACCTGCCTAGGGGTAGGTGTCAGATCACACCGCTAATGCCCCTAGGTTTTGGTGACAACAGATGAGTGCGGTTAAGATCACATCTTCCCACCTTCAGCTCTCAGGCCTCAGTAATTAGGCTCTTATTGGTACCTCTCCACCAAGTTTAGCTTTTACCTAGCTTCCAGGGGGAGCTCTGATTCATATTTTAGAGATCAGAGTATTTTCCCCACTCCAGGGTAATGCTCTCAGGGAGGACCTAACAGTATCCCAGCTATATCTGTTTAAAGTCATTTTGTGCCTTTGGGGGACATGTGTTCAAGGCCATAAGGAAACTGCAGAACTGCACATGCCCCTGGAGCCAGCCGCATAATCATTAGAGAGTTCCAGAATGCAGGAAGAGCCCCTGGTACATGCAGCATCCTTTGGCAAGCAGGAATGGAGATGCCTGAAATGGTTTTCTCAGGGGAAATGGTAAACATAATGGAGATGCACAACTATCGAGAGCCAGACCAAAGGTCTGTTTAACCTAGGAGCCTGTTTTCCAATACAGATGCTATGGAAAGTGGATTAAAAACAAGGCATATATAAAACAGATATTTCCCTTGGCACAGCCTCTCAGCTTCTGGGGAACAGTGCTTCAGAAACTTCCTGAGCTGGAATCGCGTTTTGTTTGTTGTGTTTAATAGTGACAGATTGGCCGATCCATCACGTATTTGTCTCACCGAGTTATGACTCCATTTACACTTGGAGAGTCTCAACATCCTTTGGGAGTTGTTTGAGCAGCCATGATGGCTTTAAAGCAGTTTCACGCACAGCCGCAGCCGCGGGCTGCNAGGGCTCGGGCCGTGCCCCGGGGCTGCCGGCGCACACGTGCCGCCGCCGCGGATTGCGGTCGGGCTGCCGGCGCCCCTGGCGCTGAGCGGGCGGGCTCTGTTCTGCTCCGGGACGCGCGTTGGCTGAGGGGACTTGAGGAAATAAACCTGACGGGAAAGTTGGACATGTTTCAGCCTCTTTTTTTGAGGCAAGCTGGAAATAATTTCACAGTGTCGTAGGCGCAGGATACCTGACGTTTTGGTATAGTGGCTTTTGGTGTGTTGTTTTTTGCTTGGGTTTTGGTTATTTTGTTTGTTTGTTGTTGTTGTTGTTGTTTTGGGGTTTTTTGCTTTTTGTTTGTTTGTTTGTTTTTGGTTTTGTGTGTGTGCTTTGGGGTTTTTTGGGGGGAGGGGGGTTGGGTTTTGTTTGGTTGATAGGTTGGGTTTCGTTTGATTTTCCTTTTGTTTTAAATGCATGTGGCCCTCAAGACTCCTGTCTTTTATTTCTGTAATGTGGCTTGTTCATCCTTCATTGCAGTGGGATAAGCTTTGGCATTGTTGTAGTTCATTTTTTTCTGAGGGTCAGATGTGCAACAACATTACTAGACAGAGTCTGTCCTCACAGCTTTTCCCTGGGCTGTAAAATGTCCCTGTCTCTGAAGAAGGTTGTGTGAAGTCCAGAGAAGTTTTTCTGTCATTAGCAGACAACTTTGGAGTTAAAGGAGTGACTTGAAATATAAAGGGTTTTGGCTTTGGTGTTTTTGTTGTTGTTGTTGTTGTGTTTGTTTGTTTGTTTGTTTGTTTTTCTTTGTTATATACCTGTATAACATGGAAGCTGATTTAATTTAAAATACAAAATGTTGATTAGTCTTGACTTCTATTTTTTCCCTTTATTACATCATACAAAAATATAAAAGTGTTTAAGATGGTAACATCTGAAAGGTGATGGCCCCTCTGAAATTTATTTTTCCCAGAATAAATTTTGTAACACATTATGTTTTTCTGACATATATATTCCCAATCCAGTGTACAAGGTCTGTAGAGTTTCCTGAATGCTTCAGATGATGGATATTTATTACAAGAGGCATGGTCAAATGTTTGGACTCTGTGCAACTTAGCTGAGGTTAAATAATTACTGGTCTTCTTTTTTTACTGGTTAATTATTGGTCTTCATCTGACTTTTTTGTTTCTACTCTTGAATTAGCCCGTGCAATGTGTCTTTTGACCAGACCTAGCTAGCATGAGCTGACTGTAAAATAACCTACCTGGAGGAGCAGGAGGGAACTCTGAATCTCATCAGTGCCCAAGTTACAAAAGTAAAAGCAGAAGAGAATAAGGCAAGGGTAGAAGCAGCAGCTGTGTGGTGGTGCTCCCACCTCTTGGGGCAACTCCTAAGTACAGGCAGAGTTGCACAAAGAAGTCTGTTAATCAACTGTGCAGTGCTGCCATGGTTATTTCAGCAGCCTCTTCTTTCTGTTGTCAGAAGAGTAAGTAGGGTCACATCTGGGCTGTTTATGAGGTATCTGAAGTTCAGCCACTTCCTCAGGCAGTAGCCTTGCATTCTGTCATTTCCCCCCATTGAAATCCCCACCCCAAGCACTGTGTCCAGCTGTGGGCCCCCAACGTAAGAATGAAGTGAACCTTTGGGGTGAATTCGGAGGAGGCCACAAAGATGATCACAGGGCTGGAGCATCTCTCCTATGAGGAGGGGCTGAGAGGGTTGGGGCTGTTCTGCCTGGAGAAGAGAAGGCTCCAAGAGAGTCTTAGAGCACCTTCCAGTACCCAAAGGGGCCTGCAAGAGAGCTAGAGAGGGACTCCTTGCAAGGCCAGGGACAGACAGTACAAGAGGCTACATGTTCAAACTAAAAGAGAGTAGGTTTAGATCAAATATTAGGAATAAATTCTTTACTGTGAGGGTGAGGAGGCAGTAGAACAGGTTGCCCAGAGAAGTTGTGAATGCCCCATCCCTGGAAGTGTTTGAGGGTGGGCTGGAGGGAGCTTTGAACTGCCTGGTCTAAGGGAAAATGTCCCTGCTAATGGCAGAGGGTTTGGAACTAGATAATCTTTAATGTCCCTTTCAATCCAAAACTTTCTAGCTTTCTATAAATACACACAATACTGAAGAAACTTGCTACTCACGACCTCTTTCTGCTCCTCATTAACTTAAAGGGATAACTTTCTCTGACTTTTAAGGGAGCAGAGTCTGGCCCTGCAGTGGAATTCAAACATAAAACATCGTGCTTTCCTGACAGCTGTGTGCCTTCTGTGAGGGCAGGCCAAAACCCAGCAACAAAATTTAGCTTGCTTTAGCTGCTTCAAAGTGAGAAAGGGAAAATATTCATAAATGCTAGTAATGGCAAGGAGAGCAAGGAGATGTTGGTCTGTTGCTTTCAGGGATGAACAGCTACTGTGTGTTCAGGAATTCTGCTTTTTGTTATTGAGCTTCTGAACTTCTAATTTGTATGCTGTAGAAAAAATGAATGTATCCTTAAGACTGACCAGAAAAGTTGCAGATCCTTTTGTTTAATGTTCCTAGGGGTATTTTTGGCACATGACTACTGTGTCACAGACCCTTTCAGCCTAAGATTAAAGGAAAAACAGCTGATTCTGTTTATAGGAGCCTTCAGATCTCTATTAGATTTTATGTGGCTATGGTAGTGAAACTTGTTTTAAAATTATTTCTTTAAGGTTAATTTTATTTTTCAGGGGTTTGGAATACCAGAAGTGATCATTCCAGTTGTATCTTCTTATGAAGTATCTGTTACTACAAATTATGTGGCAGTCTTTTTAGTGAGAGTTTCTAATTTCCAAGTCTACTATTAAAATGTAGGAAAGTGTGTTTGCTGTGATAGCATCAATAACACATTTTAGCATCTAATGATTTTATTTTGACTTTTTAATCCATTTTTAAAGAAATATTATTAATACTTGTATCTTGTCTTTTGTGTGGCCAAGCAGACCCTACTTATACCTAACAATGGCATTGTAGTGTAGCATGTAAGGTTTATAATGAGCAGACATATCCACCTGCTGGAAAATTGCTCTGACAAGAATGTTCTACTTGAGATATCTATCACGATAACACACGTGTTCCCACTCATGTCTCAAATAAAAAATGAAATCTTTTCAAGACTTCATTCCAACACCTCCTTCTCATGTTAAATGTATAACTATAAATACTGTATTTCAGACTTTAAAATTACACTATTTTTTATGTTAAACCATGCATATTAAATATTTATTGTCTCACATAAAATAATATTTTTTTTTCCCATTCACTAATCTCTGACAGTTAAAATAGTTTCTCTGTGTTTGTTTGTAAAGTTGAACACTTTTTTCTGAAGATATTTTAGGAAAGAAAATAAAACCCACCCACCTTAGAAGTTCAGCACACATTAGATTCTCAGTAGTATATGTAATTTGTTCTCTATAAAAGCTGTCACATATAACAAACCATTCAAGACTGGAGTCTCCAGTTTAAATAGCATTTAAATTTTGTTTAGATTACATTTTACTGTTGCTACATAAAACCATTATGAGCATGTCCTCTGGGAATTACACAACACCAGCCTTGTAAGCTCCTGTAAGTTGTATTTACCAACAATAATCTCTATAAGTGTGTGTGTATGCTTACAGAAACATATATGTAGTTTATCCTAAAAGGTCTTTTTTTTAAAGATTTTTTTATTACTAGCACTGCACGTCAGAGGAACCTATGGAACATCTTATCCTGTTAAGAATAATACAATGTATTAATGTTTTCAATATGTTTTATAGGATGTTGTCTTAGCATGTGACCACTGGGCTGGTAGTTCAATTTTACTACTTTTATACTTACTTTTCAAAGTATTTTCTTATAGGATCATGAATCATCTCATAGAGGAATTTCTTTTTAAGTACATCATAACTCCAAGAATGCAATGTTGACTTTATTTTGGTAAATGAATTAAAATGAAAAATAAAAATAGCAAATAAGAGAACTTTAATGTATAAAAATTATGCTCAATGTACTGTGCCAGTTGTTTAGATGAACTACTCCAGAGACATCTGTATCTGACAAGGCAAGAAAAGAAAGACACCTGATGACAAAAGTTTTTAGAAAGCTTTCATTTTATGAAGGCCATTGGTTACACTGATTTGGGAAAGTCCAGTGGTAGATGGTAGTGTGACTAAAACCACCATTTATTTGTAAAAGCCTTTCTCCCCTACTGTTAAGGTGTTATTTAAATGAGGTTTTTGGGTTAGCGAGGTTTGAGGTAGTAGTGTGGAGCAATATATTATATTTGCAGTTAAAATGTTCCTGCTTTAGACTTGGACATGTTATGCCTTGCCTAATACCTGCAGCACATAAAATGATTTTTTTTATTTGTTTACTGTTATTTGCAGGGGTATTACTTCATGACAAGGTTACATTGACCTATCATTTCATGCATCAGCAGTTCTTCTATTCCACTGATTTGATTGCGCCTAGCAGATAAAAAAGGAGCAATCCACCCAGTGGACTAAGTTAGAATTATAATAAATAGTGCACATTCTGAAGGACAAATTAGGTTCACTATGGTACTTACTGCACTGGGCATCATTTCTGTGATGTGTCAAATTTTAAGCTTTTCTATTCCAACATTCAAATTTTGTGCTTTGATTTTATGTAGTTATGGAGGTCATGCTGTAGCTACAGTTGAGGAAAAATGTAGGTTTTTGTAGCTGCTGTAGAGTGTTTTTAGGTTAGGTACTTGTGAAAGTGCAATACATCCCTTGGAATTCCCACTCCTTTCTGGATGTACAATTCTAGATACTGTTGCTGTTCCTCATGCTGAAAAACTTTACCATTGTACAGTCATATAATGTCAAATAACCCTTCCTAATTTCATGGTTTGACATCTGCTAGACAGAGGAAAGGGGCTGCATGGCTTTCAGCTTCACTCTGTTTCTGGAGCTGTCTTGTTCCAACCTGCTCTCCTTGAATGCCAACAACAGCTCAGTGAATCAGGAGGGGCTGTATCCTGGCTGTTTGCTCCCAGGTAAGTTTTTTAACTCCTGTTATCCAAGGGCTGAGCCAAGGAGCCTGTTGTATGCAAAGAGTGGAATAACTGGTAAATCTTAAACATTATTTCAATAAGATGTACCAAATAAGAGTTTAAAATTACTCTAGATTAAGATGTCTGGTTATTAAAAATAGCCTAATTTTTTGTTTCTCTAATGGCAGAGAGTAGACATTAGACACATTTTGCATGTTACTGCTTCGTTGTGGTGATCTGCTAGGACTACAAAATCAATCTGCAGTGGTGAGGATTTAATAACAGTGGAAGAGCAAGGCCATCAGAATTTATAATCACAAATTCTAGAAACTCTTAAATGCTAAAGAACGTGATTGTTCCATTCATGTGGTTTGCTTACTGAAGAATCCCCAGAGAAATTCATTTAAGCACACATGTGAGTTTTAGTGATCTCAGTAGGACGTAAGAGCAAACTGTGTGTTTACAGAATCAGGTAGATCATGAGCTGTATATCAGTGTTTTACTGGATAGATCACCTCTAATGGTGATAGAGACCCCAGAGAAAGAGCCCACCTCAAGAACTTGTAGGAAACCCTGTAAAGTCCTCACTGGTTTCCTTTCTTTTTGTTTGTTGGATTTTTTTCTTTGTTTAAATCAGTATTAATTAATTGTTTCAGTACTGAAACAAAATAAAAATTTACTGTCCCAAGACTTCTTTAAAAGAGAAGCAAATGCATGTTCTGTTTGTTCTGGTGTGCAATGTCTGCTCAGACAAGTTCTGATGGTGTACTGTAAAGGAAAAGACATGGTTGGTCTTCTGTCTTGCCTTGTCATTTCATTTTCCACTAGAGACAGTTGTTTAAAAAAGACAGAGACCAAGAAGGGAAGCTCAACTTAGTCCAGAATCTAATATACAGCTCCTTTGTGGCAATAGATTAATTGAATTATGTTTTATATTCCATTGTTTTAATATTCATGTAGTAAATTAAATTATTCCAAAGTTTCAGGTTATATCCTTATGTGAATTTGTGTTGAAGCTGCTGAAAATTTTCACTACCTCAGGATTTAAGTAATACCATTAATAGAAAAGTAATTCTTTTTCAAGTTCCTGTCTCTATTTTGTAAGAAAACAAACAATAGAAAACCATGTATTTTGGGGCCAAAACAATTATGTGTTTACCGATCGGTAACTTTTATGATACTGTTTGCTTTCAAATACTCATTACTTAATCAGGGAAATCAAACAAAGCATGGGGTTGAACAACTTGATAGTGTATATTTGAAATGGAACTTTACAAAATTTCACCATAAGCTTCAAGTCAAAGAAACGCTCAAGTTGAGGAACCAAATTCTGTCAGGTGAGCCAAAATGTGAAACAACTGTTTTATTTGCTTTTCAGAAATGGCAGTTCAAGCAGTACCATGGTAATATGTCTCTGGTTTTGCAGCTGATCTATTACATGCTTTTGTAAGCAATTAGAGCTCAATAATACAACAATTTGTCACCCAATTAATTTTGAAAGACTGGAAATGCATGGATGAACTGTTTAACCTGTGGTTCACTTGGCAGCATTGTAATTTAGATCAAATAAAACATAGTATTGGGTAAGCTACATTATGGGAACTCAACATCTTCATGTTCGGTCACTTGTCCTTTAATCTGTTTTTATATTTCTATTACAACTATAGGTGAACGTATAGATAAATAAATATGACATGTCTTTGTTTTGTGTGGAATGTTTAAATTTGTTACAATTAGCACCAGTAGTTAAAAAAACATTTGTGAAAGTGTTTCTGCAGGGACCATTCTGTGCCCAAACAGAAAGTCTATCAAGGACATTAACATGTACAGACTTGTGAACTGTGTTAATTTACAACTTGGAAAAGTTAACCATTGGAGCTAAAATTCTTATAAGGCTAAGAGAAACCTATGGGCATGTCAAATATAAGCCAGGTACTATGTACTTTTTTATTTCTCTGATCTTGAAGTCATATATGTGTATGTCCTGTTGTTTCAGTGCACCAGAATGCTGCTTCATTAAAGGTTCTGCTCCTCCTTGGGATTTACAGTATGAGGGCAATTTCAATAGAGGTGATGTACTGAGACCTCATTTCCAGAATTTCTGCACTTGTATGCATAGCAAACGCTGACTCAGATTTTGGTAATTTTGAAAAGAGATGTATGAATTGTGGAATAATATAATAGAATCATAGGATAGTTTGGGTTGGGAGGGACCATAAAGACCATCTAGTTCCAACCCCCTTGCCATGGGCAGGGGCACCTTCCACTAGACCAGGTTTAGACAGCTTTTCATTCCCAGACTTAGATTTACACGTGATTTTGGTTTATAGTGAAAAGTATCCATGCTGCATTGTGTCAGTTATTCCTATGATTTCCCAGTGAAAACTCCTGATGAACAGGAACAGCAAAGTGGCTTGGTGGCAGAATTCAAACATTCTCCCATAAATTATTTTCTTGTGAGCAGCTATGCTGATTTCAGAGCTTTGTTGGGCTGTGTGCTTTTATGGCACACACATTCATCAGTGGGGAGAGTGAAGATGAAGCAGAAACAAGTGATGAAAGCAACAATAACAAAACAAAAAAGTAAAAGTCTAGCTGTTCAAATAGCAATGATGAGGAAAAGTCTGAAGAAAATGAGTGTGGAGATAGTATGGTATTTCATTGATGATTTTGATTCCCCAACAATCTGCAACATACACCTTTGAGGTACACTGTTTTATCATACTCATAATTATTATTAGAAATTTCAGTGTTCTTTATAAAATCTTATAAAATAAATTTTTAAATATTTTAAAATATATTAAAAATTATAAAATTAATTTCAGATCTTAGAATTTTTGCAGTCCTTGCAATATTTTCAAACTTATACTTGTAAAAATTACCTTGTTTTCTAACTTGATGACACAGGCAAACTTGATGTATGCAGAAGTAATTTATAAAGTGTTTTTCTGCTGAAACAACAAGTTACATGGAAACTGTGACACACCATCAGTTGAGCAAAACAGTATTTTAGGAGTATTGGACTTGATATATTCCTTTGCACCACTTGAACAAGGGAAAACCAGCATGATTATATAAAACTCTGTAATCTACAAAACAGTGTTGAAGTTTTGAGTGGCAAAAATTCTGCTTTAAAATAAAAGCACTGCTTGCTGAAAATTGTTATGATTTTTATAGCCTTAACATTAATGAAATAGCTCTTAGGAGTATTTTAACTGAAAAGCCTTGCCTGACATCTTTGTGAAAATACATGACTTCAATGACATCCTCTAGTCTGTATTTGGAGATAAATCAAGTAACACTGTTGATTAAGTTCCTATTGGGAAATTGATCAGAAAATCTACATAACTGATAACATTGTTACTTGTATCAATTTAATATTAATTTATTGTTAACATTTATAAAAATTATAGACTGAGATGGCATGAACTACAGTAGTAGCTGCCACTGTGGTGTGAAATATTCATAATGAACTGGTGAGGTTCAAATTTACACTTTTGAGGCGTTTGGTCTCCGTTAAGAGACTCCTTAAGAAAATTTACCACAGATATTTAGTTGTTTCTCTGGACACAGCTAGGCTTTAGAAAGGACAGAAGGATTCTTTTCTAGACATGGATAAACCATAAGTAAACAAGCTGCTTTCCAGAGGGAAGTGGAATTAAATCGAAAGGAGTGAAAATGATCAACCTCTTTGTGGTTGTGATTCCTAAATTAGTAATATTCATTTAAGTGTCCCCATCATTCATCTCCTATTGCTTGGTTTTGAATTTGTCTTTTTTTTAAGAGAAAAAACAATTTGCTTAAAAACTAAGTGAATTCATATGAATGCTTTTATCAATGACAGGGAAAAAACATAGGCTGGGAGTCATTCTTCCTACTTTATAAATATGCTTATTTTTCTGGACTGTAATTAAAACTTGAAAATGATTCAGCTGTGCTCTTGATAGTCAAATTCCTCTTTAGTAGAGCATCTCAAGAATAGATCATATATATAAACTCAAGATGGTTTACATTTTGCACTAATATCTTTGCCATTTTTAATGCAGACATCTATGTGGGATGTCTGCCATATGTATTACCTCAAATCAGTTGGTGTCCACATGGTGAGGACTAAGTGAACCATGTTACAATGCAGAAAGAAATAGATAATAAGTTGAAATATTTTTAGAAGTTGGGATGTACTTTGGCTGACATTCCTGTAAAAAGGTATGCCTCTACCTTGACAGATAGTGCTACTCTCTGGTTTTAAGGTGGTGAAAAAGTACTTTGAGCCATGCTACTGCAGGTAAGGCTTGTACCCAACCCCTGCTTTATTTACAGTTTAATTTTTTTAGATATTAATAATTTTACTGTACAAAACCTGCAGTTCTATGGGTGTGGAGAATTGGACTGAGTGTAACAACATTCAGTAAAGTATACTAATGAAAGCCAAACAAAGCTAACATGTTGTTCTGGGGTAGGCAGAAGAAAAGATACAATAAACATATTTTATTAAACACATGAGTACATTAAAATTTAGTATTGCTTTTCACTGCAGAAATTCTAGGGTCTGCTATTAATATTTAAGGTTATATAGTAACCATTTCATGCTATAATTTTAAGTGTGTCTCTTTCTCTTACCTTGGCATAAGAAAAATCTCTGTTCAACAATGATGTGTCTAAATTTTATTAAATGAAGTTTATAAGTCTTGGGGAAATAATAGGTTAATATTCTCATGCTTGGATAGGTGTGCCCATATAAAAGAACTTCCATGGGTTTCTTCCTGCCTTTAGCTGAAGTGATGTCTCTATACTGTGTTATTTTCCTTTCAGTAATTCCTGATGCAGGTCTGTTTGGATAAGCACAACAGAGAATACTGATCAAATACTTGTGCCTCTTAACAGGGTTAGTTTTTCAGGATCTGTTTCTTTGTTTTAACCCAGTAACATAAAGAACACAAAATCCCAGGTTTTGAGTTTAATTACTTGAAGAGATCTTCCTGTGTTGCAGAAGTGCCTTTGCAGGTCTCCAGTACTTTATCTTGGTCCAAGGTACAATATCTCAGTATCCCAGTGGCATCTCAGGGCATTTCTGGAGTCCCTGTCATTACCAGCATATTCTTATTCATCTGTAGAGAATTAATGCAAAGTGAAAATTAGGGATAATTGTTGGGTGTTAAATGGTTTTTGAAAGGATTTTGCATCTTTTGTGCTTGGTTAGTTAGCTGACTGTCTGGATGGTTGATTGGTTGATTGGTTGGTTCATTGGTTAAAATATGCATTTTTAAACTGACTGTTGACCAAAAAACCTTTTTAAGTAGCAGATCAATTTGTAATGCCTTTAATTGAACAAGAATTTCTTAAAATTCTCAGGAGTTATCCTTCACCCACCTGGATCCCATGCTGTATCTTAGGAAGAGCTTATTCACTCACAAAGACAGTGATTTTTTTTTTTTTAACATGTTAGAAACCAGTAACCAGAATGCAATCCTGCCTACTGCAGCTGCAGTCTGTTGCAGCACTGTATACAGCCTGTCTCCACCAAGTAGTGGTTATGTTAATATCTGATGACACTAATTTACACCAATACACAAGCCAGATTCCATTTTAGCTTCTGGAGAAGGAAATTCTGAACTCTTTAACATTCTAGAAAAGCTACACATTGTTCATTCTCTCAGTCTTCAGATCCCTGAAGCCCTTGTAACAGAATTTTCTCTGAAGGAAGAAACAGTGGAACATCTTTCATTTTTTCTGTATGGCATGACTAGCTTGAGCGTGGATATCTGACAAATCTTTCAGCGTTTTTGCCAGCTCATGTTCTTCCAGTGAAGCTGAGGCATTTGTTTAATGAGATTAATAGTCTCTGAAGAAAAAAGGTGACTGGTAGAAGAATGTTGAGGAGTCAAGTCCCAAGTAGGTGTTCTGTTGTTGGAGAGGAATGCAGGTAGCCTTGTTACCTGTCCTGGAGAGAACAGAGCTTTTGGATACCAGAACACGATCCCTTGTACTGTCTTGAATCCCTTCCCAGACAGTTCCATTAAATCCTAGCAAACATTAAGTGTCCCTTAAGATTATGAAGAGAGAGATTATGCTTGATTCACTGCTCGTAGCAGTGCTGCTCTTTCTCTCATGTGTATTAACTTTAAAAAACTTTGTTGTGGCTAAGTTCTGTCTCTTGTTCTAGTGCTGAAATGCCAGTGCTGTCCCAGATGACAGCAGCTCTGGTTTTTTTCTGTGGTTGTCTCTTCTTCAAGAGCAGGTATCAGAATACCATCAAGAGCAGTCAAGAGCATTAGGTAAGTGTATGCTTGCAGAGACGTTTTGAAATGTCAAAGTAGACAAGACTTTATTACATAAACAGTTTGGAATATGTATCTGTAACAAGTCAACTGTAATCTGATTTTTCTGTCTTCAATTTGAATTACCTCTCTCTTGATCTGGGGGAAGTGTATTTTTCCTTAAAAATGCCCCTCAATATATTAATAATCTTCCATACTTGTACTGAGTAGAGAGGCCTATGTAGCAACTGATTGTTTTCCTTAGAGTTCATGCATTCTTCTATTACCTCCAAGTAGGAATCTATTAGTTTCAAAAATGAAATCCACTCAGAATAGGAAAGATTAACTACTCACTCTAACAGAGAGAAGGGATTTTTTTTTTTCTTACCTGTCCATCTGTTTTTTCTGGTGGACAAACACATCTGGGTAGACAAGAACATATCACTGTACATTTCAGAGTACAGAGTGCCAGTTTTCCATCTTTGTAGCTGTTCATACCATTCAGTTTGTGTTTCTGTGCTTTGATTGCACTGTGTTAAAAAATCTGGGTGTTGGTACTTTGTTTAAACCCCTTGTATTTCAACCAGGTGCACTTAACCTTCCATTTTGAAAACAATTTTTGTTTCCATTTCTGTAATATGTAGCTAAAAAGAAACCAGAGGAATGAAGGGTTTCAAATGCAGTGCTGCAGCAAGTCTGCTGTTTGACTAGAACTGATGGCATCCAGGGCAAACTAACAAATGTGTCAGGGCAAAATCTGACTTATCCACCACAGAGGGAAAAGGGGGAAAAAACAAAACAAACAAAAAAACCAAAACCAACCAAACAAAAAAAACTCAAAGCAACTAACCAAAACAAACAAACAAAAAGCCTAGCTAAAATCACAACTGTAATGATCCCAAAAACTTTTGAGACTTGCAAAGCCCATACCTGAAACTGAGTTATGATTTGAGAAATGGGGTTTTTTTTAAGTAGCAGAAAAGCCCATGCTTCTTGTTTCCTGAGGTTTATGTATGAAATATGCTAAATTTAAACAATCATGTGTTAAAAACCCCCAGAATCCAGCTCTCCAAATTTGTTCTGAGACTGGAGAGTCAAACTGCATGATCTCCTGCAGCAGCATTCATGAAACTGCTGCATATTCTCATCGTAAACTGATGCCCTCCTATGGGATAAAAACATATAATTCAATGATATGTAAAAGTTAAATATCATAAGGGGAAATATATCCAGGCATTAGTTGCCTTGGCTCTACAGGGTTACTAGGGGAGGTGGGAAATAAATTTGCTTTTAGACACAGGGTAAAACTGCCATCTCCTAAAAATGGTAGAGAGTGGACTTACTGGGTGTACTACCACTTTTGTTATTTTTTCAAGTTGCAATCACAGTTACCTAACTGAAGTAATTTGGTTTGATCCATCTAGATACAAAAGCTTTTATTTTGTTACAGCTTGGAAGTAAGGGGATTCCTTGCTTCTTTCCATTTGCTTGGGGGTATTGGGAGTTGGGATTTTCCATTGCTATTTTTTCAGGAGGTGAATTGTTCTTTGGGATGTTTTTCAGTTGAAGCAGATCAAAATGGACAAGACATGCCAGCATGGATCAGGAAGGGGACATCCTGAATCAAGAAGCCACAAAGTATGTAAAACAATGTGCTTCAGACTTTTCCAAATGCCCTAATATTCAGAAGTGCTGAATATTCTCTCTGACAGTTCATCTTGGGCTGTCTTTGAAACTCAAGTGATGTACGTGATCCTTAAATATGGGCCAGCTGGGTACATCACTACTGACTGTTCATAAAACCCAAAGCAAATGTATCATTCATCTTCAAATCATTTTTGTCAAGTGATGGAAAACAGAAAAAAAAAATCTGTAGAGTAGGAGTATAAATCCACAGTCTTCACCAAATTTCCATTTGTAGAATTTTCTGGACAGAGCCAAATAATCAAAGCACTAATTTGTTATATACTGTATGTAGCTCCAAACACAGCAGCTTTTCAAATCTACAGATTGCAATACAAATAGTATTTTTTTCTGCTTGACAGTCATTGTTTATAGGTATATATAGAGAGAGAGTCCACGGCTATAAAAACTATATAATTATTGAGTAATCTTTGTTGCTAAAGATATTTATTGCATCACTTTCATTCCTTTGCCCACTCAGGGTATCCAAAATTCGTATTTTAGCATGGCCAGTTTGTGGATGGAGGTGAATTCAAGAAATATCCTATAGTCTGGCTATTTAAAGTGAGTTCTAACTCATGTGCTGCTTATAAGCTTCAGCTAAGGGAATTACATATCTTCATCCTATTGCCCTGCTGATACCGTGCATCGGTGGTTTTTCCTGTGTTTCACATCCTCAGTAAACATCTGGATTCAAGTAAAGCTTAGGTCTTTTGGGTCCCCAGCTGCGAAGAGATTCTCTGTAACCTGTGCCTCGAGTGCACCCGAGCAGTAGCCTCAGGGAAGGGACAGTCACATGCAAGTAGGAAATAGCAGACTGCTTGAGCGGCACAGCTGCAGAGGAAGACTTGGAGATCTCGGTGAGAGCGGCACACATCTGAGTGCCCTACCCTAGGCGTGTACATCTGGCAAGGGTGTTTCAAAGATTTCGGTTGGTACGGCGAGTTCTGAATGAAGCCGCAGAGGTGTAGGGGTTTGGGTTTAGGTCGGATTTTCAGGCGGGTCCGTTGCAAATACGAGTCAGCAAGCGTTTCCAGGCGTGCTGTACAGCCACGCTGTAGATGAGCGAGGGAGGGACCNGAGGGAGGGGGGGCCCCGCGGAGCCCCAGGGTTTGCTGTTTTCCCCTTGCCGCCTCCGGGGCCGGCTCGAACCGATGATGGTTAACGCGGGCTGGGAGCAGCCGCAGCCGGCCGGGCGGCTCTGCGCAGGGCTTTGAGGAGCGCCTGGGCTTGAGACGCAGCGCCACCCAGAGGGGCCGTGAGGAGGGGAGCGGGGCCGGGCTCCGTGGGGCTCGCTTTCGGCTTCCTCCTGCGCGGCCGGGAGGGAGCGAGGGCTGCGCACCCGCCGGGGCTGTGAGGCTGCTGCCCGCGCCCGCNCGCCTCGAGGGCTGGAAAGAGACTTATTTCCAGCGTGCCGCGGAAGGCTCGCTGGCCTTCATTGTCTGGCTCTTTCCCCTCGCGGGCCTCAGATTCTAGGAGGATGTAAATATTTATGTTAAACTATGTCTGTCTACTCCAGACACACGCACTTCTGGAAAGCCAGAAGGGAAGGAATAAGCGTGTCGGACACACACCCGGCTGGGTCGCGCCTCACATTGACTGATAGCTTAGGGGTTCTTTGCGTGGTCTTTCGTTGACTCTTTGTACTGCAATCCTGCCATGACTTCCTTTGAACGTTTGTTTACGTTTATAAAGACGAATAGTTACAGTTATATTATCATTTCTCACACTCTGCACTGAGCAAATGTTTTGCTCGATTGGTTGAAACCAGCTTTAAAATTATAGCCTAGATATGAGAAAAGGTCATGTCAGCTAGGGCCATTAGTATCTGTAAAGCTATGTTTGAAAATTAGCCTTTGTGCTGTTGGTGTTTTTGTTACACGTCCAGTTCCTAGACAATAAGTGTGCTCGACAAAGCAGTCATCCAGCTACTTAATGCTGTCAGTCGGACAGTTCCCTTTACAAAACGGGCTTGTAAGTTTTTGCTTTTCCCTCGAGTCCTTCAGAAAGGACACAGGCCTGCTGCTCGTTGCACTGCCCAGCATCTTCTGCACAAGATGAAATTCTCTGGCTCCATCGGGCTGTTTCCCCTCCTCTCGTCTCATTGTAGATTCCTCCCAGCCCCTTACGTGACATCTTTTTGGGAAGGGTTTGGTTTAGGCATCTGCGTAGTTACCGTGGCGTCGTGGTCACCACCACAAAGTGTTGGCTAAGCATATTCAGGGTGTGGACGGAGTAACGCAGACGTGGGGTTGGCAGGGGTACAAAAAACTTGTCTTAATGTTTCTGGTTTTAGCAAAGAGATGTCTGGCATTAAATCGTAATCTAATGGCAACAGTGAGGACAAGTCAGCGGCATCCAGGTGTTCCCCTGCAGCGGTGCCCGTGCCTCTGCCCCCCTCTGGGGGGGAGGAGCGGCGCGAGCCGCGGGAACCGTGGGCTGCGCTAGCGGGTCACAACAGACTCTCGGCACGGCGAAGGGGGGACAGGGCGTGTTGCTAAGCTACGATCCACACGAACCCCGCCCGGCACATTCGAGACCCGCACCGTGCTCAGGGGAGGGCCGGGGCCGCAGGGACGGCCGGGGCGGGTGTTCGGCCCCGTCGCCTCAGCGGTGCGCCGATGTGTGTGGTGCCTGTTAGCACAGCTGGCGACCTCGGGTCAAGCCGGTGCTGTCTAGGGAAAGCCTTTGGCTCTATCCGCCNAGCGGCCCCCAGCCCCCGTGCGGAGCGGCGCGGAGGCGGTGGCGGCGGTCCTGTGACTCATGCCTGCGTCGAAGCAGATCAACGGGAGATTCACGCTTTTAAAAAAGCAAATCCGAGCACTTCTGGGAAAAAAGGTCATCTCGCATTAAATTCCGCGGCGCGATTGGTATTCCGACGTCGTTTCTGGCAGAGTTTATAAGCGGCGGGTCGCTCCCAGGCTAGAGTCGCCGTGCCAACCTGGACTACGGCAATAAGAGTGTCCGCTCGCCCCCTTGGTAAGTGTCCTCTAAACAGCATCCTATTTTTTTCAAGCCTTTGAGAACGTCTGGAGCATTTTTTCCGCCGAAATACGGTTTTGGTCGCTGTCGTATGAATAGAGGAATAACGGGTTTTTTTGATACAGCTACCACCCTAGAGATAGTGTTAACCTGTTACTTCACTTCCAGGCATTGTCTAGAAAATATCCTCTGCTTATGGCTGTTTTCTTTCTCCTCTTAAGAAAATTTAAATACCTGTTTTCCATGAAATCGTTGATCCGTTGCGTTTACACGCGGGTGTAAATCCACCCGGCAGTGGAAATGAATCGGTAGCTACCGATTTGAAAAAAAACCGCTAACAAAGAAAGCGTTCTTTCGTTACCGCGACCTTCATTTTCTTTACAAGGGGAAGAAAATAAATCGCAGGTAGCCGTGGGGACAAAGAGACGAGCTGGGCACTGACCCGGCAATTCTCGATCAGCGACCCTTGTATTGGTTATCGGAACACCGTGTCCGCCAGGAAAGAGCTGAACATCTGGCGAGGAGCGAGGGCTGGTTCTACATCTTCCCTTCCCCAGACAGACATGCCTCTCCTGCCATTTGCGCCGCTAAGGCGAGCACGGGAGATCGCTGGCTAGTGCTGGAGCACATACTGGCCCCGGTTTGCTGAAACATGTGTGTGCAGATACACATGTATGTGGCGCCTGTCATTGGACCTGGGCAAAACGCACCTTTGTGGTGGCGGGGTTTTATCTGTCAGTCTTTCCCGAATGCTTAGCCTAACGTGTAAAGCCGAGGAGCGGGCTGTCTTTGGGACTGTAGGTCGTTTAGGCTGGTGATTTCTAAGCCCCCGCTCTGCACCTTGGTCTCCATTTGGTGGGAGCCACATAACTGCCCTGCTCAGTGGCCACCGATATAATTGCTGTAGACTTCATGCTCTGCTAAATCCGTCATTCAGGCGCGGGGGGTAGCGCCCTGGAATCTAGCGAAGGGAAGACTTTGCTCTTCAGTCTGTCGAGGCATTTTCCCTGATCGGCCGGTCCTGCCGCCGCCTCGGGACCTGCGCGGCTGCCGCCCGCTGGCGTCTGGACGGGACTCCGGTGCTCCAGGAGACCAGACTACTAAACCCGCCTGTTCTTCCTTCCAGCAAATCCCTTGCTGCACACCCTTCGGAGGAATATCGAGGAAATACGAGCTCCGAGGACTGGGGCTTTTCTGAAGGGATGGCTTCCTCCGCTCCCTCGTCGTCCAACGATGCTCCGGATCCCACCCCACCTAATTTGCGACCCACAAGTAGGTTTTAATATTTTCCTCGTTTTAAGTGTTTTGGAGGCTTTCTTCATTTAGGCTCAGAAAGATCAGGTTCGTAACGAAATGATACATCTGTGAAGCCCTGTTCCGCGCCATTAAGCAAGGTGTGGAAAGTGCTCTACACAAAGAAACCATCTTCCTACTGGGGAACAGGAGAGGTCGGTCCGTGGCGAGTAAAACGCTGTGAGGAAAAACTCACCTTACTGGCCAACGTTGTCTTTATCTTATAGCCACGTTTGGGAGATATAGACAACTGACCTTTCAGATGGACAAAAAAATCGAGATGTTGGAAGAGGTGTGGAGAAAACGAATCCGTTAAAGGGCGAAGTTACACCAGGGTATTAGAGCGGGTGTCTCCCCGCTACGTTTTATAAATGCTAATGCTGCAGCTTCTTTTCAGCCTACGCTGAAGGCTGTAATCAAGCGAAATTTGGATGCTAATTGCAGCTTTTCAAAGCGTTATATTCCTAATTGCTCTGAATTTGCCTTGAGTTATTGAGGTGTGAGTGGGAAGCAAAGGCTGCTGCAGGTGGATAGAGAATCAGTTTATAGCCCTACCAGGCAGTTCAGACCGCCGCCTACAGAAAAGAAAAAAAAAATGAAAAAAGAGATTCGATGCTATAAAACATCAGAGACAAAGAGCGAGCAACAGTAAGAAATGAAAGGTTGTCAGGGACAGCAGAGCGGGTAATAGCTTTTACTCTGAAAGAGCTACGAGGCACGAGCATGAGACTCATTACTGTCATTATTCTGAAACTGGAAAAAACGGGGAAGGGGACGAACGGCAGCACTGGGTCTTGTTTCAGGCGCGTGTGGCAGGCACTGCTGCCTTCGACTGACGTGTCACACGCAGAAATCGAATTAATTGGCGACATGGCTCAAACTAAGATAACCGCTGGCAGAAGCACCCCGCCCTGCCCACACGGGCTCCCCGCCCCCGGGCGCTGGCAGCGCCCCTGCCCCGAGGGCTCCTCCGCCCGGTCGGGAGCGCCGTGGCGCTTCCCCCGCTTCCCCCTCCCCGAGCGTGGGGCCGCTGCCCTCCCTGCTTGGGTGAGCCGCCCTCGTCCTGGTTCCTCTGAAACCTCCTCCTCTCACGCCCCAACGCCAGGTCAGTCCCCCCTTCCAGCTCCCGATCTCCCTCTGGGATCCATCGCTGCCGGACTCGCCGGCGACGGGCGAGAGAGGCTCGGCACTGCCCCGGGGCGCGGG
>VXBR01006565.1:2879634-2943611 GCA_013400215.1 Cisticola juncidis
CTGGGCTTCGTTCCCCGCTTCCCGTGGGCTCAGCTGGGGCCGAGCGGGGCGAGTCCGAGCCACCACTCGAGGGGCTGGGGAGCAGCCTGTTCCCTCTGAGGGTGCGGTCCTAATGGGGCCGTCGGCAGCCCGTCAGTCCGTCCGAGGCTCAATGATGCGAGTCCGATCACCTAGTCAAATACTATTTTTCAACCAATTAATTCCTGAACTCTTTTGTGACCCCATTTCACGCCACTTTATTTTAAGCTGCTACTTCCCTGGAGCCCAGCCAGTAAATGATGAGATATCGGGTCCCAGGTGCCTGCTCCTTTCCTCCGGGCAGGCCAGCATGTCGTCTCGCTGTCATCCGAGGCTCAGCTGCCCCTCGCCCAGCGCCGCCGGGCTCGGAGGCAGCCGCTTCTCGCGGCCGTACAGCCGTGCGGGGGACCGGGGAGCGGCGCGGCTGCCGGACCACCCCGCCGCGCCAGGGGAACAACTCTGCTCTCTCTTCCAGCTTACGACTCGTGGTGCGGCGTGGCTCACGGGTGCACCAGGAAGATCGGGCTGAAGATATGCGGTAAGTGCGGCCGTGCCTCCCGGCGCGACACCTCCGCAGCCANGGAGGAAAAGCGGGGGGAGGGGGGCCGGTTAGCCGCCTTTCACTGTCTGAAATTTTTCAGCCTTATCTGACTAGAAAATACGTATCTCCTGGGGAAAAAAGATTAACGAGAGCCTTATTAAAGAGCAATTCGTCAGCTTGCTGTGCTGGGAAGATAGCACTGGCAGCCAGTCAGCGCGCAGGCACATGAAATGCAGAAGGGAAACAAATGCACAATCAGATCGCAACGTTATAGCAAGAGATTCATTTGCAGATAACAAGCTGTCTTCCTTCTCTAGACATCTCAGTATCGCCTTCGCTTTCAGAGACTAGCAGTCAAATCTTCATATTCTGATGAGGAGGCCCTTTCAGTTTAGCCCATACCCCTTACGCACAGAAATTATTTTCCCTTTTCCCCTTTGTCTCTTTTAGGGTGATGGGAAGTATGTCGTGGAGAAACTAACCTTTTTTTTCGATGCAAAACAACATCCCTGCTTGCTCGAGTCAAAGTTCATTCATTAAACGTTTTGTCACCCGGCAGTTTGAACAGGAAAAGAATCAGGGTGCAAATGTTTAGCGCTGTGTCTGTGAGAGATTTCACCGGTAGCCGCTGGCGACATTAACGAGTAGTTGCTTAGTTCTATAAATAGCTCCTGATCTGGGTTTAATGGAGCATTTCCCTACCAGTCCCCTCGGTGGCTAGAGCGATGGGCATTTTCACCATCATTTTAATTTAGCCCGGCAAGCAGAACTGATAAAGTAACGCTCTCTTAGGCTTGCTCCGTGTTGCTAGACTACGGGGTTAGAGAGGGACAGCGCAGCTTCTCTCAGTGAGATCAAATACACTGGAAAATTAAATATCTCACCATTTTGGATTTGAGAAGGGCATAAGAGGGCGTAGTGAAGGCTTTGTGAAGGGAGTTCAAGAGAAGCTGTATTTTTGGTTGCGGTTTGGTGCTCAGTTTTCCTTTACTGGCTCTATTCTGTTTTACATGAAAAATATACTCTGAATAGTGAGTGACACAAATTTGGAATACTCAGATTTGATCACGACCACTGTTTTGGCTTGTATGGGCCCTCCCATTTGAATAGAACACCTTCACAAAGACATACAGGGAAGGTTGCCTGTGGTAAACAGAGTGAAGTGTTAAGGTTGCCAAAAATCCTAATTAAACATGCTAAACGAGTTGACATTTGACTGTTGCAGATGATATCTCCTTGTCCTTACCTTTCACAAGGTGTCGTTCAAGTCCCAAAATATTGTATAGTCACAAATGGGCCTTGGAATTGTTCCTTCTTTGTGTGTCACACTGAACTCGATTAATTTTGAATGCAAACTTTAAATAAGGATTGACATCAGAAAAAAGGCAGGTCTTTAACAATGAGCCGGTTCTTCCGTCTGGGTTGTATATTACATGTTTGACATTTCCAATAATGACGTATCCAAGATGTATGTCATTTCTTCTTAAG
Organism: Cisticola juncidis; assembly: GCA_013400215.1. Classification (NCBI taxonomy): domain Eukaryota; kingdom Metazoa; phylum Chordata; class Aves; order Passeriformes; family Cisticolidae; genus Cisticola; species Cisticola juncidis. The sequence goes on from VXBR01006565.1 coordinate 2,881,682, forward strand.
TAACCGAGCGATTTAAGGATTAGCTTTTTTTCCTTTTCTGGTTGAAAGCCACCTCCTGAGAAGAGCACTGCCGCTGACACCCCAGCCCCGCCTCCCGCTTCCCCTCATCCCCACTCTTAGTCTCTACACATATCTACTCAAACAAAAACAAACAAACAAAAATCTACAAAAACCCAGAAACCCAGACAAACAACCTATTTTAAAGCGGTTTAATGAACTGTCACGGCGGGCAAAATATTGGCAGATTTTCCCCTGTATCTGGATTTGTATGCTACACTACTTCCCTGGCAATTGTTACTGCTGGGACTGATCCTGCTAACATTTGCTTGGCATCAGTGGAAGTGCTCAACGCAATAAAATTGTTCCGGTGCGTCTTTTGTTTGGCCGCGGCCAGCTGATGATTCCAAGCCCAGTGAGCAACAAGGCAAAGTGGGGCTTCCAAAGCAGCCATGCATGTCAGGAACTGGGCTCGTCTCCGGAGTCCGTGGGATTCATGCGGCCAAGCATGATTTACGTAGGTGATGCTAAACACCCCGACCGCGGCGGAGAACCAGGACCTCCTGCAGCCGCCACCGACCTGCACCCCCGACGGCTGCGGTGCGCTCCGGGAGCCGGCAGGTCTGTCCAGCCTCAGAAGATGAGCGTCCACCCAGGACTGCGAGGCCGAGGGGGCTCACCTATCTGCCTGTGAGAGACCTGATGTGAAATCACGCTGAATTTATTGTCACGCTGCTTACCGAGGTACTCCCTCGCCAGTCTGGTGTCACTCGGCTTCTGAAAACTCGGTCTCTTAAAGCGCATCGATGAAAATGCACCTGCGTGACGCACCTACTGCTGAGAAAGGCTGCGCTCTCTGCTCCAGAGAAGCAGAGGACACTATTTCATACCCTGGTACTTGCTGGAACTCTCCGGCACCGGCCTCGCTTTTCAGCTACGATACAGATGAAAGGCCGGCTACAGTCATACGCTTCTCGCCGGGAGCGGAAGGAGCCTTCGAGGGCCGCCTGTTACGCTTCTCTGCAGCCCTGGACGGCTCTGAGGAACGTCCCACACTCTCCCAGGGAGGAGCTCGGCAAACGACACGGTCCGGCGGCTTCGGAGCGGGGGCTGTCCCTGCCCCGGGCTCGATGTTATACCGAGTCTCCAGGTCCACGAGACACTGCCGTGACCAAGGGACTTCAGCGAGCGGCAGGTCCCTACGGCCGGATGGGCTGATGCCGGCAGACAGCGCGATCCTGCCTTCAGGTCTTTGTCGTCCTCTAATCCCGCCCCGGAGCCTCCCCAGCGCGGCCGCGCAGCCCCGCGGGCCCCACGAGGCGCGGGCTGACAGGCCCCGTGCGCGGCCGCNAGTGTCCAGTTAGGTCAGACCCTTCAGCGAAGCCACGACCTCGTGGGCCCGATGAGAGTTAGGCTGCAGCTGCCTCCGGTTTTCTCTGTTACTGAAGAGGGGCTCCCTCACCTCCCAGCCCCGGCGGAACGCGTGTCTGCACGCCGAGGGGAGCACGGGTCTCCAGGAAAGCGGAGCGCCGCTGCTCCTGCAGGCGTCTCCTCTCACGGAACTCGTCCCACTTGAGCATCGCTACTGAGAGCCTGAGAAAAGCAGACGGGTGGAGAGAAAAAAAAAAAAAAAAAAAAAAAAAAAGAANAAAAAAGGCAAAATGCAAAATGAACCCCCAGGACCTGGTAAAAGAGTATCCATAATTCAGTTTAGACTGCACCTGCTTCGATATCAGCTGCTCCTCCTAATGAGCAGGCAAATAGCACTAGCTGTTGCAGGAGCGAATAATGGCTGCAAGACCCATTAGAAGTAATAACAACATAACTAAATTTTATACATCTATATATACGTATATATGAACGGCTACTCTTAAATTATGCACGAAGAGAGTTTCCCTTAAATAGTCTTTGTCTCATTCGTAAAGGCATCACAGAAAATGACTAATCAGTAGAAGATCAGAATTAAAAGGCGAAACGTGAGGTATTCACTGAAAGTATGGCTCCGACAGACTTACCTGAGAGTCACCCTCCCAGAGACTGGTACGGGTGCCCGACTGATGCAGCAGGGCCTGCCAGCTGAGTGCTCCCTTTTCCATGGCTCTTTGTTACTGCCTGGCTGGCAGCAGGGCCCGAGGCACAGATACCGCTCCGGGAGCGATTGGACCCTTTTCTTCCCCGAGGTTCAGCCCCTCTCCCTGCCCATGTGCAGGGCTCCTGTATGGGCCTGCGATGGGTGCCCGATGTCGTGCCCACAGTCGTGCCCGATGGGTGCCCACAGTCGTGCTCCGCTGCCACTGCTCCGGAGAGCAGGGACACATGGCCGGAAAGCGGAGGGCGCTGAAGAGTAGCGGCGTCGAGGGACGTGGGTGAGAGAGAACTCAGGACGTTGTATTTCCTCCCTGCTAAGCCCTCCTCTCTGGTTGATATTCCCAGCCGCGATCAGCCTTGGTTTCGATTGTTGCTTATTTTAAAAGAAAAGAAAGAGTAAAGGACACTGGCCCTGCCGTAGTGCCTCTTCCAAACATACAGACACGCTCACTGCGATCTGGAAGGTCAAAATCCGATGCTTTCCTAATGACGAAAAGCCTGACACTTTTGTGTGTGTTTTAGTGAGCATCACAGATTTAATAGATTAAATCCAGAAAATTAATTGTTCTCCCTGCCTTGTTAAAGTAGGCAGATCTCATTACGCGCCGCGGACTCTACATGGCTCCCGCCCCCATCATTCTTGGGGTGAGCGGGTTTATTATTGCCGTGGCATATAACAGCGGCAGTTGTGTTCGGGTTCTGAGCGCCAAAGATGCGTTTCCGGTGAGAGCGGAGCTCTTAAAACCTTCGGGGATGATTACTGTTAGCATCAAAGCATCTTTTCAGGTGGAAAATCCGCATCAGTACTTCCTGATAAAAGGAAGATGGGGTTATAAGAGTGCTACTGGTATCCTCAGAGCTCTAGTACTCTCAGGACGGCTGCTCTGGAATGGCTGCTTGTTCTCATGCCTTTTGTGCGTGAGAGCACCACGAGGAGAACTGAAAATGGCTCTGATTTTAATCATACATCATTGCCCCTGTCTGCTAGGTCCATAAACTTCGCCTGCAGGCTGAAATAGCATTGACTCATCCTGAACTCTCTTCCAGTGGCTGATTACTGAAGTGGAATCTGTCTGATCGACTTAATAAGAATTTACCACTGCACTAAATGACGAAATTTTGTTTTTTGCATGGCTGCGTTTTTGCAGTTGATGGCATTTTGAACTCTGCCTCCTGGAGGCAAACAATCCCCATAAATACCCTTATTCCTGACCTCATTAGCCAGATCTAGAGCCAACACCGCTTTTAACTGTTGTCTAGAGAGCTGCTTTAGATATTTCTAAACATGTTGGGAAGTGAGAAAACTCTGACCTGTGCACCTTGCAATAATAATGTAGGGTTCCTGCAAAGGACCAACAGCCTGGAAGACAAGGGCCGGATCGTCAGCTCTCTGAAGGAAAGGCAGTCATCCAAGAGCCTACTGGCATGTGAGAACAGTGAGAAAGGATCCAGGTTCCGGCGCACCGAGACAGACTTTTCCAATCTGTATGCCAGAGGTAAACACTTTACAGTTTCTCCTTGCTCCAGCTCAGGCATGTCCCTTAATAGCCTTGCCCTCATCTCCCCTGGAAGTGCAGCCACGTTCAGACTGTGCTTTTCCTTGGCTGTTTGTGAAGGAAGCGCCCTGTCTGTGGTTTTGGGGAGCTGCACTGGCGATGTATGCAAGCTGCCTGAAATGCAGTTTTACATAACTTGGGCTGATCACCTGCAGCTCAGCTTCAGTGGTTCCAGGGGTTTGTCCAGATCCAGCATCCAGGAGGAGAGTAATTTTATGTTTTTATCCTCCATAGTGAAATAGTAATGAGGCAGCCCGTGATTGCTGATACGGGGTCATTGCAAGAAGAGTGGGAAAGGGAAAGCAATCCCTTTGCGGGGCGGAGGTGGGGACGTTGCAAGGTAAGGGCAGGTGCAGATTTTGGGTACTGTTGGCCCGCAGGATGTGAGTGCCTCGCACAGCACAGCCTTAGCGTTACAGGGCGTGCTCTTGGGCAGGGGCGCCTTGGAGGAACCTCTGCTGTTGCCGTCCCCACGGGGAGAGAGGGACCGGGAGCCTGCCCTGCTGCAACCAGGCAGCGCTGGGGCCGTGGCTTCCGGCTCCTTGGAGAGCTGCGGGCAGCCGAAGCTAGTTCATCTCTGTTTCTCTCTCCCAAAGCAAGCGCTGATAGCTGGTTTGCCCCACAGATTTGTTGCCCTCCAAGAATGGTGAGGAGCAGACCATGCAGTTCCTGCTGGAGGTTGTGGACATCCTCCTCAACTACGTGAGGAAGACTTTTGACAGATCCACCAAAGTGCTGGATTTTCACCATCCACACCAGCTCCTGGAGGGCATGGAGGGCTTCAACCTGGAGCTTTCAGACAACCCTGAGTCCCTGGAGCAGATTCTGGTGGATTGTCGGGACACACTGAAATACGGAGTGAGGACAGGTAGGTTTTTGTACAAAACTCTGTGGCGAGTTCCCCCAGGGACTTTCTTCAGGCTCACGGTGAAGAGAGCGTGACTGAGCTCACGGAGGTAAGCACACCCCTCTCTATCCCGTGACTGTGCCTCCCTGCAGGCTCGGCCCCAGGGCTGGCTGTGGGAGCTGGAAATGTTTCTGCTCAGAAACTTCATGTATTGATGTCCATCCGTCCCCGCCGGGTAGGGCTCAGTGCTGTTTTTAGAGCACAGAAACAAGTTTTTTAAGACGTAATCTCTTTCACTTGATGAAACGCGAGCTGACTGTATCTCCGGGGAGCAGTATCATTAGGTAAATGAGGGCATAAATGACACAGAATTTGCAATTTTTCTTTTTTATGTTCATCAAACGTTTAATGAAAAAGAGACTGAAATCCTAGGAATCATCAATAAAGGAACCCTGTGGATTTCAGCCCATTACCCAGGAGCCCTGCCTGTCCAGGTCCTTCTGAATCAGACAGAAATCCCGGTTTGTAATCACTTCTTTTACTGTGTGAGCTGCAGCCAGACTCTAGGGCAAAGTCAGTGCTCTTTCAGGCTGTTCGGTCTGAAATGTTTTACATTGTATCAACAGAAATCTTTGCTGGCCACTAGCGCTTACTGCCGTACATACCCAAGCGGGTCAGGAACAGGAGCGCTAACGGAGCCGAGTTTCCCCTTCCCCAGCCTTGCTCCTGGGCTGCCGAGCTCTGTCCGGCCGGCTGCCCTCTTGGCACGGCTCGGCACGGCTCGGTTCGGCTCGGTTCGGCTCGGTCGGGCTGGGCCCAGCGGGCGGCGGTCTCCCCGCGGAGCTGGAGCGGCGGCGGCTCACACCGGGCTCTGCCCGGGCAGCTGCGAGCCCGGGCTCCTGAGGGGCGGGCCGCAGCTTTCTGCCCTGGCTGGTTTTGCAGCCGTGAAGACGCAACGCCCCCCTTCAAGGAGCAAAATCTTGACAACAGATGTGGCGGGTAGCGTTCTGTCCTTTTTCCTATTTACAAGGTGGTTTGATTGATTCAGGGGAGTCGGGAGCATACTTTGATTTTTGCACTCGTAATCAAAGGAGAGCGCGGGTTGTTGGACAGGTGACCAGAAGTTAAGTCAGAGTGGCTGCGCTCTGTGTGCTTGCACCATTATTCTGATCTTTATCGTGCCGCATGTCGAGCCACCTCCTCCCCTCACCCCCACCTCCCCTGTGGGAGCTTCTGTGGGACCAGCAGGACCCGGGAGGCAGGTGTCCGACCGGACACAAGCTCTGTTCAAAGCGGTGTCTGGTGCAGCTTTAAAGCGCTGCTCGGATTGTCTGACTGCCCAGGACACGCATTCTGCTGTCTGTGGGCTCCTGGGTTCACATTCTCTCTCAAGGTGAAGCTCCCTACAAAGTCACCAGCTCTGAATCTGCAGCCCAGCCTTAGGAGATCGCGGGCTCGTTAACAACTACGAGAGGTCAGCGAAACGTCGCTTAAGATAACTTCTCAGTCAGTGTGTCCTGGAAGAGAAGTGCTGATTTTAAAGCAAACAGCTGAGCCAAGGTGGTATTTCTGGGCTCTAGCCCTTGAGCCGTGGTTTTCCGCGGGCGGGAGCAGCCCGGGTGCGGCGCGTCCTCTTCGGGAAGTGTCGCCATGTGGCAACGCCGGCAGGCTCACGCCTCCAAAAGATTTCTGCTGACATTGCTCACGGCAGAATCGCATTTATTTCTTCATGTCAAAAGATGCTCCTGTTCCTAGTGTTGAACAGAATCCGACGTGACAAGTCCCCCCAGGCGTCGAGAGCTGACCTCCCTTCTAGGGCCGGGATGTCCCCAGTGTGCTATCTGCGTGTCCTTCCCCAGAGCGCAGACAGGTCCAACTCCCACCTCCCCTCAACGCCCTTTACCAATTGTTAGGAATTTCCTCTCTTCGTGCTAGAAAAATAGACCCCCAACCGTCGGGATTTTTGCTTAGGGAAGTCGTTAAAGCAACTTCGGGTGAAATACAGGGATGTGATTTACTTCTGTTCAATAGCAAACTCTGTTTAAGGAGGTGAATTCTAGCTTATAAACCGTGTCGGGAAAGGGTCTGAGTCGAGGAGCTTTGGCGGGGCCCTCTCCCCCTGCTGCAGCGCTGGGACATTCCCGCCGAGACCCCGCGAAACGCCTCTTCCTTGTAGCTCGGGAAGAGACTGGCTCCTCTGCATCCCTCTCTCACTCCTGCAGCCCCAGTTCAAGCGCCTGAGCTTTCCTCTCTTCCTCCATTTAAATGCAAATAGCCCCAGCACCCGGAGGTTGCTACTGCCAAGGGCGTGTTCCCCACCGTGTACTCCTTGCCCGAGTTCACAGCACGACAGGTCGGAAGAGGGCTCTGGAAATGGGCTAGGCCAAGCCCTTGAGCAGGTCCCGGAGGTGTTTACAGGCTCAGTCGATTCTGAGGTTCTCTTTTAAAAGCAAATGATTCCATGCAGAAGCTCCTATCCGAAATATTTTAAGTTTGAAATAAGACATCTGTAAATATTGACTGTCAGTCTCCCCATAAGCAGGGCTTGCTTTGAAAACTTTGCTGCAAGAGTTCTGAGTACAAACTTGTGATTTGTGTCAGAAAAGGTGGAAAGGTGGTCAGGTTTAAGTCTGAAACCTGAAAGATACCGGTAGAGTTTGTTCTGAGTTGCTCTCAATTCTCTTCTCAGGTCATCCTCGCTTTTTCAATCAGCTGTCCACAGGACTGGACATTATTGGCCTGGCTGGGGAGTGGCTGACATCTACTGCTAACACAAACATGTAAGCAGTGTCTTGTCACCAGTGTCTGTGACCGGTGCTTGCACTGGCTGCTGTGTGTCATGGTGGATAGGTATTGTCACAGATATGAATAATTTCCATTTTTAAATGATGTCACAAGTTCCAGAAAAATATCTCATGTTTTTATTAATGTGTCAGTAATACAATGAAAATGGTTACACAATATTGAATAGAAATGCAAATATCTGAGACTACATAGTAACTAAAATATGATTATTCTAATATAATAACATGAAATCACTTTTTTGTTTTGGACCAATCTTCTCTATATTTTTCTTTTTTAAAAAAAGCTTTGTCTCTAGACTGAACAAGTCTGCAGCTATCCACTATGTATCCACTATGCAGCTATGTTAACACTAGAAACTAGATATGGGAAAATTTATTTTCTTCTCTAGAGTTGACTTCAGAGATAGAAGGCTTGAGGCAGTACCTTCTGTTCATGTGCTAGTAAAGTGGTGGGTAGCTTCAAAATTATTAAAAATGTAACACTAAAAATAATTTTATGCTAATGAAGGAATTAGTCTAAGATTAATAAAGTCATGTAAATGAATAAATGAAAGTGTAAAAAAAGTAAAATTTGACATCTGAATGCATCAAATAAGAAACTTTTCCTAGTTTTTCTTGATCTCAAAGTTAATGAAAGCTAAATGTCAGTGTAAGGCATTACTACAAATTTTTGAAACAGAGTGCAATTAATGAAAAAAACCAAACCAACAACACTAAACAAAACAATCCCAAAACCAAACCAAACAAACAAACAAAAACCCAATCAAAAAACCTCCCAAACCACTAAAAGCCCACCAAACCTTCTAGTGAGTTTTTATTTATATTTTGATATCCATATGTTCAAAAATATGATGGGAGTCCAAATATTCAGCAGGTAAGACTGCTCTTTTTTAGTCCTGTAATGAGTGTGTTTGAACTGTAAGGCAACCTCTGTTTTGGGGAGTTGCTAATTGTCATAAGATATGAAATGTATCTTCAGATTGGAAAATGACCAATATTTTCACTGGCCTATCTGTGAGTATTTGGTTCATTAAAGATGTTGATGACTAGCAGCTCTGTGTAGATTAGGAGCCTATTTTGTGACGTTAACAATAAAACAAAAAAAACCCTGAGGTGGTCCAGCCAAAACCAGACTTCTCTTTGTAATAATCATCTCAGTTACTTCTCTGTTTGCTGAAAATTGGTATGAGACATTCAGATTTAAAAGCTGATTGGGAAGAAAAACCCAGTAATATATATTCTAATTGTCAAACAAGTCTTTCAAAGTGCTTTAAAGTGTTTTGAAGTGCCTTTTTAGCAGCACAATACTTCTGCTTTTTAGCAGAACTGTGAAAACAGTTTCTGAAAAAACCCTTTGCTAAAGTTTTCTCTGTGGCAAATATTTTGGTGTCACTTTTACCAAGATATTTGACTAAGTTATCCCAGTATCCTTTTGTAATCAGTGAAATTACACAAACCTGATAGGACATAAAAGGATTCAGCTCTGTGGCAGACTGTGACAGGATAAAGAAATATTGACATAATTATTAATAACATCGCAGTTATTAATTAATAACATTAATTAATTAATAACATTTAGTCACTTCTTAAAGAGTAACTCCTTTTAATTGATGTTTTCCTTTTTTCTTTTGAAAGTAAGCTGTTAAATAGCTACTTTCTCATCCATTTGTGCTTTAAACAAGAACATATCTTGAAAATGCTTCTCTGTGAACACGAACATTTAGTATCTATTTGTTAGTGTGAGGCTTAGTGTGCTCCTTTTTTCAGCAAACCAAAGTCAACACGGTGTGCTTTCAAGTAACACAGTAATTGCAAGTAAGGTTAAAGCAAGATGTTTGTAAAATACGACTCAAAGGACTGACAGAGAAGGTTATTAAAAATAACCGAATCACCTCTGTGAGCTCTGGGGAACATGCTATTTGTTTTGAGCAGTGTTCCAGCACACAAGAACAGGTTTTGACCTTTACCTAGAAATTGTTCTAACCTATTACAGCTACATGAGCACGTAACATACAAGCAAGAGTAACATTGAATTATGGTAGGGAATGTTTTCCATTTGCCATTTTTTCTTTTCTACAGATAAACAATACTTAAAATATTTATGAACAATTAAAAGTATGTGCTTTCTTTTACAGATGAGTTTTCAGTAATCAAAACATCTGTACTCTCTTAAAATTTAAAATTTTCATTAGGAAATATTACTTAAATGTCACTGTGAAGATAATATATACAATTTAACATAATAAGCTGCCTACATTGACTTGGAAATAATGTATAAATGTGTTATTCATAGTTCAATCACTAGTCATGAGACTTTCAGCATGGGAATTTCAGAATTTCATTATTCATCCAATTCTAGAGATCTGTAGCACAGGGCATTCTCTCACCATGCAGCAGCCAACTGAGGTTAAAAATAAATATTATCTGTAAGTTCTGTTTATGTCCTTGTTAGCTGAGACAAGGGAATATATTGGTGTTTTCACTATTATGCAGATATGCTTATGAATAGAAAAATTATGTAAAATGCTCTGTGTTTATTCTCAGACTGCTTTTTACAGGCTGGCCAACAAGAGAACAGTATATAGAGTGGTTTGGTCTGATTAAGTGATTTGTCCTTTAGGTGAGAGCAGAATTAAGCCAGCACTGGCTTCTACCAAAAAAATGTTAGTACATTCTGTTAGTAAAGAGCTGATACTCATGACGGCTATAGTTAATTCACAGAAATACATGTAAAAATTGTAACTATAGGAAAAATCTAATCACATTTTTTTTGGAGATTGATTCTAATGTTAGATGGTTCCTTTTAACCCAAACACTTTTTTTTGACTGAATTTTTCAAAATAATTTAAGTTTAAAACAAGTAAGGTGATGTGAACTTTACAAAACGGGATTTGTAAGTTCATAGCCATCATCTAATATGGCTTAATTGGCCTTGTAATTTATGAACAGCTACTGTCATTTATTTCTCGTTTTGGAGACACAGAAATTAACTACAGAATAGAATAAAATAAGTATCATTTTCTTTGTGTTTAAATATATTCAAAATTCAGTGTGCAAGGTCTCAGGACAAAACTCAAGACATGTTTAAACTGGTGGGGAAAAAAATAATCCCATTGTCTTAAGAGTACTTTGTATTGAGCTACAGTGGTCTATACACTGCTGAGTTCCTGTGGACATCAGTTGATCATTCTGCCTGAATAAAGATTGGAATATATTCTAGACTTACAGTGCTTAAAACCAAAACAACCCCAAACCACTGTTAGCAGACACTGGTTTATTAATTTTGTCCATTTGTAAATAGTGGCAGCACCCAAACTTCAGATCAGGTTTCAACTGTCTCTGCCAGTTCTAATCATAATAAAAACAAAATAAGAAGTATTTTGGCTTCTGAAAATAGCAATCACAATAATTAAACAAATTTTTTTTTTAATCTTAAGGGAATGTTCTAAAAATAATGCTGGTGTTTCTCTGATGGACTAAGGACACATAAAAATTGAAGAAAATATTAACAGTGTAAGCAACCAGTGTAGCTGTAAATAGAAGACAAGGTTTTCAGACACTTGTTCCCATCATAATATCATCTCTCATTCAAGTGTGCTGTGCCTATTCTCAAAATACCATTTTAGTATTTGAGAGACAACACATAGGTTTTGACAAAATTATTCAAGTAGAGGATATCGGTCAAATCCAAAGTGTCAGGGTGTCATCCTCCTATAGATTTTTTGGAAATGAGAGGTTGATCTTTTCACTTCTCTTTGCTCCCTTTCCCCCCCTTACTTATTTTTTCCCCATGAACAGTAAGCAGAATTTGTTTACAGCAGTAGTAATTTATCCATGTACCTTGATTGCCAAAAATAGTTGTATGGTTGTCACTTTCCATCCACGTATCTGAATCTGACATCAGGGCATGCCAGGATGTGTAATGTTTTTTGCCCTCATTAAATGGATACAATAGTTGACTGCTGACTTGGTTTTGGTAATTAGTAATTAGAAAATCATCATTTGTAATTACTCCTGACAGTTATTGATCACATTATATTGTAAAAGTAAGTTGTCCTTGGAGATCATCAACAGAATAAATCCACATAATTAATTATATTTAGGCTTTGAAACCCTAGCTCAATACTTCTAATTATAGTTTTGTTTAGCTCAGTGAAGTTCACTGTTTTCATAAGGATTTAGCAATATGTTATTCCACAAGTGTGGAATTGGCACTTTGGGAAGCAGTTGTTTTACAGGACAACCTTGTACAGAAGTCAACAGCACTAGATATTAAACCTTAGATCTTACATTCTCTGTATAGAAAGCTGCAAAATAACTAATACTGTGGGTTTTATTCATCAGTATTTGCAATATTGTCTTCCTGAGGATTTTTGCTTGGGTAAAGGTTCAGGATCAGAACCTCAAGTTACAGGAAAATTTTAGAAACCTCAAACGTTTAAACAAAGAATCACAGACTGGGAATTTATTACGTGTTTTTAGAACCTGCATCTATATTGGGTTTATTTGTTTGTTTTGCTTTATCCATGCAGGTTTACCTATGAAATTGCCCCTGTTTTTGTCCTCATGGAACAAATAACACTTCGAAAGATGAGGGAGATTATTGGATGGTCAAGTAAAGATGGAGATGGAATATTCTCACCTGGTGAGTGTTTCTTCTCTGTTTTGGTGGTTTGACTAAAACTTCAACAGTTAAAATAAAGGCAGGCTGTGTTTGAATAGTCACACTATCTGCAACATAAAGCAATGAATCAGATATTTAGAAGTAGGAATGCTTTGTTTAAACTTCCCATAGAAAAGCTGGGGCAAAAAATTGTCACTGCATATGGCTATGTACAATGGCTGGGCAGCATTTGAAACTTGACTATGGGCTCTGGTGCACAGTTAGGCGTCTAAACACCCCTTCTATGAGCTTTGTTTCTGAAGGTGCTGAGCAACCACAGTTCCTGTTGATTAGAAGTTCTCGAAAGTCTTGTACCGATTTCTTTGGTGGTCAATGAGGATTTGGGCTCAAGGTCAGGAAAAGGTTGTGATTGTCTGTCACTTTCTGGGACACATTATCTGAGACATAACCTGATTTGATTCACAAGTATGATTCCAGTATAAAGGCCAAGAGAAAGTGTCTTCCCGTGCAAGGAGTATAAAGGCAGTGACAGAAGTGGCTGATGATGAACCATGTGAAGGTCCTGGGCCAACGTGTGGACAATGTGGGTGCCCAGAAGAACTTCTCTGGGTTTGGCATGAGGGAATACCATCCTGTCATAGAGCATAAAGGACAAAACCACCTTCTTTTGAAACAGCCCACATAAAGTGCACACTTGCTTGATCTTCATTCCTATCTGCTAGAAAAATACAGATCTTTCTGTGTTCTCATCAATGAAAAAATTTAGAGGAAGAAGTCCTAGGCTTAGGGATGTGGTTGATTAAAGCTTGAGGTCTGCTCTGAAGAACTGAGCTAACTGTTCAGGGCTCTTTTTAGCAGCAAACCAAGAGAAATAGATGCTTTCCCTCTATTTCAAGTTCTTCAAAAGTAGGTGTGAAAACAGATTAGCTGAATCACAGCTGGTGAAGTGTCTCTTTCCCATAACTTTCCCATGACTGTGAGGGAGTTTAGATGATGTAGCTCAGCTGTAGAAATCTACATTTAAGCATCTACTTCTATGTCTGTAGTAAGATGGGATAAATCCATCCCATATATGACATTTCCACAATCTCAGACAAGTTAATAAGTTTCTGTTGTTCTTGCTAACAAGAAGTTATACAGAAGCAGCACAATGAAAGCTGAACTTTCTAGGAATGTGTTACAAAATGATAACAATTGAAAGAGATTGCATTTAGGAAATTCTGATTATCACTCTGGCTTTCTCAAGAGTCTGTCCTATACTATTCAGACAAATGTCTGTGCATTTCAGAGAAATATTTTTTCATAGTTCACTGCCACTTTCACTGCATTATGCAAATGAGACTGGTATGTCTGTAGTATAATATGCTTTTTTTTCATTATCACTATTTTATTATCCATTTATTTATGCATTCACAGGAGGAGCGATCTCCAACATGTACAGTATAATGGCTGCACGCTACAAGTATTTCCCTGAAGTTAAAACCAAAGGCATGGCTGCTGTCCCTAAACTGGTTCTCTTTACCTCAGAGCATGTGAGCTTAATACACTGCTAATTCTTATTTTACTGACATATGTTGTGAAAATGCTTGGTCAATAAAAACACTCCATTTCATGTTCATATCTTTGCTGCAGAGTCACTACTCAATAAAGAAAGCTGGAGCTGCACTTGGATTTGGAACGGACAATGTTATTTTGATAAAATGCAATGAAAGGTAGGATGAATAATAAAGTTTTGATAGATGAAATGTGTTCATCTGTTAAATTTGTTTTATTGTGTTTAAGGACTGATTCAGTACAGTGTGTCAGGTTGTTAATGGCCTGTTGAGAAAATCCTATTAAATTATTTCAACTGCAGCTATTATTTCCATATACATTCTTTAATTTTCTTTGTCCTTCTGTTTCTGTGATAATTACAGAGGCAAAATAATACCAGCTGATTTGGAAGCAAAGATTCTGGAAGCAAAAGAAAAGGTTTGTGTTTTTAAAAGTTAGTGTTTAAATGCTTGGCTTAGTAAAATTGCTTCTTCCTTTGAAGCCTGAGTGTTGACATTGAACAGAACATTATAATGATATAAATATAATAACAGTATTTTTATATGCTTAATTATATGTTCATGAATTGTTTACAGAATTATCTACATGTCTTAGTAAGATTTCTATTTTCAGTTTAAAACCAAAAGACTTTTAACTCTTGAACCACAACTATAGTTCACGATTTTAAAAAATAACTTCCTGTTTGGAAATATATGAAAACAAGCATGGAAACATAAAATCTAAGCTACTTTTATCTAAACCTTTAAGTTTAGCCAAATCCATAAAAGATTCTACAGAGCCCTTAAAAAATCCTATAGATTTCATGTAGGTAGCATGTATTTTTTTAAAATATAGACAGCTTAAATTTTAGGCATTAATTGCTATTTTTGAATCAATGCAGTGGAAAAACCCATTAATTTTTAATAAAATAACCAAAGAGAAATCAAGATTATTTTTTTTTATTTCTTAACTCCTTTACATTTGAGCACTCTATGAAATAGCAGTTCACATTTGTTTCATCTAATTCAAAATAGTCTCTCTTTGATCTGATAGTTTCTTGTTAATTGCTTTTGTTTTAGATTGCTTTGTTCTGCTTTGTTCTGTTTATTAGTAGATAAAGACTAAAGGAACAATTTCAAGCCTTCAAATCACATTTAATTAATTTTTGTTTATACTACTGTAGAAGTCTCAAATTTACTTGAATATTTCTCATCTTCTGCTACATTGTTTGAATCTCCTCCCTGAGAGAGATTAGACAAAATAATATTCTTTATCTTCGAACTAGTTAATTTTTTGAAGTGAAATTACAAGAAAATAAAGAAAAAAACAGAGTTTGTTCTTACCATGTATATGATTAGTTAGTTTCTACTGTTGCTTATGTTGTACCTTTCACATGGGAAGAAAAACCTTTTTAGTTTACAGAATGAGATAATGTTTCTGGAATTATTGTCCCTTTTTTCCTTTTCTTTTTCTGAAAATGTTTTCAATTTATATTTGATGTTTTTATTTTTACTGTAGGGCTACGTTCCTCTTTTTGTGAATGCAACTGCAGGCACAACAGTGTATGGAGCCTTTGATCCAATACAGGAGATTGCAGATATATGTGAAAAATACAACCTCTGGCTCCATGTAGATGTAAGTAACAAAAAAGTGCTGCTATTCAAGCAAAAGAGGATCTTAGTTTACATAGTTCTTCTTGAATTAAAATATATATTACTGATTCTGAGTAAACTAAAATCTGTTGAGCTTTTTCAAAAAAATGAGTCTTCTCTTTTTTCTGCCTCTTCCAGGCTGCCTGGGGAGGTGGGCTCTTAATGTCCCGAAAGCATCGCCATAAACTGAGTGGAATAGAAAGGTACTGCACACTGCTTATTTGTAATACTGTTCTTAATGTACTTGCATAAGGAACAGGACACTTCAACAGTTCATGAAAATATTACTTTGCTATGTTAAGGAGTTTAGACACTAAATTAAACAACTGAGAGACAGAAGGAAAAGGTTCAGACTAGGGAGATTGAAATAATACTACAGAAGAAATCGGTGATGTACCATTGGGTGAGAGGTAAGTTTTCAGCAGATTTGAAGGAAGAGAAGGATATTACTTGGCAAAAAGGAAGGGAAATTGTTCTACACATAGCTTTGAAGGGATCATAAATCTGGGAATGGATGGAGAAGTATTTGAAGAAAAAAATAGAAGTGTGAGAGCCAGACAATCTCTGAAATGTAGGGCTTTGAGAACAGCAGTGACAAGTGAGGGGTCCAGGGAAGGGGTTTGAGCATGGATACCCACAGTGGGAATTTGTAGAGGTTCTCATCTGAAAGATGTTTGCAGTTTTTCCAGAAAATAAAGTGTATGTTCATGAGTGTTCTATAAATGGAACATATATGTATGTTTAGTCTTATATCACTCTTATTTACACACAAACACACAAAACGTAGATAGATGTGTACAACAAAGAGAGGAGGTAGAGACTGAATTAGCAGTAATTTTCAGGGGCAAGGTTCAGTACTTTAAGGCTTGAAAGGACTATGATAGACAGAGCTGCTACACTTCTGCTGTACCAGGGAGAAGATTGAGGTTGTTTACAGAGAGGGCAGAAAGGGTCTCAGATGCTACTGGTCTCAGGGCACAGGGGCCTGTGCGTTGGTGCTGCCTGGGGATTACATGAAACAAGCAGGAAGCTCTTGTAGAAGTCAGAGTGAAGTCTGCAGAAAAGAGCATGTGTGCACCCCCAGGTACATAACCCAGCTTACCAAGATGCCCACTGAGACCAGAGGCCAGCCTTTGATTGTGTCAAATTTAAAGAGGCAAAGCATTTGTGTTGGTAGTGACAGCAGTGTGAGAGTGTGACTGGTGGACCTCCCACTGGTCCTTACAATTTTGACTCAGGAATCATTCCAGGTGCAGTCTTTGGCACAGTTGTTCCTGCATCCAAGGATGACAAGCCTGTAGAAGATGTACGTTTATAGTCTCATGGGTGTGTTGGTCTCTAGATTTCCTCTGAAAATGGTGCCCATCTGAAAAAAATCAGAAAAGTAATGAAGAATCAGCAAGTTTAGATCTTTTCCATCACTGCAGATATCAGCCTTCAAGGAAACAAAAAATATTTGAAGCAAACTCTATTCATGAAGTTCTAAATTAGCACCAAATTACTTCCTTGAGTTGGCTTTTCTGAATATAGGCTCCATGTAAAATATTAAGATGAGTACAGTGAGCAAACCTCTTCCATATGGAAAACAAACTATCCTAGGTTTGGGCATCTCATACAGCAATGAAGAATAAGTACAACATCAAGGACAGTGTGTGGAAGGACTGGCAGCAGAACCGTGTGGACCCTTCTGTGGCAAGGACAGCAGCATGTGGTGTGGGGTACTCTGAAGCAGCAGAATCCTATCAACCTTTGCCAGTCCAGTTTGCTTGTAACTCATGTCAACATGTCTAATATTAAGTCAGCATTGCAAAGTAATTTTCTTAAGATACAGAGGTTTGGTCACAGGAGTTTGGCACACCCCTTTTGACCTGAGGTCAACCCTGAGGTGCTAATTAAGGCCATAATCTGAAGCAGATACAGAAAGCAGCAGGCCGTGAAGCATGAAATGATTTCTTTCCTGGTCAGCTATACAGATCTTCAGACATGGGATGGGGCCCACGTGTTCAGTGTAATTGCCTGTCCCGGGCCCCAGATGGGGTCTGTTGCTAACACTCAGGTCACACTTGGCCTGCTGGGACACACTGGCATGGAGCACTGGCATGGAGCACTGGCATGGAGCACTGACATGCTGCCATGGCACAGAGTGGCATTGCCTGTGGTAGGACAGCCCTTGCCTGGGGCTGCACTGAGGAGAGAGGGATGGCTTCATGTTAAAATAAACCTAAGGCTCCTGGTGAGGAATGACTTCAAATTGTCTTTGTTTGAAACCCTGAATGTTAAATGAATGGGCTAAACTGAAGGCATGGGGTTTTAAAAAGGAAATAAGTTGTTATATTAATTCCTTTTTCCTGACTGCTCCATCTGAACGATCAGTGAAGTTTTTCTAAAAGATAATTGCCTTCTAAGTCGGAGCTATTTATCTGCTGGTTTGCCCTGCATAAGCAGCTGATGTTAGATGGGTGGTGAGCTTCCCAGGTACAGAACAGGCTGCACTGTTCTTTCAGCTGAGGGGTGCTGTGGTCTAACCTAGCACATACAGGGGTTGGAATTGTATCTAGAAAATCCATGGTCCTAAGACTGGGGTGAAAACATCTCTGTGTTGCTCAAAACAGAGAAACTGTTGTGTCTGTGTCCTCTGAGAGCAGGTTGTAGAAGAGGAGGAAATATCTTTTCATTTTCTTTCAACCACATTGTGAAAACACATACATAGTCCATGATGCATATCATTATGCACTTTGCTTCTCTGGAAAATGCAGTGAATCAAGGGGACACTTGGTAATTAATTACTTAGGGTGAAAAGGTCAATGGATGTGCAACACTGGCACGTTTATTTCAGTGTCACCATTAAACTGTCTAGGATAGCATGTTAAAATACAGAAAATCTGCTTGACTTGTAAATTAGGTGATCTTGTGCATTCACTTGTGTGAATCTCATGTAAGAAATTTTAAGCCTTACATACAGAATTGTAGGATATGATGTAAAGTTTTAGAGCCTTTTAACAGTCTATGGGCTTGACAAGCAAGGGCTGTGGCTCTAACTGGGAAAGCAGGTAAGCATGCAGAACATATTTTTATTTCCTTTCTATTTTTCCAGCAGGTGTTTAATAAAGAACTGCATTCTCCCACAATTCATATCAGTCCCTTAATTCTCTGACACCCCTGCTTTCCCTGTCAGTACCTTGAATTGATAGAACATGTCAAAGCGGTTTTGTTATTTTTATTAGTGCTATTTCTAGAAGAGGACACTTCTGGTGATGATGTACCAGTCTGATACCAATTAGCTGGTATTAGTAATAAGGTAAACTACTCACAAGTCTGATATTGCAATGATAACACACACAAAAAATCCTTTCCTGGACAGCACAGATGGGAAAGAAGACACTTAAGGCAGTAATAATATCTATAGTGATATCATCATGGTCAAAACTCCATCTATTTCCAGCTGAAAGCAGAAAACAAAGGTGACTGTGTTTCAGATTAAGTTTCTGTTTTCCAAATCAATCTGAATCTGTAATTTTTTTGCAGAGCCAACTCAGTCACTTGGAATCCACACAAGATGATGGGAGTGTTGCTACAATGTTCTGCCATTCTTGTCCGGGAGAAGGTCTGCCTTATATTTAATAATTAAACATTAAAAAAAAAAAAAAAAAGGACATATCAAGCCCTACTTTTTAAGAGGGTACTGCAAAATCTGTTTAAGTTCAAAACTTCTTTTGGAAGGAATAATTTTGCGGATTTACATTGTGTTTTGGAAGTTGTTTTATCTTTTCTGGGGTTTTTGGCTTTTTAAATTAAAGATGTAGACAGCAGGGGTCAGATCCTCGCCCTTGGATCTTTGCATATTCTGATAGCAACAATAGAACTGTGCTAATGTACTTCATCTGAGCTCCTGCCCTGTCATTTCTATGATATATTGAACATAGAGCCTCAGTCTTAGTACTTGGTTGCAGTCTAAACTGTGTGATTAAGAAGCAAGTTTTTTACCTTACACATGGTTTAGAGGTTTCCCAGTTCTGCTGAAAACATGCTGCTTTTATTATGACTCCGTACTTTTGAGGCCGGCATCTTTGTTGCTGTCAATGACAGCAAAACCAATGACTTGTTTCTTTTAAGCAATACATACTCTTATTAAATGATAAAAAAGAAAATGATATCATATATCATATGCTGAGGACTGCAGCAGTTATTTCCCTATGTAAAACACATCTATTAAAGGGAAGCACGAGCCTTGTTTAGTGGTATACATGCTTACTGCACCAGCTATTGCAGGATTTTGGCAAGACTTTTTGTTGTCATATGAGAACTTTGATGGAAGTTTTTGTATCTGTGAGACACAGTGGTGTCTTCAAGCTTCTTGCAAAAAACACTGATAAACTCCAAAGGAAGTTCAAACCATTTTAGAAATATCATGTGTAAAACTGTGTAATATACAGGAATTTGCTGCTTGGTGTTTCAGCCAGACCTTTTTTACCAGTAGACCATGGATTTCTGTTGGTCTGGGAACCACATTTATTTATATGCAAAAAATGTTCAGTTTATGTCATTTGTGCTTATGCTTATTACTAATGTTAGGTGTTAAAGTCTAAACCTTCAATGAAATTTTTCACTTCATTTTGTGTTGCATTCTGTTGCACTGAGACCACAGCTTTATTCTAGTGTGTAATTTAAAAATCATAAACTTAAGTTTAAAGAACACAGCCTTATAAATCAAAGTGGGTAAAGCGAATATCACAAACGAAGTATCCAAATTAATCTGGGAATGTTTTCTCCGGGAGGGGTGTTTGTGTGTGTAAAACCATATGACTACTCAGAGACTTCTAAGAGAATCACCTTAGGTTGTGAAATTGATTTTGTGGCTCAGGATTACAGAACAAGATCAGTATGTTATAGTGTGACCCATCTAAGAACAATTCTCCTGTACATGTTTGAAATACATTTTTGTACATTATTAATGTGTACATTCTCTCATGCACAAATGCCAGGTAAGTTATTTAAGTGTGTGCATTTTTCATTGCAGGGTATCCTCCAAGGCTGCAATCAGATGTGTGCAGGCTATCTCTTCCAGCCAGACAAACAGTATGACGTCTCCTATGACACTGGAGATAAAGCAATCCAGTGTGGTCGACATGTGGACATTTTCAAATTCTGGTTGATGTGGAAAGCAAAGGTAAAGAACAGGAGCTGCCCTCAAATCCCAGAAATTTATTTACTTTATTTCTAAGTGTCATGTAATGGAATACTTCATTTTGATATAAATGTTTGTGTCATTACAATCTCTAAACACACAAGGATCCAAGTATTAACTCAGAAAGGAACTATGTGAATTGTAAAACAATGCTCACTGTCAGTAAATTCAGAGGGCAATTAGAAGAAAGATTTGAGTCACTAGATGAGTCCTGCAGAAAAACCATTGAGGGCAGGGCACCAAACTGATCTCTTGTTGTGATGCTCTACGCTTGCATTGGTATGTTATGACAGACTGCTTGCAGTAACAGGAGAGGAGCCTTGATGACTTACAAGGGCCCTTTGAACATGACCTTTCAATGCATAGGTTTTAGAAACAGCTTGGAAAACAAAGCCTTTTTCTGGGGAAGCATTGCCCAAGTGATGATTCCACAGCTGATTACCTGGTACTACTGTGGTATGCCTGGATGGCTGAATTTACTCATGGGCTTATGTCCAGGCTTACATCTTCACAAGATGAAGTAGTCATGTCGTCAAGGAAACACATTCCATTTTTATTGCTTTATCTGCAGTCATCTCATTACTGTTATTCTTGCTCTTCTGATAGCAAAATGGGAATTCAGTTGGGTAACCTATCCAGAGTCTAATTTTTAAAATAAATTTGATATTAAATCTAGTGATAAACTCTAAAATCACAAAACAATTTTCACATTGGGAGAAAAGGCTTGGTTCCTCATTCATGTAGAAAGTGTGCTTAAAAAACCCCCCAATATTTACTACCTACATTCATATAATTATTCTGGGATTATGATCTTGACAAGATATCAATGGGTAGGCAAGTGACTTCTGGTAAACATATTGCAGACTTTGCTTGCTGATTAAATGCTCATTTCTGGCAAAGTGCTCAGAGGAAATAATTTACTTCCCAATTCTTACACTTTCAACTGAGTTTCCATTCCAAGTTTCGGGTCTTTCAGCAGCAGCTGGGATGCCAGGACATAACATCCATAATATTTTTGGGAACTGAAAGAAATACAGAAGACTTAAAATAATTTACCAAAAAAAGTGGAAGTCCTTGTTATTTTCATAATAAATTCTCTTAAAATGAGGCAAACCAAACAGTGACTTACAATTGGGCTACCTTTGGCCACTTTTAAACCATTGATTAATGCTACTTTTAAGTTACAACAAATAATACTGCTAAATATTTTTTGCCTGAAAATACGTAATAGTGAAACCTGTCTGAAAAGGTAATTGCATCAGAGCATAAAAAAAGACTATATAATTAATATCTACTTTCTTATTAAAACAGGGTACAGTAGGATTTGAAAATCAGATCAATAAATGCCTGGAGCTGGCAGAATACCTCTACACTAAAATCAAAAACAGAGAAGAATTTGAGATGGTTTTTGAAGGGGAGGTAAGTTTGCTTTCACATATGTATGAGCCGAATCTGTCTTCATGCTTCTCACAATTCTTCAAACAGCTATGCAAAACTGCTCTTGTTTTATAAAGAACTACATGACTATTGGCATCTGGGCATTATTTTTTTGTCAAATACATGTGGTTTTGTACTATCAATGTCAGGTTTATCTCCTCCTTCCTGCAGAGGCCTTCTCAGCTTAGGGCATGAAGGTTACATTAATACCACCTACTCATACTGAGATTATGATGTCCATAACTGAGAATCTGCAATTTTTGCTGTATATTCTGTTACTAGTGCCACTACATAAACCTTTGGGTCATAGTATAAACTTCATTTCTCCCTTTACTAAGGAAAGGAAAATTGGGTTGCCCTTGCTGTGATCCTGAAAAACAGTTAATCATAAACCTGCACAAGGGTGAAAAGCATTTGCACTTCATTAGCAACCTAAATATTGCAAATGGGACAATGTATAGGGAATCTAAGGCAGCAGAGGCAAGCAGCAGTACTGCAATCCATTCCTTTCTGTTTAATAGGCAGGACTAGGAAAGTTAATACTATATTTTGTCTTTCATGTCTGTGATGAAACATGCTACTGACTAGCCTTTAATGAGGGACTGAGCTGTATAATTTTTTAATTGATGTATATGTTTTGTTCTTTTTGCAGCCAGAGCATACAAATGTATGTTTTTGGTACATTCCTCCAAGTCTCAGGGGCATGCCAGACTCTGACGAGAGAAGAGAAAAGTTACACAGGGTAAGTATTTTTGGTTAAATGTAAAAAGATAATTCCAAATTCTGAAACCTCAGTTCTCTGCTGCTTGTTATGACCTTGATATTTGTTGACTTTTGTCTTTTTTTATATTGATATTGAAGTCATGTTTTCCCTATAGAACCAGATTCAGAACACATTCAGAACAATTATCTTGTGCTCACAAGTGTTACTAGACTTCAAAGAGTAGCTAGGCTTACAGTCTACTTTGGATAGGACAGCTTATCAACAAGAGAAACAGAATTGTTTGAAAATGTTTGGACAGGTAAAGGAAATGAAAAGCTGTAAGTTCCTTTCAGGTCTTTATTTTGATTTTAAATGCCAATGCATTAGTGCATTTCAGTGAAAATGAATACCCTTTGGAGGACTTTGGGATACATTTATTTGAAGTGGTGGAGGGAAGTGAAGGCATCACAGAAGAACCATCAGAAAAATCCAGTAATTTTGTAGTAATGTTTTAGGCAGAAGTGGTATGAAATACATCCAGGAGACAAAAGAATGATTTCATAGGTGTCAAAAACAGTTCCTCTTTTGTGTCTGTGTGTGTGTGCGAGTTAGGGAAGGGAGAAGAATGGGCAAACTTGGGAGATTTTGTAGAGGGTTTAATGACTACATTACAATGGGGAAAGAGAACAGAAGAGAATAGAAATTCCTGGGTGAAATTCCTGGGCCAAGCTAGTCCCATGTTAGACAAAGAAATTGCCAAAAAAATAGAGACTAGAGGAAAATAGAGGTAAGAGGTAAGAAACAGCAAGAGGGATGAAATATTTGATTTGATCCTGTTAAATGTTAGAGGACATCATAAAGCATTGAACAAAACAGTAAAAGAGCCAGACATCTGACCTTGCCTGGCAGAGAGTAGAGCAGGAGAATGAAGGTCTGGATGGAAAAACTGGGCTTAGTCAATACCAAATATTAAGACTGTCAGAACATTACTCCTTGTAAATTAAACCAAGGAAGAGAGATTGTGGTAAATGCACAGTACTGCAAAACTGCTGGAAAGTTTCCATGGCTTATATTAACAAAAATATTCTTTATGACATAGATCTTGTTGAAAAATTTCCATTGTTGTCCCCACATACAAAATGCTTTGAGAACACATAATATTCTCATGGAAAACATCCATTACCCTCAAGGTCTGGAGTGGACTTTCATACAGAGGCAGAAAATGTTTCCTGACAAAGTCTCCAGCACAAAGAAACTAAATATACATTTAATATATAAAATTATTACATAGTGAATACTCTGGGATGCTATTAATTTAAATCAAAAAGATGGATATTATTGTTTTTAATTTTCCTTTGAATAGCCAATCCTACATATTTAGTTTTTCAAGCTTTTTCTTGTCACAGACATTTTTTATTAAAATAAACACATGTCAATTTATTTTCTGAATTAAGAAATGCTGTGACATACAAGGAAAGAATAATTTTTTCTTCTCTCTCTCTCTCTCTCTCTCTCTCTCTCTCTCTCTCTTTCTTTTTAACAAAAAGGTGGCACCTAAAATCAAGGCACTGATGATGGAGTCAGGGACCACCATGGTTGGATATCAGCCTCAGGGCGATAAAGTCAACTTCTTCCGAATGGTCATCTCAAACCCAGCAGCAACTAAGTCTGACATTGACTTCCTCATTGAGGAAATTGAGAGACTGGGGCAGGAGCTGTAGTGGTTGAATTATTTATTTCTCTAATTCACTGTTTTCCAGCACTGGCTCTTTTTTAGCCCAGTTCTGCAGAACATGTTTTAAGGAAATTCTCTTTCTGTAAGTTTCAATCTCCTAAGACATCCTTAAACAAAACAACTATAGGCTACTGAAATATATATGTATTGGTAGATCATATTATTGAGGGAAAATGTATTATCTTGAAGTTGAAGTACTATTGACTCTTACACTGGTCTTGTTTATTGTAGAGACAGCAGAAAATTAATAAGTATTAAAATAGCAAATTAAGAATTCTGCACAGTATATATGTACAGTATAAATAAATATATATAATTATATATATACATACATATATATATATAAAATATATATATAAAGTGGTTATAAACTTAGATCTAAGCCAGAGCATGTTTTCCACTTTAAGAAAATTAAGTTTTCCTTCAACAACTTTGATGTGGATAATGTGCTACAAGTTTTTCTGCCAGACAGAAATAGACATAGAGAAACATTTCTAAAATGTAGATTCTTAGGAGCTAAAGAAAATGTATAACAGTATTAGATCTTATTGTTGGTGCTCTTCTCACATTCAAAACAGCAATCTCTAAGAGCACCTTTGAGTAAAATAGTTGTACTTGCCCTTTAGTGTCAAATCAGGGGATGACAGTAGCAGAGTCATTGTAACAGGTATATTATTGCTGTATTTTTAGAGGTTAATTTGTGTAGATTGTGTATATTATTGTTAAATGACTTTGTGTAAAAGGATTTAAATGTAATAGTTTTACAGCAAGATAACTGTTTAATTGTAGGTATCTGAAATATTTGCTTATTTATATGCAGAGATTTACCATGCTGAAGAATTGTCTTGTATTTTCTTCTGTTTGTAATGTAACCTATTTATATATTATTGAAGTTCTAAATAATGTTTATGGTATTTTAGTGTTTTTGTGAGCCAAAGAAAAAACACAAAAATATTAGCTGACACTTTTGTTTAAATCCTAGTGCCCTTAAAGTAATAACTTACAGATAATTTTACTGAAGATAAGTAATTCTGACATTGTGTATAGACTATAAATTATGGGATCCCTTTAATTTATTAGAATTATTAGAAATTTCAGTTCTATTTCTTGTAATGTCAGACTGTCTGTTCAGTGTTCTGAATGCTGTTCTAGTGAATATTGTTTGCTAACCAAGGCCCCTGTTTTTGAGTTTTATTTCAGGACTGACCTCTGTGACCATTTTAACTAAATTCTGTGGGAGTTTAACCAGCATCATTCTTTTAGTGAAATGGAATTCACTATCTATTTGGAGCTTATAAAATACATAAACCCAAAAGTAATCTCGGTATCTTCTAACGCAGCTCGCTTGTCCCAATAATTTCAACTGGTTAGGCTTTTCAAAGTAAAGGCATCAGATTCATCTGTAGCTTGATCAATTTTAATCATTATATAATCAATATTACTGAGTGGAAAAGTCCATACTGGAAACAGAGTAGTGGAACAAAATGGAGATTCAATAATCCTCTGTTCACTGAGTCAGTGTCATGGTGATAAATGGAATATGCTGATTTCAAGTGTTTTCATATATGATTCTTTGCAAGTCAGTAATTAATTGCTTTCTCTCCCTCCCCTCGACCTCACTGATAAAATTGAATTATTTTAGAAACTTTCAGTGGATTACAGTCATGCTGTTCAGTTTTTGCAGTCTCTCTGGCCTGTGTAGTCCTCTGGAAGGACACCTACAGGCAAGAGAGATTTCCATCCTGCAGGTCCCCCGGTTGGCTTTGAGGATTGGTGTCTCACATTTGTGGCTGTGTCAGCGCAGGGAGAAGAAAGAAGCTGTCACTGTAAAAGCTGTGTCCTATAGCACAGCCTTCCCAGCTTTTCATTGGACTCTTGCTTATTCCTCTTTCATAACCTTCTGTAAAATCTTCTCTTCAAATAGAGTTGAATCTAAAAATTACTATAAATTTGTCACTGACCTTTACATTTCTGAGTATGACTTTCAAAATAGATCTGCATTGTTACTTCATATCATTAAACCCCGAGTAATCTTACCAACACAGTATTTCTTTCATTAGATTTTTTTCAAGACGGTGTAGTTGGTTTCTTGCCTTCTTGACCTTAAACCTCAATCTTCCTCAATTATAAGCTTATTGTATTACAGTGTATTCAACACTTGACATTTCCTGATGTAAACATCCATGCTGTGTGACCTGAGGCCTGCAGTAGAGATGCAGTTGGCATGAACACTGGCTTGAGTACTAACTTCAATACTATTAAATGCCATCCTTTGTAATACCAGCTGTTCAGCAAAACTTGAGGACTCCTCTTTGGGAGCTGTCCTTAGTGTACAGAAAAAAGTTTGTTTTGAAGAAGCACATGTCACATTTTTATTTCAGACTTCTGTCTGAAATCTGGTCTCAGTTTTACTTTATTCAAAGGGCAGCTACAGAAAACTGGAAAAACTCTTTCATTCCTTCTTGTTTATGAGAAACAACATGAACTAATATAATTAATCCAAAGATGTACTACTGGTTACTTAGCTTCACTAGAGGATTTAATGTCTTCCACCAAAACACTATGGTTCTTATTATTTCCACCAGGTTTTGGGTGGGAATTTCTGATTTCCTCCACCTCCCTTGTCAATAACAACATTACTAAGGCTCTAACTTACCCTCAATCCTCTAACTTGAATATTTTAACCTCATGAAGCCTGTACCCAGATCACCATCTCAATATTCTAATAATGAAGTATCTGAGATGTTAATTCTCCTTGAAGCATATAAACTAGGTGAAGAGAATCATCTTCATCCTGAAGCTGTAGGAAAGACCATAGTACAGCTGACTGGCATTCCTGCAGCATCCCTGAGAGCTCTGTGTAGTCAGAAACAGACCTAGAGCTCTTCAGTGCATGTATAATGCTTTGCTCACTAAATTTGCTGCTTCTTCATCTAATGGAGTATCTTGTGTTTTGAAGGTCAAAGGCATCAGAGATTCTTCCTATTACCACTGAAGGTTTGCAGCTAGGTGGGAATAACGGAGCTCCTCCTGCTTGTTTTGGAAGCAAGACAGTAAATGCATGTGTTAGTTAAAGGTGGTGTCTCTAAAGACAGAGGGTTTAAATTTATCTTCCTACCCTCTGCATTTATTTTGCTTTTCTGCAGTGTTGTGTCTTGACACAGAGGACCACAATTAGATTTTTGCAAAGCCTTTGATTCTAATATCAGATTCTGGGGTGCTTTCCTATAACACATACTGTGTTCAACAGGCACTGTGCCCTTATTAATTTCTGACTCAGTTAGCTGATTTTAACAGAGCAGTTGTAGTCATTAGTGAGAAAACTCATCTGTTCTCTTATTAGGTCATTTCCATCTGAGTAATTGCCACAGCTTCTCAGACGAACACTGGCCTGGAATGTTCCTTTTTTAAATCCATATACTATTGACTGTGAGAGATTAGGATGTATGGATATACAGAAGTATTGACTAACGTAAAGCATTTTAATTCCAGGTGAGCCACTTTGTTTTTCTGAGGTTGAAAATATATTCTGAGGTAGCAACTTTGCCTTTAAAATCACATGGACAATCACTGTAACTTTGCATGGGTGAATTCAGATCAATTAAACAATAGGCAAGATCTTAGCTGAACAGGTAGCTGCAGTGTTTATTAACTGACAAAATTTATTTGGAAAGGACTAACCACTGGATAAAAACCAACAGCAGCTGGCGATTTGGAATGAAAAAAGTTCTGATTGTGTTATTAAAGGTAATTTTTACAGAAGATAGGTTATACAATTCACAGCAGAGAGCCAGAAGCAGGGGCCTTGGGAATAATCCAGAATTTTGAAATCATCATGGAGTTAGCTCATAATCTGTTTTTTGAATGGTGACAAATATAAAGAGATTTTTTAAACAGAATCTCTGTTTTGTGGTTTAAGAAATGTTGATGTTATAAAGAAGTTATGAAGCAGTTTTAATTTTTCAATAAAAGTTTATCATAAAAATGACAAATTTGTCTCATATAATTTTTGTGAGATATTTTGTTTCCTTAAGAATATGAGACAAAAGCTATGCAACATTATCCCTCACCTTAAAAATAGTAAGGCAAATGCCAAAGCAACCATTTAATATTAATTGTGAATTGATTGTGAGCTTGTACCAAAAGAAACTGAGGAATATCCCACAAGCACAGAACTTTGGTCAGTTTGGACAGGATTGTTGAGACATTAGTACTGTGTATAATATGAAAAATGTGCTTTAAAATCTTGGATTCTAGACTATACTTTGGGGTAACCCACCATTCCCTTGTAGGAGATAAAATAGTTTTAGGGGTTTTCATACCAAATAGATTGGAAAAAAAAGAGTACATCTTGAATTCATGGAAGTATAAAATTATTTTTTCATGGTATAGATAAATTCTGATTAATTGCTGCTCTCTGCATTATCCATAGATCTGTCATTGATTTTAACAGTATATAGGAAATTTGATTTTGATTGCTTTAGGGTAGGATGAGCAGCCTTCAAGTAGGCTGAATTTTCTTAAAAATAGTTTTATTTCCAAGTGAAATATTTTAAGGAGCAAGCAAGTCATGAGAAAAATACACACAAAGAAACTTATTAAGTCAATTAATGTAGCATACAAATGCCACCATATAAAGCACTAAAAATTATGGAAGATGATTTTATGATGTGAGCATTAAGGAATGTTCAGCTTATGCACAGACTGTTCAGCAAAGTATTAAGACAACAACAGGACTGTTTGTAGTTAGTACAGTTCTCTATGCTCAACAGAATTATACCTGCCTGAATTTCTTCTGCAGTGTTTTATAATTTTCAAGTTATGACAGCTATGCTGAGAGTGATGATACATGAATTGGGAGTACTGTTTACTCAAGAACAGCAACTAAGGGAGGAGGAGATGAGAAGATGCAAGCACAATCTGAAAGCAAAGGATAAAAGGAAGGATGGCTGCAAAACAGAAGGATTTGTGTTTCATTAGAGTACTTGAAAGAAACAGACTTCTGGACAAAGCAAAATAAAAATTTTGGTTAGAAGAAAAGGTAAGATGCAAGAAGATGATTTTAAGTAGACCTGGTAAAGACAGGGAAAAGTTCTGATCCTCTGCTTTAATATATCTATCTACTGAGGGAAAATGGAACAGTGTTAATAATGATGATAACAGAAAAAGCTGAAGATATAATATTGCAGACCTTCGGTTATTTCTGCCATGTTTAAGTACTCTGTTCAGTGTCTGAATGTAATTATTTCAGATTGGATCAGTATACTTGAGATGTGTATTTGTGAGTGTATTTATATGTCTTGGTATAAATTAGAAGAACATGTACATGCCTTACTTACTCAGTGTGTATCAGAAAAAATTAAGTTTTGCACGATGATGACTGTTTTGTGTAGGACTTTTCAGGACAGGTGAAGTATAATATTAAACAAGTATACAGTGAAGGGAATAGTAAATTGTTTTCCTTTACCCTTGAATGTATGTATGTGTGTTGGATATTTATATAAATGGTTAAACCTCTGTCCTATGAAATTCTCAAACTACATACCTTATAACAGAAAACCTGTCTCGTTCATCTAAGAATAACTGGTTTGATGCAGGAATTACTGTATAAAAATTGTTTGCCTTGTTTTTGTGGAAAGGTGTTTTGTCACAACTGTGTGAGCACAAATATGTAAGATCAATGCAGATGATAGAAAATGGAGAAAAACTAAGTTTAACATTCAAGAAAACCTAGAAAAAAATGTTACTATGAGCAGAATCAAAACATGTAAGTACAATTACTTTAGCTTAGATTATAGAAATCCGTCATCTGTGACCACAGTGTAAGCTGGCTCAAAGCAGCGTCTGCTCAGTGAGACATCATTAAGAGTTTCAATTTATGCTGGGGCATTAAGCAGGCATGTTTGCCTTCCAAAAATAGAAACTTGAATGCTACTTTAAATCCAACAGGTGAAAGTGTCTCTAAAAAGCAAGGTGAGAAAGGCAGAAGACATTTCTCATTCAGTGTCATATGCTATTTATATCTTTAAAAGTTTGCATTTATTTTAAATTACATTCACTGTTTAACACATTGCCTTACTAGGACTTCCCTTGGGCCCCAGCAAAAAAACCATTAATCTCAATTAAACTTCCTCTTTTACTTTGGGGAAGGTTGCCCACATGGTAAGACTGACATTTGTTCTTGTGGGTATACATCTAGTCCTACCATTAGATAAATTCTTTATTTCCATTAATTTGAGGCTTTTTCTGGTTCCTTGTTGCATTTTCTGGCTTTGAGCACCCTCTGAAGACAAGGCCCTTACTGACTGTCTCTTCGAGGTGATTCACTCTGCTCCACATGCACAGCCATCCCTAACCACTAGCACAGCCCTTGATTGTCTCGAGGAGGACAGGTTCACTGGGCAGCAGGATGAGATCTCCATTTGCTGGATTTAACAGTGCTGAACCAAAGAACCACAGTTATTTTCATTACAGCAAGATTTCCTATTCATGAAAAAAAGACTTTTACAAATACATTATAACCACTACTCTTAATAACTCATTGTTTTAATTTGCCAGTAGATGTGCTGCTACAATAATTCACTGTGTTTGCTTATCTTGGTTGCAGTTTAAAATTTAGTCTGTTACTTGTACCCGCCTCAGTTATGTTTCAGGGGTGCTATATTTCTTCATATTGTTTTGATCATCATGGCTCTTCTATTACTCCACAATTTTTCAAGAAGAGGTGTGGGGGATTTTCCCACTACAAAAGAACCAAGTTTAGTCTCCCTGCTGTAAATACCCCATATCAGTGAGTACTTGTGAGTTTTACTCAGTAACAGCAAGTGTAATTATTCTGTAGGTATGAATGAAATACCAGCTTTGTCTTACAGTATAATGTGATGTGTCCTCTTTGTGTTCCCAAGCACACGAGGCCTGTCTTTTTGCAAGCTGTGATGTGAAGTCCCAGATTGCTAATTGTGACCTGGCTCCTGGCAGTGAGAGCTGTAATTGCCACCAGACAGCTCCCTCTGCCTCCTGAAGTGAGTGTATGCAGACTTCCAGCTCCCTCTGCCTCCTGAAGTGAGTGTATGCAGACTTCCAGCATTACAGCTCATGTTGCAGGTTAAGGAAGTTTAAAAAAAAAATCTTCCTTTCAAATATATGAACATTACTTTAAAAAGAGCTACTAGGCCAGTAATTGCTACAATTTTCCTTCCCTAAAAGCCTAGAGGGTTTTTTTTCCTCTCAGATATTCTGTGACTACAGTGTAAATAATTATGCTTAGCTATTGTTGAACGACTTAAGAACTCCTGTTAATTTTCTATATATAATGCTGCTATAATTGTACAATTACTGCTGCACTGGAAGCAGGCCAGAGGTGGAATAGAGGTTCTCAGGGGAGCTTGAAGGCTCTCTCATTTATTCCATAGCTCAGACCAGAGCTGTCTCCATTAAGCTGGCAAAGTGGTCAAAAAAAGGAACTGAAACCACTGGATTATACTCTAGAGATTTGGTTGGATTCTCAGAAAAATGTACATGGCTTGAATTTACAACAGGAATGCCTGTTCCCCTCTTGTGTTTTAGCAAATACATTTAATTAAAAGAGCTTCAACAAACATAGGGCCCTTACTTGGGAACAGGCCCTCGGTTTAGGGTTCATGTAGTGAGCTACTAATTCATCTGTCTACCTAGGTAACTTCTAAAAAGGCACAATTCATATACAAGTGTACACCTCTAGGCTTGTAACAACACATTATTCAGCAAGTACAGGACATACACAAAATTTTTGAAGTAAATAATATTTTGTATATTATCTGTCTTCCCAGCACTCCATATTTATAATCCTTCTAGTGAATGGATCAATAGATCCCTTCAAATGTGTGCATAGGGGAGAGAGAGTGTACAAGGAAAGCTTCTGTGCCAGGCTGCCAAACCAGTCTCTTATGCCCATCTTTGAATGGAAGAACAAATTATGAGATTGTTCCAACATGAGGAAAAAAACCCACCAGGGTTTCTTGGGTACAAATTAAAAGGGTAAGAGCACTGGTAGACCAAAGAACAGTCACACAGGCCTAATTTCAAATTAGTAAAATTGTCCAGCAGGCAGAAAGGAAATGTACAGGACACTTCTGGCTGCATAATTTACAAAGTGGTAAAACATCAGGAGAAGACAAGAAATAATTTGATACCTTTTAAGTGATGCTCATTGCATATAGTTTGAAATAAACACCAGAATAGAGTATGTTATTTTGTAGGAATAAATGGAAATGTAGATGAATATCTACCAGTCCTAATTGCTTACTTATGTAATTTTAGATGTATAAGGTTTTTCTGATAGTAATATTTTTTCATTACATCCATAGGTACTAAAATCCTTTCTTACCATCTAGATCACTCAGCAAGGGGTACTAAGAGGAATTGTGTAAAGCTTTCTTCTACCCACTTTTTTTACTTATGTATATCTATGTTAAGACAGGTTAATTTTCTAATAGTGTTGATGTCTGTCAAATTACATTGTTGGTTTCCTAGGCTAAATAACACAAGTGTCATTACTAAAATTATTTGAAAAGGCAAAGGGCACAGTTACACAGTGAAAAATAAACTGCACAGAAACAGACTTGTAGAAGCAAGTAATTTGAGCTAACAGACTATTCCATGTCTATGTGATTTGAGTCTGATGTGCTCTCTGAAATGCAGATTCAGCAATCTGAGCAGCTGTTCAGCAGTTACAACAAAGAATACCAAGGATTTAGAAAAATTGAGGCCCATTTCCCTATTACACTGTAAAATCAGGCTTTTATCTCTAGTTGTGAATGAGAGATGTGATTTGGCAAGTTCTTGTCCACTAAAACCAAGTCACATTCAGACTTTGACTATTTTTTTAATAAAACAATTTTTGAAAGCTTTTACATAGTAATTTATGCAGAATCTTCTCATGGAGAACTGGATGCATATCTCTAAATCAGACCAAATAGCTTGATCAGTTATTATATAAGAAATGAAGAAAACAATATAAAATAACAGATTTAAAGCATGAATATAAAATATATATCAAATGTTTGAAATATTTTATCCAGAGTATTTTGATTTTACATCCTTTTCTTATACACTACATTCTACAAATAGTTTTTAAACTACCTTGTAAATTGAAGACCTTTAGAATTTCTTTTGCATTTATCAGTGCTCTATAAGCCACATTGTAATTGTAGCTAGTTCTATGAGCCTGTGTTATTTGTAGGTCTCTGGACTTGGCAACATTTTATAAGATGCAGCTGTTGAACTGCTTTTAGCTGGTTCAGTAATGATTGCAATTGTTTTGCAGTTGACTGTAATTCCTGGGATTTAGTTGGT
The DNA here is from genome assembly GCA_013400215.1 of Cisticola juncidis. Taxonomy (NCBI): domain Eukaryota; kingdom Metazoa; phylum Chordata; class Aves; order Passeriformes; family Cisticolidae; genus Cisticola; species Cisticola juncidis. The sequence continues at coordinate 2,915,176 of VXBR01006565.1, forward strand.
TTGCTATTTGAAAACAACAACAACAAAACAAGAAATCGTTGATAAATTGCATTCCTAATGTGTACAGTTATATTGTAATCTGTTGATGTCTCTCTAACAGATCAAGCCCCAATAGCATAAGTAAAGATGTGGTTTAGAACCTAACATTTTTTAAAAAGTCACTTCACCCTGGTGTAACGCTATTGAATTTTAGTGCAGTTACACAAAGTAAAATTAAGGCAAAACTGAATGAAGTAGAACCATGTGTACTGCCCTGTTTCTAAAAGGGATGTGACTACAGTACAAGAAAAAAGTGGTTCAGGGAAAAATAAGGTCAGGATGATCACAAGAGAGGCTCTGCATCCCTTTTGTCAGCCTGCACCTTGGTTTCCAGTTACAATTTCAGGGTCGTATTTCATGGCTGAACATCCAACACTTTTAACCTGGCAAACTTTGCTGCTGAGGTACAGCTGGACAGTGCACAGAATGCATACGAATGGTAAGCACTCTAATCCCTCTGTTATATGGGAATACTCAAGTTATGTTGTCCCAGCCCCTGTTCAGGATCATGTCCAGGTCTCTTTTGAATATCTGTAAGGATGAAGAATGAGGATGAATCTGTTATCTGATATTTTCCTTCTGTATGTGATGGTGAGGCCTAAGCACATACCTGGAAGTGAGAGTAAATTATCCCATTTACAGTTAGCAGGGAGAGCTGACTAGTAAAGTAATAAAATCTAAACTACCTTAAAATCTAGAGACCTACAAAAAACAAAACAACCCTTAACAATCATACAAACAAACGTCCCCAACCCTAACCTACAAGCACAGATCCAGTTTAAAAGGAGACTAAATATTTTCATCTCCTTTCCAGTTATCAGAAGAATCAAATGTCAAGATTTAGATCTATTAATCTTTTATACTTGCCCTGAACAAATATAATACTTAATATGCTGGAAATATCTCACAGGTGATAAGGAATTGTATAGAATCTTCTAAAGTTGTATTGGCATTCTTAAAAGTAGTTGTGTTTTGATCTGTTCCCACAGCTTTGCTAACACTTTGCACTAAACAATTTGCTATCATAACTTTTCAAGGCAACTAGAAACTAACCTGTGTTTTTCTTTTGTTTGTTTTTTAACTGAATGGGATTATCTAAATCGTTACCCATATTGAAGTAATTATTTCAAAAGATCTCTAATATCTGTTTCTCATTATGACAGTTAAGTCATCATTTGTGTATTAAAAAAAAGAAGAAACAACTGTAACAAATAAGAGTCACTGTTCCAAGATGTCTGTGTAATTTTGCATTCTGACTGCATTTTACACTGATCAGACTTTTAAACTGGTACTTTCCTTTTCACATTTTCCAGTCTTAGTCTCTGTATAAGGGACATTTTAAAGATTGAGCAAAAGGGAGTAGCCAGTTTTACCTGAGAGTGAACAAGGAGATAAAACAAGGGTAAACTGAGATGAGCTAGAAACCCCCCACAAATCTTACATTGTATATTTTAAAAGACAAAACGAGCTTGTACAAAATGGAGACATATTGGAATTAGAGCCACTGTCTTTGATACTCTAATATAAAAACATACAACTCTAAAGCTTGTGTCAGTATCCCTCACTCAGCAGATTTTCTGTGTCCCACTGGCTTTCAGCAGTCACTGGAGAGCAGCAGTAGCAGAGAGGGCCAGGGGAGCACAGCTGAGCACACAGGTGAGCACAGGTCTCACCTCCAGACCTGGAGCTGAGCATTGCCTGTGGCTGTGAGCCTGAGCCTCCTCCGGCTCCTGCAGGATCTGGGCCTTCGCCTGCAATTTCTGGTGCTTGCAGCACCCTTATGTTCCTTTTCTAAGCAGTTCTGTGGCTTCCACCAAAACCAGTGGGTAAACTGCCTTTCCTCTGCTCGTTTCTTGGCCACAGCAGTTTCCTCTGTGCTTCTGTTTGTTAGTCTCTTTATGGTGACCGCAATTTTTCCCCTTCATGCTGACTAAAGTAGGAAAAAGTTCAAATTATCATCTGTTCTCAATTTTCTTCAACCATTTAACCCTTTCTATTCTTGATGTTGTTTTGCTTAGCAGATTCTTGGCCCAAATCCCTGTTCCAGGAGTGTCTGGGCCTAGGACAACATGGGAAAGTTAAATGCCCCATGTACCATCCCACACCATATCAAAGAAGAGATGCTCACAGAAATACACTTGGTAGGTGATGTCTGTCCCTGAAAACAAATAAAGCATCTTCCAGAAACATCTTTGAAAGTCCTAGCTTATGCTTTGTACATCATTTCTCTCTAATGTCACACTCCGTCCCCTAAGTCAGATGGAAGGAAGCCCTCACGGTTAAGGTTCAGTCATTTTTGTGAATAACACCACACCCTTCACAGTGTGTTATAGCACAAAACCTGGTACATACATTCGAGGAGGGGTTGTAGGACTCGAACCCCTTGGCTCTGGTAGTGATCTACCCAGAACAGCTAGAGGAGGAGTCAGTGCCAGCAGGAATAAAGGGGCAGCTCCAGAAACTGGCTGGGCCTTTCCAAGTGGTACCATATCACCAGTCCTGTCAATTGCACTAACACCTGCAAATCCCATCCCAGAATGAGTAAAAGATGTTCCAGCACATCCAGCTGGGCTCACCAGCTCTTGTTTTCCAAACTTTGTGCTTGCTGAGAAATCAATCTGCTCAGGTGTCATTAGCAAGGGCCATTGAATCATTCTTGTCAGCAGTATGGAAAAGCATTGTTGTTCTGTGTCATTTGGCTTTCAGTGCAGCGATTTCAGATGACAAACTGCTCATTTGATTTTTAAGCTCAGCTCATGGGTGACATCCTCAGCTGCTGCCTTTGAACACTGCAGAAAACAGGGAGAGCTCCATCTGCCTGCAGTGAGATGGAAACCACATGAAAGAGCTGCTTGTCCAGGAACAGTGATTTTTGCCTTAAACTGTTCTTTGACTTAATTTAACATATCTAGGTAGCTGTGAAAATGACTTCTGGCACTTCTTCTTGTGCTATAACTCATTGGTTTTGCTAATTCACCCAGGAAGTCCTTTAGCATTTCCTCTTTGGAAGTGGTGCCAAGAGCACTCATATAGCCAGAAAAGGAAGGATTAACCTAAGCTCCAGGTTCTATCTGCTCTCATTAGTACATGTGAGAGAGCAGAAATTCTGGTATTTTTTTGGGAAAAGGTAGGGTGCTGCGTTGGATTGACACTGCTTTCTGGCTAGGCTTACAGGATCTGATTATATCCTAGGACTTTTCTCTCTTCTTAGTCAATTTTATTTGCTCACTCCAGCAAGAGCTCATCAAGAGAATGGTCATCTGGCTTTAACAAACTCCACCTACAGAATAATTCTACTCAGTAGTATTATTCCTAGGATTTTAAGGCCATTACTTGAGGATTGCCACTCCTGTGACATATATTACATTACCAGTTTGTTTTATTGTATTCAAGCACCCAAACCTAATCTAAAAATAAATAATGCTCACAAGGAGAGGCCTCCTGCTTTCTCAGGGATGTGATAAATACCAGCAGAACCTCAAAAAATACATTTCCTTGTTGTAGAAGACAGAATCCTTCTCCTTAATACTTGCAGGAAAAGAAGTTATCAGCTATTGAGGTAGAAGAAAATTAATCACAAAAGACTTCTCAGGGCAAGAAAAGATAAAGGACAGGGAGTTTAATGTTGGTTTTGTTGGGGGCGGTTGTAGTTTTTTTTCTGAAGGGGAGACGAAAAATAACTTAAGTATAATTGTAGAACCTTTCATATTACATGTCATGATGAAAAAAATTCAAAAATAAAACAAAGACTAAAAGGGTCTTCTCCTGAGGCTAAAGCAGACTGAGCTTTCTCTGAGCTAGCAATGTATTGTTTCGAGCAGGGCTGGAGAGAGGCTAATGGTGCTTAGTTTGTAGCTGTCCAGAAGATGGAGGGATGTGCCCTTGTGTGACTAATGAATGCACTTAGGAGGGCTGTCAGAGAGCTGGAGCTCTGTGGGCAGGAAAGTGGAGTATTGTGAACCTGTACAGCCCATGGAGTCAGACCATCCTTGTGTCAGAGGCTGAGTGCAGCATTTGTCCTGTTTATCTCAAATTCCCTGCCCTAATATTTGTTTTATTCATTCTTTCTGTAAAGAAGGACCTTCTAGGAGCTTTGTGTTTCTTCCTCTTTCACCCTATTCAGATGTTGCTGGTTAGCCAAAGGAGAAGTAGCTCAGTAATAGCACATGTGTAGCACAAGGCAGTGTTTATAGACTGCCTGGTGTCTGAAGGCCCCTGGTCTGGATTTTGGGAGGCAGAAGAAAATGACAGGGCTCCTGGGACTCTTGGTACCAAGGCAGTTTCTGTTTCTTACAGCTTTTAGAACTGCTCCTGTACTCTGACAACCAAATCTATGAAGGCCAAAACTATAAAAATCAAATACTGTGGATGAAACCATCACAGGGATTTCTTTTGTCCCTGATATTAAAGAATTATATTTGGCATTTCTGCCTGGTCAACTCTGTCAGGCCAGGTGTAATTTCTCTTTTTAATGTTCAGTTTGTTTGCAATAACTCTGTAAAGCCTATAGAAAAAGTCTGGACTTTTTTCCAAGGAGGATCTTTGTGTCAGGGTCAATAAATGGGACTCTATTCAGAATAGGACATTGGAAGATTTAATAATGTGCATTTTTAAATACAGGGAGTGTTTCATGCAAGACTTTCTCCAGCACTGATTTCTTCTGGAGGAGTCTTCATCAACAGCTGTTCTAAACATCCCTCAGCAGACTCCAGCAGCTTGATAGTACTGTCAAGGTGTACCTTTGCTTTCCTGTCTTACTGCTCTTTTATCTTAAACTGTAAAATTTGAGTTGGGAAACTCTAAAGAATTTTTTTTGATTTGGGGTTTTTTTACGTGGACCAACATCTGTCATTAATGTTTCAGTCTGTACTTTAGATAAAGTACTCTAGAGAAACTGTAGATAAAGCAAAATGTAGAGCTGACTTCTTAATTCACAATAAAAGAATTTAAAGTGCTTTATAGAACTAAAGCTGAAATCATACACATCACTATACAAAGTACTGATCACCCAAGACACTGCAGAATGGATTCTGTGAGCAAAAAAATTCTTATTTGATTTGTTGTATTTAAGAAAACAGGATTGACACATCTTTGGTAAATGAAAAAGGAGTGTAGCAGCAAATTCTTGATTATCAACAAAGTCTCTTAGTATAAGCAGCTTCCCAAACTCCAGATTTTAGGCTAACCACTTGGGTCAAAAATGGCTGACAACACATGTAACTATCATGTAATGAATGGATTGGAAATTACTTAATTAATCCTTCATTATGAACCCCTCTTCACAACATCCCTAGCTGCTGCACTCTCAAGGCCAGCTGCTATCTACAGCTGAAGAGTAGCAGGCACATTAAGCCTCTTAAATACTTGCATTGTGGTTCCTGAATTGGGTGGCCAGAACCTTAGTCTATGCAATTTCTTCTATAATTAGGATTCTGTCTGTGTTTCTACAATGAGCCCTGTTTCCAGCTCAATATACTTTAAAGAGACTTTTCTTTGTTAGCTGTGATTTCACATACATTGTGTTATTTCCTGGCTAATAATGAAGCAAATCTTTGAAACATTCTGACATTTGTCATAAAATCTGTGCCCTCAACCATTCACCAGTGCATCTTTTACTGTGAATACATCTATTTAAGGGTTATTCTCCTCTGTTATGTCTCCTCTTCATGATACACTGTAAAAATTCTAAACACTATGCTTCAGGCCAGAATTTAAGGGCTGATGTCTATACGAAGTGGGACAACAAGCTAGAGTAAGGATAGCAAGTTTAAAGTAATTATAGAGGCAAGGAAGAGAGGACATTGAATTTACTAAGCCCATTCCAATATTTAGGCACACATTTTCAAAGCTTTATAGGAGTAGGAGGCAACTATTTCTGAGCCTAATCAGTCTTCAAGTCTCAGATGAAACCCCTGTAGCAAGTAAAAATTGTATAACAAGCCATTCTGTCAGAAACTTATGGCTATAATATCTTTAATAGCCAAAACTGTGCCTCTCAGATGTGTGTGAAAACTACTTACCAGTGTCTAACTCAGAGCTACTGGGTCTTCAGCAGCTTTGGGAAGACAGAGTTTAACTGTATTACAGCCAAGTCAATCACTTTTATGAGTTAAAGTAATGAAGGCTTTAGGTAATTTCCTGTGTCCTATTAATAGAATCTCCACAAATTAGTTTTGCTGGGTTTCTGGTTTCTGAAACAAAAGCCCTGAATCTGATCTCAGCTGACTTGGGGAAGAAAGCTGCAGATTACCTTTACAATTCTCTGATCTGTTGATGGCATGTGCAGTCCTCGGTGCAAATTACAGCAGCCAGAGGAACTGTTCCTGATAATAACCAGAGCATGACAGCACTGACAAGAGCTCTGACACGTGCCCGTGCTGGGAGCTCTGGGGAAGAAGCAGAGAGCAATTCTGGCAGCTTTCTGCCACAGAGCACTCTCCTTACAGAGATGCAGTGTGCTCGGGCTGGTCCTGAGGCGTTGTGGCCCTTCCCTCCCACCTCAGAAGAAGATTGCTGCGTGTTGCAACAGCAGCAATTTAGAGTTTTCAGCTGAAGGTTTGTGAGCTCCAGCTCCTTCCCTGCTGGATACAAGTCACTCTTAATTGTCTCAGAGAAACTGTTTCCTCTCCCTTATGCACTAGTGTAGATCAGCCACAATGCAATGGAAACCGATATTTAGAGTGGTAAAAAATGTCAAGTGGTCAAGACTAGGCTCTTCGAGTTTGGCATGGTCTTTTTGGGCCTCGTGGAGCACCAGGGGAGAACCAGCCCTGCAGCACTGACCAGGAAAATTGCCCAAGGACAATTTGTCTAGCTAGTGCCTTCCTCCCTTGAATTTCATTCCCTGTTTAGCTGCGTAGCAACTAATGACCATGAAAGCAGCTTTGCAAAAGCCCCATGTTACTTCTGTACTTAATTAACTTTTAGAGCATCAGACCGTAGTATTTAACCATAACCTGCAGTTTCAGGGGCTTGTTTGGTCAGAGACTCACTAATGCTTGGCTTCCATTCAAAGTGCCCCACTGTTAATTTCTCTTTACACTGACACATGGTCTGATCTTTCCACAGCTGTTCCCAGCAGCAGGCCAAGAACAGGTTCAGTTTCACACCCCCTGATATTTGCATGTGTGCTGACCATTGCTACCTTACTTATTTCTTCTCAGGTTGCCTCAGTTCCAAAGCACCTACTGCTCCTCGTCTCCATTGTCTAATTGTGGGGAGTGTTTGTGAGCACTCCTGCAGCCAGGGCATGGGTGTATGGCTTCTCTGTGTCAGCAGGCTTTTACCAGCCATCTGTGAGAGCTAGAGCTACATTTGTGTTTTTGCAGAGCTGAAGGGTCTGTGCTTTAGGCCTCCTGGTAAAGTGAAGTTTTAAGTATTGTGGGTGCACAGCCAGGTGGATGCCTTCCAAGCAGCAGTAGGTCGTTCCCCGTGTGCTTGCAAGGGAGACAAAATCTCCTTGGACACTGCTAACATATTGGTTGATCTCAGACATACATCAGACTCTTTATGGCTCCTACCAAGCCCTTTCCTGCTCTGCTGGCACTGAAGTCAACAAGCAGATGCTCTGAACTGCAATTCCTCATAGCGGGCAATACATTAAGAGCAGGAATGAATGAGGTCATACATTGATTAGGGGATAAAACTAAGAGCTAGATTATGGCCCAGCTTCTTCTTAGTCACTGTACACTGCTGCTCTATTTCCACCTGAAACTGTAGCCTTCCTTCAGTGCTTGCTTACTGGGACAATCCCTTTTATTACTGCAGGCCTTCCTATAACTTTGGCAGTATTCACTTAGATGAATTTTAAAGGCACCCATTAATTAAAATTATTCTATTTACTGATTCTTAATAATGCCTCAGAAGCTTTTGTTGTGGTGTGCATGTCTACGTTTGAGCTTAAGACCATTTCTGCAATAAATCATAATTTTCTGCCTGTCTTAGCCTCTAAGTGATTTGGGTCAAATAGACTGATTTGTTCACTGAGGCTCCCTTCCTGCCACACATGCCTGGGGTTTTGTCCATTTTCATTCTTGTTTGCCCAGCACCAATAATACAGAAGGGAAAAGAAAGGAGAGAAAAAGAAATTTCAGTTGCTTTTCTTCATCCACAGCATACCCTGCTCTGCAGAAGGATGCTGGCCCTGCTGGAAGCATTTGCAGCACATCCTCTGCAAAGGTCAGCGTGGCTGCCTCATCTATTGCAAACTGGATTTTAGCCAGCAGCTGTAGCTGACAGTTTCAAGAAGGCCACTTCCCCATCCATCTTCCTCAGACAATTGTATGCAGTCTCCAAACTGATAATTCATCATTCGCACACGTGTGCCTTCTACTTTGTTATTTTATTAACATATTAGAAGGGCCCTGCTTTATTTATTAAATTCATTATTATTCTTATCAAATGATGACATGCTGTTAGCCAGGAAGATGCACTTGCTATCTCACTACTAATTATTCCAATTAAGTTTTCATGATTCTACCATAAAGCACAGCTCATTAACTTTAATTACTTTTGAAATGCAGCTGCTGAGATACAAATGTAAAAGAACAGGTAGGTTATATTTGTAAGTTAATTTCTGCAAATGGGGTTTGTTGTCATTAGGCCTTAAGTGATACTTTCAGGCAATGTTGTTCCCTATTTCTTAGGTAAGATTTGTCTTTTTTATCTAAGAGGGTTCTAAAGTACGTTTGGTTTTTTTACAGACTAGTCTTTTGCCACAGAACATTGATCAAGTTCAAAGATATTTCTTCAAATAAACCTATGTGTTTCAGTTCAGCCCTTAATGGGAATTGATGGACAACTGCAAGTAGCATCTTCCTTTGCTGAGGTGGAACTATCCCAGAAAGGGTGACAGCATTTTGATGGAAAGCTGAGATGCTGCGGTAAGGCAAAAGTTCTCAAGGAAAAGAATTTCGGGTCTTGCAGTGATGTATGTAGTTTATACCTCCAGTGAGGGGCCAGGTTCAGATTTCTCTGAAGAGCTGACTTGAGCCATTGTCCTGGTTTGGCTAGAATAATTTTTTTCTTAGTTGATGGTTAGAACAAAACATAGCTGCCTATTTCTGAGTTCATCACATTCAAGCATGAAACTTCTACAGATCTCCTGAGGATGAGGGAAATGGAATGTCTTTGTTGCTGTGAAAATAGGACAGACTGACTACTGGTGCAATGGTACTGGCTGTGTCTCAGAGGTGTAATGCCTGAGCAGACCCAAGAAGCTGCAAAATCTGTGGCTTTGTTTCACCACTAGCACCTTTAGGAAACGTGAAGGACATTCCTCCTTTGATAACACTCCACTCTTGCCATTATAGCCAGAGCAGATATAATTTGTATTTCCTTTCACAAACAGTTGGATGCAATAGCTGCTGCAAACTGCTGCAAAGTGCTCTTCCTCAGCCCCTCACACACCTCTCAATGGCCACAGGAGAAGAATTCAGCCACAGAAGTGTTACTGCCAAAGACGGGGTGGTTTTCACCTTTAAGTGTGTACGTGGTGGGTTTGGCTTTGCTACTTACTGGGAGCTGTGTAATTAGAAGTCAGGTTCATAATACCAGCACCGTGTAATTCGACCAATCCCAGTTTTAGGGCTGTTTACATGTTTAGAGGCCAGATGGAAGTGTGTGAAAGGCTAGTATTCACATCACAGATTTGCAAATGCATATTAATCAAAGTGGCAACTTTTTAATGGCAAAACACTTACTCTTTTTGGTCCTGGTGTTGCTGGGCAGAACTATAAAGGTTTGTCTATTTTTCCAAAGAAGTCAAAGTTTAGATCTTTTCTTTACAGTTTTTAATGATATGGGAAGGGACTTTTAATAGGTATTTTGCAGTGTCTATTTTGTTGTCTCTGCTGAGAAAGAGCTTTTTAAGGATGAAGTGTGCAACATGCTGAAGTGAGGTTTCATGTCTTCAGTGAAGCACAATTATTATATCTGACCCAACATAAACTCTGAGTACAAGGTGCCTGCCATTAATGAAACATTTATTGGCACCAAAGCCACTTCCTTCTTCATAATTTCTGGGGAAACAGAATTGTCACTGAAATTTACTGTGTGGTCTAAAAATGCTCTGGAATTTATGTGACTTTGGCCAGAGAGGGAAGCAACCCATTGTAGACTGGCTTGAGTTGTGGGTTTTTTCTTAACACAGTAATTCAAAAGTCTTCCAGTCTAAAGGCAAGGCAATGATATTGGACTTACTCTAGAGAAGCCTTCACCAGATGAAGGTTTTCACCCATGGGGCAATTTTCAACAAAGGATGGGCTGGCATCTCAGTGCCGGTTAGCCAGGAGGACAACATCTGGCTAGCATCTGTCTCATGGACACAACAAAACCTTACAAACAACCCACAAAATTCACAGCACCTACCCAGAAGCATAGAAGAGGTATCCCAGGAGCCACTCTGCCAGAGGAGAGCAAAAGAGTGACAGGGGCTGGTAGTTTGATTGATCCATGAGCTATGGATCTTCTAGGAAGCTTTGGATAAAGGGTGGTGAATCACAGCTACTGTCCCTGGATCACACTGTGCTATATTATGAACCTCTGATAGCAAACAAGAAAGGAACATGCCTGGGATTTCCCTCCTGAATCTAAATGGAATGTGCACAGAAGCATGAGATTTGTCTAAGCTGGTATCGTTCTTTGACTTACTTTATCAGCTCACAGTAACAAATTTCTCATACTATATCAAGAGCACAGAAATTTTTGAAAGGTATAGTTTATTTCTGTATTAATAATGTTGCCTTCTTACTTTGCATTGCAACCTCTGGATATCCTGGAGTTGATTTTTCTTGTAATCATGAGGAGACACTGTGTAGGGAGGTAAACATGCCAGAACTGGAGTGCAGATGAAGTCCAGAACTGATCATGCCTGACGAGAGTGCCTGGAGAAAACTGTCTGTGTGCTCCAGTGGAACAGCTGAGCACAGTGAGGGTCGAGGGTGACAAGGGGTTGGTTATCTCTGCAGGCAGCACCAGGGTGAATCCCAAGCACAGTGCAACAGAGGCTTTTAACACTAAGCAGTTAAGCACTATGATATTACAGAGGGAAATGAGTCAAAAAGAAGTGAATTATGCTAATCTGGATATCCTTTCCTGCACTGTGTTGCAGTTCACTAATAAATAGTGCTTCTGCATCACTAAAAGACCGGTGACAGCAGCATTCCTCAGAGTCACCTCTCTTCCCTGGAGGTCTGCGGGATCGGAACCAGCACGCACTGGACAGCATGGGCAGGCAGTGGAAAAGCCTTCCAGGAGCCAAGAACTCTCGGAGAGGGAAGATCTGAACCTGAGACTCGTACTGCTCCTCGATAACCCACCGCCTTCTCCAGGTGCACCGAGGCACCCCTTTGGCTCAGGGCAGGTTTCGCGGCTCCCCGCACCTACAGCCTCTGCCGCTGCGTGCCGCGACAACGTCGGCAGCGAGGATCGGCCTCGTTATGGCCTGAAGCTTGCCATGCATGCCCTGAAACGGGTTATTCCAAAATCCGGCCCCTGGGCAGCATTTCTCGCTTCTCCGTGCCGGTGAAGCTCCCCCCGCTCCAGCTCCAGCCCCAGCCGGGTTCTGGCGCTCCCGGCTCCGCCCCGCAGCCCCGGCCTCGCAGGAGGAGCGGCGCTCGGAGCTCCAGAGAGCTGTGGGAGTAGCCAAGGCAGCATGGGCTATGACCCGCCGCCTTTATGTTGTGTGCAGGCACTTACTGTGCTGTATTCGTGTAGCTAACACTAATAAATTAATTAACGCTTCTGTCTGACGCTGTCGCATGCCCCGCCCCGCANTCCCCGCTCGGCCCCGGGGACGCGTTTGGGCAGCCGGGCCCGCGCTGCCGCTCCCGGGTTTGGGAAGTCTGTTGGAAGTATTGGTCCAGAATAAACAGTTTCTCGGGCCGGGTCGTGCCGCCAGGTTGTGCCCCCTGTGAGCAGACCGGCGGGCCGGCGCTCGGGAGGCGATGCTGGCTCTGGGCAGCCCGTGAGGGCGAGGCGGCCTCTCCTCTCCTCCAGCAGACGCCGTTCACAGCCCGGCCCGCGCCTCCGGGCTGCGCTCGGCCGCTCCCGGGATAACGCGTCAGGCGTGTCCTGCTCGCTCCATCCTGGGCTGGACTGTAGCCGCTGCTGCTCCGCAATAGTTCAGGGGTTGTGGAATCAAGGTGTTCACTGAGAGCTGCAGCTTTAGTAAAAGTACTGTTTTTCATAGTTACATTGGTTTTGTTCACACTGTGGCCACAAAACTTTTGTTTTGTATGCGAAATACAAAATACCTTATTAGACTGCATTCTTGAGGTTTTCCGAAGGGGTTTTGAAAGCCCTTCCTTTTGCCGTCAGTGAGCAGAATGGTTCCCAGGTCGTGCTGTGGGATCTGGGCACTGGGGTGCAGGGACTTTGCTGACCACGGTGCCTTTGCCTCTGTAGCCGGGGTGTGAGCGCCCTCACTCCGGATACCGTGCTGGGCTGGTGCGTTTGTTGGATTGGAGCCTTTTGGATAGGTTCTCTGCTTTTGAGGAGCAAATACTGATGTTCTGATCAAATCCAAACATTCTGTTAAAATTTATGTATGGGCTAAAGTCACAGTGGGGTTTTTTTCCCCTCCTATTTAATATTAATGGTATATAATAGTCCAGTGTTATTAATTTATGTCAGTCCACTTTGTCTTCTCCTTTTCCCCCACAAAAAATATTTTGCAGGGTGGTAAAACTGACAGACTTTTTCTTTTTTTAGCATAGTACAGTGTAAATTTCATCAACTTTTTCTTTGGAGACTTGTACTTTAGAGACTTTTACATACACATACTTTGTAGTTAGAATATCAGTTATGTCAGATTTATGAGTTCATACTGTTAAAACATGTTGATAAATTGAGATTAATCTCTTTTATAAAGTAGAATCTACTCTTTTTTTCTTGTGGTCTTGCTTGGATCTGGTGCCTTTTGTTTTCATTTAAGCACTTTCTTGTTGTAATGTTTTTGCTGTGACCCAAAATGGCAGTGTTTGATTGCCAGTCTTTGGAAATGTAATTGAGAAGTGCACCTTAAAGAAGTTGATTTCCAAGAGGACATCTTTATTTATATTAAATGCAGGAAAGGCCCTGCCTTTTGTCTTAAACAGACTGATATCTCTTTTTATCACTGCCTTGTCTTCTTACTGATACCTTGAGATACCACAATAATGAGTGATTACTCTTTGTGGACAGGCATCTAAACTGCATCATGGTCCCAGCCTAACAGTTATAATTTGGAATGTTTTTCATTTAAATGCATATGGCATGCATGAGTGTGACTCGAATTTCCCTCTGTAGTTTTTCCAGGTGTAATTTTCCAGTTGCCATTTTGTAGTGAGTTTGTTACAGACAGCATTTGGTTCACACTGTTAGAGGAGCTCTGCACAAGTCTCTGTCTGCATGAATTCGGGGTCAAGAAAAACTGCTGGTTTGTTCTAATTTACTCTCAAGTATGTTTTCTTTCTGAGCTCAGTACTGTAATGAGGTAAATGAGAATGGTAGAAGGAAAACAGCAGTAGTCTGCCAGTGTTACAGATCTCAGTCAAGTAAGATCAGATTTCTTTGATATCACCAAATTTCTGTAAATAATGTAAAGTGACTGTTTAAAAGATTTTATTATCTGTGGGAAAATAGACAAACGTCAGAAAATTTTGTCAATTACCGGAAGAATTTGTTTGGGTAAGGCAGATAAATGAAAAATATGTGTTAAATGGCCGTGAAACAAAGAGTTTACATTGTTCAGTGTGACTGTAGGAGCCAAGCACAAGTTGCCAGAAGGATGAGCAGATTGAGACTGTTGCAGGTTACAGGTTTTTTACAGTGAGACTTTTAGACTCACTGTACATGCTGCCTCCCCACAAAACTAGTAAAAAGTCTTTCCCTGTGCTCCCTTCAAATAGGAACAGAAATATATGCAGCAAGTGAACACTACCATCATTAATTTTCAATGTAAATTTGCAGATTACTTAATTCTTTTGCTACTTCTGCTGTAATTCAGTGCAATATTGCTTTCATTGTGAAAGTGCAGTGTAGTTGTAGCAGGAATTAGGAGCCCTCCAGGACTGAAGCACTGTCAGAGGAAAAGAATTTCATCCTATGCATACTTGACAGCAGATTGCTCTGGGTACAGAGTTGGTGTTCTAGACATTGAAATGTAGCTTTTTTTTTTTTTTTTTAAGAGAGAAAAAAAAGTTGCCAAGTGTTTTGTTGCCCAAGTCTGTTCATAAGTAGTCCTAGTAATGAGTCATTTGTTTGAAGCAATTCTCCTCAAGTTTCCTTTAACATAAGGTATTTCGCTGATTAGACCCAACTGGCTGACACTGTGTATTGCTCAGTATCTGTTTGTTTCTGCTCTTCAAACCAGAATGAAGGAAAATTTAAAACAATTTTTTGCTCAGCAGTGTGAAACTGCTGTAGTTTGCCCAGGCTGATGTAGTGACCTGACATTTTCTTCAGCTACTTGATGATGTTACAACATCCCCGTGGCTGGGGGGAGAGTGGCTGGAAAGTGCCCCAGTGCAGAAGGTCCAGGGGTGCTGGTCAGCAGCAGCTGAACACGAGCCAGGCTGTGCCCAGGCAGCTAAGAGGGCCAGTGGCATCCTGGCCTGGGTCAGGAATGGTGGGGCCAGCAGGGCCAGGGCAGCGATGGTCCTGTACTGGGCACTGGTGAGGTCACACTCGAGTGCTGTGTCCAGCTCTGGGCCCCTCAGTACAAGACAGACACTGGGGTGCTGAACAGGTCCAGAGAAGCTCTGGAACAGCTCCTGTGAGGAGCAGCTGAAGGGGCTGAGGGTGTTCAGGGAAGAGGAGAGCAGGGCAGAGAACTCACAGCTCTCTACAACTCCCTGAGAGGAGGGTGAAGCAAAGTGGGGGTTGGCCTCGTAAGTAACAAGTGAGAGAACAAGAGGAAAGAGCCTCAAGTTGCACCAGGAGAGATTTAAAGACTGGATTTTAGGAAAACTTTTTAAATTAAAAGAATGGTCAGGTATTGGAATAGGCTGCCCAGGGATGTGGTTTAATCATCATCCCTGAAAACATTCAGAGCACGTGTATTTGTGGCCTTTGGGTTAGATTCAGTGGTGAACTTGACAGCGCTGTGTTAGTGGTTGGAAGCGATGATCATAGTGGTCTTTTCCAAACTAAATTGTTGTAAATTTCTGTGTAACAGTTCTTATCTGTGAGAAATTCCTATGCTGCCATGTTATGTGGAGTTGTCCCTAAAAGATACTGAGCAGCAGTGCCCAAAGTTTAGATTTCCTACTCTTGTTTGAGTGCTTTGTAATAGTGATACAAATGTGTTGCATGAAGTGATGACTTATCTTGTAAGGGAGGTTCACATATTAAAAGCTTGAGGGAAATCTCTGTGCTAAAATAAAAGGTTATCTACATAGATAGAATCTGTTTTCTTACGAAAACCCTAAAAAGCTTTTTCTTTTGAAAATGGTGTTTCATCAAGAAATTAAATTCAGTTATACAACATAATGTATTAAACTAACTGACAGAAATCAAAGAGATTCTGTCAGACCTAACAGGGATTGCTTATATGAAATGCAATGAAATTTTACTGCCAGTTATGGAGTGGGTGGAAGAACTACAAAAAAAAACCTTTCAGTATTTCTTTGCAAATGAAGTAGAATACTGGGAAGAGTTTCTTATGTGGGGAAAAAAGAAAGCCTTGGAAGTTGTGTATTTAATGCTTCAAGCTAAGCTTCTGAAAGTTTAAAAACTAGTATAAGGTAGCTGACTTCCAGAAGTGGTCAGAGTCTTCATTTGCCTCTGAAAAACCCACATTTCAGTGCCTAATTTCATTTGCAGTTGCACTGCTCTCTTGGGGCTTCGATTTGTGACCACTGTATGGCTGAGCAGACTTCTTAAAAGGTCTAATGTGCAATGTATACTGTGTAGGCATAGAATGATAGTGTTTGGCACAGCGTTCAGCAAAGAAAAACTTCATGTATTTACCAGGAAAGTCTTTTCAGTACTACAAATTAAAATTTGTGTATTGACCTTGAAACCATTTTCCTATTTAGTTCTTGACAATGAATTAAACGTGAGATCAGTGCGTGATCTATGTACTCAGCAGCCCTGCTGTCATCTTGGTGAGAAACTGAAACCCTGCAGCATTGTGTGAGACCCTTTTCTGCCCTCTGATATCCAGCATTGGATAGAGGTTTTCTTCATTTGCTCTTAAAAAGTTCTGGCGTTTCATTGCCACAGCTTCTTTGCATTTTCTGTGCCATTGTTTGTCTCTGTTGTTAGGCAGTCATGGCATTTACCCATACTGTTTGTGACTTGTATTTCTGAACTAACAGCTGGCTCAGAGACAGTCAGGCTTCCCAAGCTGCTGGGCACCGTGTCTTGCCTGCAGTAGCATCTGTTGTGAACAATATTGCTTGGCTATTTCTCAGCAATTATTCAATTACGAAGGCAAGTTACTAAATACCTACTTGGGGCACCCAGCAAAACTGCATAAAGCCAAATTGCTCAGGAGCCACAGAGTTTATGTACGTATCCATGCAATCTTTATTATTTCCATCCTTAACAGAGGTGGAATAAATTGTGTCCTTGTATTTTCTAAGGTCCCTGGTTATCCTTTGTTGCTGTAGCTCCCCAGAGCTTGGAGCAGAGAGCATTTGGTGGTGTGCATTTGGTACAGTGTGGTGGTGATGAATTGGGCAGGTAGTGACTGAAAGTGAGATGGTGTGACAAAACCTGTATGGGGTCAGTGTGACTGTTGTGCAGGGCTGAGCACATCACTTCTTTAAGGAGGAGACTTCTCATGTGGAATGGACTCGGAATTTCTGGGTGGCATTTCTGGGACTGCCAGGTGTAAACCTGCTTTTCTATCAGTGAAGGCTGGGGAAAAAGGAAACTTTGGGACAACCTTGGCATGGCAGGATGACAGAAGGGATGTACATACCTGCTTCTGAGGTGTGACTGATGCAGTTATAAGGGCTGGATTTCTTTTACCTACAGCTCCCTGATAGTTTTCACATGCCCCCTTAGAAACAAACAATGCAGAGATGTTCAGGATTGTGATGGGTTTGGGGCAAGGAGTTCAACATCTGAAGATACTTCTGCAAAGAAATAGTTTGGAACTTGGAAACTCTCTCAGTCCCTTCATCAGTTTGGGGCAGAATACAGATTTGGTATTCTAAGTAAAGCATTTATCAATTCCAGGTTTCAGTGAGTTTGATATTGATGGATGCTGAACATATGTAGTTCTCATTTATTGTATGTACTCCATCTTATTTCAAAAAGTATTTCTTATTGAATACTGGCCACTCTTGGCTCACAGTGTTCAGGATATAATCTCTTGGAGGTCATTAGGGAGGGGTATTGTCAGGATGCAGGGGGTCTGTTGTGATTTTAGTATGGTTTGGTGTTTTATTTCAAAGAAGTTAATTTAGAAATGGAGGAAAGTCTCTGAATGAGATGAAGTCTGGCCTTTCATAATGTCAAGGCCATGACATATATCCAGTCCCAAAAATTTGATTTGTTATGCTGGATGTACTGATTTTTAGTGCTGAGGTGTAACTATGTAACATGTTATGTCTTTAAAACGGTTTTCCCAGAAAGTTCTGAAACCATTTGCTGATTTAATTTTGGTGTAAAGCCTGTATGTCAGGTTCAGTAAAAACACAGACTCTAAGTTCCTATATGACCTATGCAATAGATGGTGGAATAAGAGAGAGAGAGGCTATTATTCCATTTCACTTCTCTAAACCGAGGAAAGAACAACAAACAGCATAAACTCATCCTGCATTCACTACTCAAACACAGGAAAGGAGAGGATGTTTTGAATTACTTGATTACAAGAGAAACTGCAAGTCTGAGAATACCATTATAGATCATGTCTATAGAAAAGCAGAGTTTTATTTCTCCTGTCACAAAACTTTAATTTCTCTTTGGCAGGGAGGTCTCAAGTATTCAATGTAGTAGTAAATGCTTTCTACATTTGGGAAGAATAAATCATATAGTGTGTTTTAGCCTCTGTGGCTTTTCTCCTAAGCTAAAATTTCTGTTTGTAGAGGCTGTTCTCAGGTATTATTGCACGTTTGAATATCTGCAGTTAAATGAGCTGTAGAAACAATCCACAAATGCCAAAGCCACATCCAGAGTGTGCTGGGAGTTTCTTGCAGCTGGAGCCAGAGTGTGTGCCCCATGCAGCTCAGCCTGTGCTTTTACCTTCTTACCTGGTGCAGGGTTTGGTGTCTGATCTCTGGTTGTTCTTGGCGAGAGGCATCTGGAACAGACAGGTGAAGTGAGTAACATGGAGGCAGCAGTTTGGATCTAGTCAGAGGGACTGCAGGATACTCAGGGACTGGAGATGTGTGTCCATCACTTCATACTGGGAGAGGGAGAATACCTGGACCCCGGCTGTCGGAAATGGAGCCAAGGAGCCTCCAGGCATCCCAAAGAGACACTTTTACAGACACACTTCAGGTTCTAGTTAGAAATTACAGATGTAGACTTTGGGGATGTTATTGTTGCCTCAGTGATTCTTACTACTTTGGGATATTGTTGGTTTCATTTTTTTTTTGCTGCTTTACAAATCTTGGACAACAATCAATACGTGTGTGATATGACTCGGGAATTATTAATTCCAGACTTAGGTTATGTGACTAATATTCTAAGCTTTGGGCATTTGTTACCCACAGGTAATCTTGAGTGGTTTCCAAGCTCTGATTTTGTGAATGTGTTGGGCAGAGATAAATAAAATTTAAGAAGCACGGTTTTATGAGTAATCAAGCACTTTTAAAATTCTGTATTAGAATATTTTGTTCTAAATAAGTCATATTAAGAAAAGTCAGTTCCTGCAGAATCAGGCCAGGATTGAACAAACAAACACATTTTTACCTGTTCTGTCAAGTAGAATAACATGTAATGTAAGGACCCACACTGTAAAGGGTAATGCTTTTTAGATCTTTTTGAAGGTGATTGTAGTACATAAGAGAAAAAGCCAGTGGGTAAAATGAGTCAGCCTCCTCACAGCAAAAGAGTGTCTTTGCTAAAAAAGCTATAGGAAAAATCTGACAGCCATATTGGAGTTACTTTTCATTGTCAGCAATGCAAGCAGTAGTGAAAAAATAACATTGGCAAAATGTCTGTCAGTTACTCCATTTGGAATTAAAAGCATACTTTTAACTTCTGGGAGCAGTGCATATGCAGAACTCAGGCCTTGCCTTAGTGGAGTGGTTGAATTATTTGAGCTGCCATGGCTGCACAATTGCACATCTCTTTTCCTGCAACTTGAAGGTCTGTTAATGACATCAGTGCTTGTGCAGATGCCCTCTGTGTCTCAGGAATGTCACCAGGTGATGTTTAATCACGAGATAACAATCTGTGCTTACAGATGTGACTCTCCTGTTCCTTCAGTAAACATAAGATAAAAAGCAAGGTCCAACGTTGGTACTACTGTGGAAAGACTACTTTTTTACAAACCTTTTCAGAATTCATTAACCTTGTCCTTTCACTATAATCTCCTTTCTTGAAACAAATGTTTACAATTTATTTGATGCACTGCTTTTCCCAGGGAGTGGCTACTGCTGTGTCATTCCTCAATTTCTAAATTACTAATTCTTTTGAAATCTTTTTTTTTTTTTTTGGTAAGGGAGAGCTCTTTGGTTCTATAGATTATGTAATTATATTTGAATAATATAAAATTATACACATGGACATCAGTGGCTTCTAGACTACAGTTGGCACAAGTAGAACTATAATTCTAATCTATGCATCGTTATTGGAACACTTTTACTAAATTCTCATTTAACTTTGTTAGGTACAAGAAAACTCACCGGGGCATAGAGCTGGACTGGAGCCATTCTTTGATTTTATCGTATCCATTAACGGTTCAAGATTGGTAAGTGTGTTGTTATTTTATAACTTTTAATATAAATAAATCTAATATTTATAGGTAAACCAATGGATTTGTTTTATTTAATGTATATAAAATATTTCTTCTTACTTTTAAATGAGAGAGGCAGATTGCATCAGGAATTGACTTCCTTCACCCTGTAGGGACAGTTCTATTGAGTTTAGCTGGAGAATAAAACAGACACGCTCTCTGCAGACATCTGCACAACACAGGATTGCCTGCTGACCCACCCTTCATGGCTTTTGCAGGCGTTCTCCTAGCTCTGTCTGCTTCCATGAGAGCTCACAAACTTCACCTAGTCCTGGCAGGCTGGGGGAGAAACTGCTGGCAGAGCCGTTGGCTGGCAGGAGGCATGGGGGGAGCTTTCAGGCAAGAGCTGTGGTCAAACAACCACAGCAGTGGATAAAACCAGCTGTAGGATGCTCTGCACCAGTGTGTCGGGATCCGAGCAAGCCTCTGAACCAGCTGGAGTGTTTTCATTTTTGGAAAGTATGACCTGTTACTGTGAAGTCCCAGGGTTTTTCCAGAGTTGTATTCTAGAATTTTGAAGGGACTGCAAGCTTGTTAGAAAGCAGCTGTTAATTCATGTTCTGGTAATGCTCAGTGTAGCAGCTTTGAAACACAAGTGCTGCTGTAGAAGGGAATGCTTGTTCCATCAAACACTGACCAAGCTCTTGTTTACACATTTGCAGAATAAAGACAATGACACTCTCAAGGACCTACTGAAAGCAAATGTTGAAAAACCTGTAAAAATGCTTGTGTACAGTAGCAAAACACTGGAACTGAGAGAAACATCAGTGACGCCCAGCAACATGTGGGGTGGGCAGGGCCTGCTGGGAGTGAGCATTCGTTTCTGCAGCTTTGATGGGGCCAATGAAAACGTCTGGCATGTCTTGGTATGTATGGACTTGGAAGTATTCTTATTATTGCTGTCTCTGTCTTTCTGTTCAAAAGTAACTTGCATGGGATGTAGCTAACAAGTCATGAGATCAAAATGGTCTCGTTGATCAAACTGGCTTTGATTGATTTTGGGTTTGGGAAGATTACAAATGTAGTTTGTAGTCCACAAGTGTATATTTTTTGAGTATATTGTCAAGTCTTGTATTTAAATGAATGGGTTTGTACAATACACAGAAATTCTGTGTTTGGTACAACACCAGAACCGTATGGAAGGGGACTGCCATAGAGCCCCTGTTTCATTAGTTCACTGCTGCGTTGAAAACTTGACCAGTTTGTCTGACTCAGGGCCTGTGTGAAGTGCGTATCTGTCTGTTCTGCTACCCCCTGACAGTTACACGGTGTTTTGTAACTTTCCATCCTAAAACTAGGAAGTGGAGCCGAATTCTCCTGCTGCATTAGCTGGACTTAGACCTCATAGTGACTATATCATTGGAGCAGATACTGTCATGAATGAGGTAAGTATATAAAAATAAGGTCTTTATTTTTAAAAAACTAAAATCCTGATTGTACCAGGACAGTTTGAGACATCCCTGGTTCTGTCTGTGTTCAGTGTGAATGTCAAACAAATGCAAAGAGGAAGGAGCTCTGGCCTGGTGCCTCTTCTTAAAGGCAATTCTGGAAATAAGAACTGCTCTTAAATGCCTTCATGAAGTCAGATACAAACTTTTGTATCTAAAATTGGTATTTGAATTTTGGGTTGTGCCACATCTGAGTTGTGCTAGCAAAACACATCTTAAAGTTGTCCTTGTGATAAAACAGCAGCACTGCAACAACTGCAACATGTGGCTCTTACAGAGTCCATTACAGAAAGTCAGGACTGGGATGATCAGTCTAATGCCAAGTGATAAAATAAGGACAAGAAAGCCCTTACTCATTGTTATCTTTTTGCAGTCTGAAGATCTCTTTTCCCTTATTGAAACACATGAAGCAAAGCCATTAAAACTTTATGTGTACAACACAGACACAGATAATTGTCGGGAAGTGGTGATTACTCCAAATTCTGCCTGGGGTGGAGAAGGCAGGTAAGGAGACAGTGTCTTACAGGGGGATGGGGCAACTTTCTTACAGCACCAGCCTGAAAACTGCTAGGTTTAAGTTTCCTACAAAGACAGGGAAAGAGTGTTGTTATATCAAAAGTGTTTCTGCTCTAATAAATTATATATTTACTTAAAATTCAGATGCACTTACTATTGAGAGGGGTGTAAATCAGTAAATTAGCTAGTGCAGAAGTGCATTAAGTGCAATGGTTGCTTTCTACATTAAATTCCAGTTGTTAGCATGTGGAATCTTTGAAGTGTTGAAAGTAGCCAGAACACAGCACTGCAAGTTACAACTGTGAGTTGAATTCCAAACTGTATACCTGGTATAACTGCTTGGTTTAAATAATAATGAATTTTATCTTGTGCTGAATATTTATTGCTAAAGCTACAGAATTTCCTTTCAGTTGTTTTGTATTGATTATTTCTCCTCAGAAAGTGAGTCAGTGTGGGGGCAGGAGGGGAAGGTTGTACAGCATTTACCTTGAAACTTGTTGGTGTCTTGAGTTGTTCATGCATTGCTTGCTCTAGTCTGTAGTTGTCAAGTCACCTGACTTAAAAATCTTCGTATTCTAAAAGCCTAGGATGTGGCATTGGTTATGGATATTTGCATAGGATACCTACTCGCCCATTTGAAGAGGGAAAGAAAATTGCTCTCCCAGGACAGTTGCCTAGTGCATCTCTCAGTCCCCTGAAAGATGGTTTCACAGAGGTAAGTTGTGCTCCCACTCTGTCAGCTTGGTAAAAATGGGTGATGATGTTTATTGCTTTTCTGCTTCTCTTGATTCATGTAGAAACAAACCCTACTGATGCAGTTTTCTCTTCTCTTTCACTAAGGTTCAGCTATTATCAGTTAATCCCTCAGCCACCCTCCCTCCTGGGTCAGCAGGCCTTGAACAGAGCCTTTCAGGACTTTCTATTAGCTCACCTTCAACCACTGTCAGTAATGCTCTCAGCACAGGTTGGTATTGGCAGGAACTGACCTGAAATGCATGGCTTTTCTGACTTTGTTCTTACAGATGTTTCTAATTCATTGAATAGAAGGCAGAAGATAGAATAAAACTTTCTCCTATTTTTTTCTAAACAAAAAGGGTTAATTTACTGGATTTGTGCCTTACTTGCTCACAAAATAGTTGCAAACAACTTCTGATAAAAATACCATGTTTATTATTTAGAATATTGGTTTTCTTATCAGCATTTTAATGTTGAGGTAAATAGTAATTCTCCTGTAAGCAGTTATTTATTTGTACTCCTCAGGGAAAGCAGATGAAGTGTTGTATGCTTAAAATCAGTGTTGTTTCCCTATGTACCCCACCAGGTGTTCCAACAGTTCCATTATTACCACCACAAGTCAGTCAGTCTCTTACCTCTGTGCCACCAGTTAACCCAGCAACTACATTATCAGGTGAGTAGGTAAAATTTCCTAAAACATTTCTGAAACAAAAATCTTACAGAAGCAAGGGAAGAGAGCTGTCTTTTCCACTGCCTAACTTCATACAACTTGAGCATTTCATGTAAGATCTCTGTCTATACAACCTCTACCATGTGATGCATTATTTTTCTTGGAGGATGTTCACAGCATGTCCGTAGCACAGAGGATGTGGTGACAACAGTTACAGGTTTACCTTGTTAGGGCTCCCTGCACAGGGGATGCAGTGTTCAGGATTTCTTAGGAAGGTTTTGCTTTGCTATTTGCAACATTTTAGGAAACCCATTTTTAAATACTCAGCTTGATCACTATTCCTAGTATAAATACAGGGCTAACTATATATAGAATTTATGTTGCAGTTACTGTTTCTGAATTATATAGGGATTTAAACTTGTATTGTGTAATACAAGCAAGAGTCTTTCCACAGTGGTTGTTTCCTGATAATAATGAACACTTCAAACACTACTATTCCAGAAGTATTCACCAGGGGTAAGATCAGGATTGTGTAGGATTTTGCTGTGGCATTGGTGTGCTGGTACAGGACTCAACTGTGCCTTCTAAAACACTGAAGGAGTTGTATTTTATATTTTGCTTATTATGAGATAGGTAGATCAAGATGTGTCCATTACATAATGCTTGGAGGGACAGCTTCTAACAGAAAAGATGTGCAGTAGAGCCCAGTGCATGCAAACAAGGAAAGAGAACACTCACAGAAGCTGAACTTGTCAGTAGTTTTTTCTCTAGGCAGAAAAAGATTATTGTCCTTTTCTTCCCCAGCCACCTAATCCACCCCTTCCCTAAACTTTGCAAATACAAGTTTTCCATTCCCCTTTTTCTCTCAATAGTGTCGTTGCTTTTTTAAAAGCAAATTAGAATATTTCTTGCAATCTGCGTGGATGTACTAGTGAAAATGTTCTTACTAAATATACTGGAGGTTTAAAAATTGAGTGAATTTGTATGAAATTCAGCTTTTTTCTTTAAAAAAAAAAATCACACCAAATTTGCATCTAGCTGACCTGAAATCTCTTTTGAGTCAGGTTCTGTCAGCCTTCATGGCAAATGAATTTATGGGTAGGTAAAAATGGCTGGGTTTAATCAAAATCTCTATACAGTGGCCTTGCTTTAAGACTTTTCTCCTCTCTATCTTCATACTGTAGTATCAACAGTTTATTTCTGAACTAGCCTTTTTGAACTAAACACAAAGTACAAACAGAGCTCTTGTCCCAGAAATAAAGCTCTTCAACAGTGGAAAATTCAGGAGCAGAAGGATGTTCCATAGAAAACACAGTGATGGAAGGGCATGTGTTGCATTCATTGTATGTTTTTCTTCTGCTTTCAGTCCTTCCTGACTTTGAAAGTTCCTTTCTCTTGCCTTTTGATACACATTTTTGTGATTACCTCTGGTAGTGAACTAGGTAGAATAGACTAATAATAGAGTGGTCAGTATTAGGGAATACTGTGTATTTAATAATATTATTATTGTTTGCCACTCAAATTGGGAATGCAGAAGTTCTGGTTTAGTCCTGGGGTGAAACAATTACTTTTGTTGAAAGCTGAACTTGAAATGCAAAACTTGTAATTCTGAAAGAAGATTCTGCTTTCCTTAGAAAAAATTGAAAGGTTTAGGATTATGTATTTGCTAGTCCAGACTTCCTGCAGTAGGTATCTGTTCTCAGTGTGCAACGTAAAAGCTGAAATTCAGGTGAATTTGCATTTATCCTTGTAAAAATTATAATCAAGATATAAAGCAGGTTTTAAATTACCAACAGGATCTATGGAACGGTTAGAAAAAGACAGTTTTAAGTTTTCAACTGTAACTATTCCATTCTTCTCTTAGGTCTGATGCCATTACCAGCAGGGCTTCCTAACCTGACTGATCTGTCTAAACTTAATTTACCTGCACCACAGATTGTTCCAGAAATGATACAGCCTGGTATGTGCTTCTGCAAACTACAGCTCTATAATTAGTTATGCTTGACACTCAGACCCATCTAGGGCAGTCCTGAAGTGCATAAATTAAATGTTTGCCTGAGATGGGAGTGGATGTTAGTGCCCAGATCAGGTAGACAAGGAATATGTCTTTAGATAAAGTAATTCTAAACCTATGTCCGTGTTTAGATGTTTCATTTTTTATTACCTGATTTATATCTCAGAAGAGAGTGTGCCAAAAGTGAAAGTATATTATTTATGAGTAAAAGAAAATATGAATTGTTTCCTTGTAAGCTAGATGAGGATATTGGTGCTCCCTGAACTGAACGTCAGAATTATGAACTAATATTAGATTTACAGTTTTGAGTTCAGCAAAACTGCTGAAGGTGCACATGGAGCAAGCAAAAAGAGATTAGAAGCTTACATGGAATACAGTTTTTGTTAACTTCTTGTTTCTGGCAGTTTCAGTGAAGGCCAGAAAAACCTAATCATCAGTGTTAATGCATTAAATACCCAGTCCTCTGGGGAGGTGCAAGCAACCTTGAATTTACTCTGATTCTTCAATTCTGAAATCTGAAAAGTAGCAGGCTTGAAACGAGCCTGCTGAGTCAGTGCTGCACAAACACCATTGGAGCTGTCTGGCGTGCAGCAGCTCACTGCCTTTTTTTTTTTTTTCCTTTTTTCTCTTTAGGTTTGCAACCCCTTCCCCCCTTGCCGCCTCTGCATCTAATGGGAATGCCACCTCTAACAATGCCACCCAAGTGTGTTCCTATGCTTCCTTTGGTCACAGAGGCAGCTACAGTGCCTACAGATTTGCTTCCCTCTATTCCTCAAGCTGGAAGCTTTGCCGTCAACCCTGGCACTACAGAAAATGTAGAGGACACCTCTGCACTCACCTTGGATAGCACTACTCCAACTTCCAGGGCAATTGTTGTTGACAGATCAAATGAATCCTCTGCAGCTAATGAGAAAACAACTGGAATCACAGATACACAAACTTCTGAATCATAACTCCAGATCACTCTGTTGGATTGGCTCGGTATTTATTTAGCCATGGGATACATATTTGAAAAGCAAGCTATCATTAATTTCATACTAGTTTGTACTTAATCTTTAGAAGTCCTGTAAATAATATGGAGGTATAATAAAAATAAAAGGGGATTTATAAAGTGTGGGGGGGAGGAAGAACTTGTATGTTACCAAAAAAAGTCAAGGTGGTAAATAGAGTTCCACTGCCAAACTCTGAGGGATGAGGCTGACAGCCTTACCCTGCTAGGCTTGTCCTTGCTTATAATTAGCAACTTTTGCTTCTGATAGAAATGAAGCGGGTCCTGCGTGTGACATTTACGTACCATAGTTCTTGTTCTTTGCAAGTATCTTGTTTCTACAGTGGGGATGAGAACGTTTAGTCTGAGTTGTGAATTTTAACACTGCAAAACTTCCACCTGAAGATATTTCTGTTAAAATTGCTGAGTGGCCTGTTAACTGACATGTGGTTATTCAGCTTGTACACCAGTCTTTGTCTTTAAGCTCTTGAGAGATGCTCAAGCCATGTTTTGTGACCCCTGCTGCGTTGTTTCATACGCCCACTGTAAAACGGCATTTGGAAGGGAATACATGGAATGTTAAATGTAGCACACAATTTGGCACTTCATGACTACTGCAAGATGAATGAATGGATTAAGCATACATATAGCAATAAATTCCTGGAATTTTATTCTTTGTGTGACAAAATAGCACCTTTTTTTCAGTTCTTTAAGTGTCATTTAACTTTTTAGCTTAGCTCTCTCTAGAACAGACCTGTGAAAGGGCCCCCTTCCAGAGGAATGGGTCCAAGAGAGAATGCCAGACATTTTAATGGCTGGCAGGATCAGCACTTGTGGTTAAATCCATTACAGCAATGAGTCATTGAATCTGCCTGCATATGATTCATACTTGGCTTTTTAAATTCATATTTAGGACAAAAATTGCAGATTAGCGGTTGATGATAAACATGTAGAAACTGTTATGTGCACTGTACTCCAGGTGTTAATGTTTGCTTTTGTTATCAGGTACAGCTGATGTGAAAAATTCTCCTGTACCATTCCAGTCCTTCTGTATTACTGGGATTTCTTTTATATGTGGTTGTTACAAGCAGATGCAAACGTACCCAAATCATCAGCAGGCTCGAGTTGAAGTCTGTCTCAACAGCTGTGTAATTTATTTTGGCAATGTAGTTTGCCTGAGCAGTGTTTGGAACAGTAGCTCCATCTGACTTCTGATCATAACGATAATAATGTCTCAAATCCTTCAAATTGGAAGCTTTATCTAATACCTGTTGCCCTGCCTTGTCTTTATCACCTAAGTATTTGTCTTTTCTCTGCCCCAACGATGCACATTTGTCATCATCTGTTATGGCAAAAGCCCATGTGAAAGACCCCAAATACTTTTTCATACTGTGAGCAATTTCTTTTCTCAGATGCTTGAAGTGTGAAATGCCCCTGCCTTGCTAAGTAGGGCACTTGATGTTTCTCTGTTGTGACAGGTAGAAGTATTATAAAAGAAAATCCTCATAAACTGAGGCCTGCTCTATTAAATTAATAGCTAGCCTGTCATCTCTTCCAAGTGTAGTTAAGCAATTTGCAAGTTCCCTTGCAACAACACTATTGGTATAAAACTGTTCTTGGGTTGGAAAATCACTGCAGCTGTGGAAACAATAAGATCCGTTCCATGAGAACCCATAAAGGAAATATGTTAACAGCCTGAATCTTAGCAGGCACACACAAATCACCTGTAAATGAAGTGGTAAGAAAAGTACCAGCCAAGCGGTGTTGCACATGAGGTCTGTGAAAACTGTATCAAATAAGTGGTGTGAATAAAGAATTGGCTTTTCCCGCATGAAGAAAATGGAGCCTCGGCTAACCTCTGACAGTATCTGATGACCCGATCCTGCCGCGGAAAAGGACGCGGGCCCAGCCGAGAGGGACTCGGGAGCGGAATGCGCAGAGCCGGGAACGAGCAGCCCGCAGCGACACAAACTGAACCAGCGAATGCTCAAAGCAGCGAAGGGCTGCGGCTCCAGCCTGCGGGGAAACGTCCAGAGCGAGTTTAAAAAGGGGTAAAATAGGTAAAATACGGGAAATCTTAGATCACGAATTTCAGCCGACGAAAAAGCGCTAATGCGTGTGTGGGCACT
>VXBR01006566.1:0-30294 GCA_013400215.1 Cisticola juncidis
CTGCCCGCACCGCCCCGGTGCGCCGGAGGAAAGGGGGAAAACCCCAGCCCAGCCGTGAAAATCAGTCCCCTGAGCAGCCCTGTGTCAGCGGGGTGGCTGGCAGACAGTGAAACTTAAAGGAAATTTCGTTTACAAACACCGAGAGTGAAGAAGTGGGTGGCTGCTTGAGCCACCAGTTCATTTTATTATTTTTTTTTAACTGGGCTTACTTCAGATTTTCCCGTATCTAGGTGACCTTTTGGTTGCAGGGATACCAGGTACCATTTGATTTTATTTTTTTTTTTAATATTTGGCTGTTGCTGCGAGAATCTTGTTGCATGGCTGGTCGGATATTGTTGCTGTGTTTGTTGATATGTTTGGGGTGAAATCCACAACTCGCAGAGTCTCGGTAGCTCTTGGGAGAGGGATTCTGGATGAGCTGCTGCGCTCACCGTGTCTCTTGCTTTGTAAAGTGTCAGGCAGGGATGATCTTGGTTCCGATAAGTAACACTGAGCTGTGGATGTTTTAGCCTGCAGTCAGATTTGTTTAGTGAAAGTTAGTAAAAAATGTGTGTGCAGTATTTGCAGTGTGGGTTCTGTGCATAGATATTACAGCTAGTCAAGTTGGAGTAAGTTCTGCCTAAAAGAGCAAAACCAAACCCTAATGCAGCCAGTAACCTCTGAGATTATCAATTCCATTCTGGTATCCACTTGGAGGTGGCAGAAGCCAGCACTCCCAAAAAATCCCTTTGCTGCTGCATTCTCCCTAATTTATGTCTGTCGTTTTAAAGTGAACCTGTGTCAGGCCACGAATAATCTCTGCTGCTTTTTTGATCCTCTCAGATATATTTATTAGCCTGTGCAAGTGCAGGATCAGGGCATTTTCTAATTTCTTTTCCTTTGTGTGACCCAGATTTTTATTCGCTGAAGTTTTAGAGTATGCTTGCCTATTGATTGTATATGAAGTTTGAATTTTACTGCTGTGGGAGAAGTTGCTACAAAGCTCAAAAACTGGTGTAATGTTAGGCCTGTAACAGATTTCCTGGTATGCAGTGATTCTGCTGGTGCTTCTGAGAGTTAATTTTAACTTACATCCTAATTTTAAGCCTTAACTAAGTTTCCTGGTTTTCAGAAATGCGGGTCACTCACAGCTGCGATTGATTTCTCTAGGAATTAGGCTTGCTCAGCACTTAAATCAGGGTAGGTGATTATCTGAGAGTGACTTTTTATGGAATTAGGCACTTCTGTCTGAAAATTTTAGACTATAGGAATGTGATTTGATGTACATGATGATGTGAGACACATAATTCTAGGTTCTAATAAAATTTGTGCTTGAGGGAAATGTAGGCATTGGGCTATAGCTCCAATAAAGTAAGGGCAAAGAAGTATTCAAGTCATTCAGTTTAAGGTTTTTTGTTTTGTTTTTATAATTTTGCTGAAAATAACGTAGTTAAGTAGTGTTAAATAAAGGGATTGAACACTATATTAAATACTGGAAAATGAATACATTCAGAAAGCAAAAACTACTTGCATAATATTGATATTAGAACTGTTGGCACTTGAGTTTCTGCAGTTCTAATGATACTATGAGCCAAATC
Organism: Cisticola juncidis; assembly: GCA_013400215.1. Taxonomy (NCBI): domain Eukaryota; kingdom Metazoa; phylum Chordata; class Aves; order Passeriformes; family Cisticolidae; genus Cisticola; species Cisticola juncidis. The sequence goes on from VXBR01006566.1 coordinate 1,578, forward strand.
CTTAAAAAAATCAGAAATGGTTGTTACTTTTCAGATTATTGGAGGCTAGGTCATACATTTTGCTCCTTACGTTGAGAAAGCAGCATGTGGGATGGGAGGCTTTTTTTAGGGTCCATTTTAGCACAAGGTTTGCTTTTCTTTATGTTTCTCTATATTTCTTTATGTATCCCTCTTGCTGGAGGTTTGCACAGTTGGCAGAGTTATGGATCCCTCTAATAGCCATGCATTCCCACCCAGTCTGATCGTCTTCCTCTGGGGCAGAAATGTTTCCTACTGATCTTCTGTCCTCCTTCATGTCTCCTTGGGAGGTTGTACAAGAAGTTTGTGTAGCTGGGAAGGGGTGAGTCAGCTCCCAGCCCCTCAGAACCACTGGTCCCTTCTGAAGCATCCCATGCTATGCTGGATGGTGAGGATGATGAAGAGAAACCCCCTTAAAACAGCAGTCCCCCTTGCTTGGTTGTCCCTGTAACATGGCAGTGGAAGGTCCTAGGAGGAGCAGAGCAATTCCCAGAGGGTTTGCATCCTGCCTGCCACCAGCGTGTCCTTTCAGGACCTCTCTGGATCCCCTCCTTCCTTACTCCCCTTCCCTTTTTTGGGTGAGGGCAGCCCTGGCACGGCTGGCACTGACCATAGGGCTGTGGCCAGTGAGGCTGTGCTGACATTGCCAAGCTGTTCCTTTTGGGGCAGGGCTGGGAGCAATAATTTGGGTATTCCTTGACTGCTGAGCTGTTTTCTCCCTGAACCCATAGGGGCTGTCACGTCCATGAGACCTTTTCCCTCCGTTTGATTGAAATTGGACAAATGGCTGAGAGATGATGGATGGGGCAGGGAAATGGGACTGGCAGGCAGAGAGAGAGTGAGGAGGATAGACAGAGAAAGCGGATACGCCTTGTTTCCTTAGGAAATTAGGAAATTTCCTTAGGAAGTCACACTGTCCTGTCATTAATTTTACCTTTTTATATATGTCTTTGCTAGTTATGGAGACAAAAGGATACCACAGCTACCCAGAAGGCTTAGATATGGAGAGACGGTGGGGTCAAGTTTCTCAGTCTGTGGAGTATTCTTCCATAGGTGCTGGAGAGCAGGCTGATGACAGTAACTACATGGAGATTGTAAACGTAAGCTGCGCCGCCGGCACCTTCCCAAACAGCAGCGCCCCAGGGAACAGCAAAGAAAAACCCGAGCTTCTCTCCTGCCTGCAGCAAGACAGCAGCCAGCCTGGCCTTCTGCCCTCTGACATCAAAACTGAGACCGAGTCCAAGGAGCTGTCGGCAGCGGTCGCCGAGTCCATGGGGCTGTATATGGATTCCATACGGGATGCCGATTACCACTACGAGCAGCAGAACCAGGGCAGCCCGGGGAAGATCTACCAGAACATGGAGCAGCTGGTGAAGCTCTACAAGGAGAACGGCCACTGCTCCTCTCCCCTGCACGGCGCCAGCAGGCCCCTGAGGTCTCTGATGTCGGACTCGGGGGGCGCGGTGAACGGCGGCGCCATGCACGCTGTGGTCAAGAGCCCCATGGTGTGTCCAGAGAAGAGCCCCTCGGGCTGCAGCCCTCAGAGCATGGCCTCCTCAGGGTGCAGCCCTGCGGGAGTCAACTCCGTGTCCTCCACCACGGCCAGCTTTGGGAGCTTTGCCATGCACAGCCCCATGGGGCAGGGCACCCCTCTGTCGCGCTCGCCCAACGTGGAGAGCCGGGGCTCGCTGCTGCACAGCCCCGCGCACGTCAGCAACGTCGGCTCCCCGCTTTCCAGCCCCATCAGCAGCATGAAGTCGCCGATTTCCAGCCCTCCCAGCCACTGCAGCGTGAAATCCCCCGTCTCCAGCCCCAACAACATCACCATGAGGTCCTCGGTGTCCAGCCCTGCCAACCTCAACTCCAGGAGCTCCATCGCCAGCCCTTCCAACGCCAACACCAGGTCCACGCGCTCCAGCCCGGCGGTCAGCACGGTGGGCTCGTCCATCTGCAGCCCCGGCAACAGCTCCGTGGGCTTCCCGCCGCCCGGCACGCCCGTGGGGCCCGGCAGGAGCCAGGACACGGTTCCCAGCCCAGAAACAAAAGACAAGGGCGCCCAGGAGCTGGCGTTCCCCAAGATGGAGGAGATGGAGAGCGCCGTGTCCAACAGCGGCCAGATGAACCTGGTGCAGTTCATCAAGCCCGAGCCCGACGGCTCCTTCGGCAGCGCCTGCATCGGCGACGGCGGCGCCAAGATCAGCTCCGAGTCCCCCTTCCCAGTCCCAGTGAAGCAAGAGTCGGCCAAACACCCTTGTTCTGGTGCCTCCTTTAAAGGGAATCAAGCAGTGAATCCTTTCCCGTTTACGGATGGCTCGTATTTTTCTTTTATGGATGACAAGGACTACTACTCTCTTTCTGGGATTTTAGGACCACCCGTTTCTTCGTTCGACGGCAACTGCGAGGGCAGCGGTTTTCCCAACCCGGGCCTGCGTGTGGGGATTAAGCAGGAGCCTGATGATGGCAGCTATTACCAGGAGAGCAGCATCCCCTCCTCTGCCATCGTGGGGGTAAATTCGGGTGGACAGTCGTTTCACTACAGGATCGGTGCCCAGGGCACGATATCCTTGTCGCGGCCGGTGGCCCGAGAGCAGACATTTCAGCACCTCAGCTCCTTCCCTGCTGTCAGCACGCTCGTGGAGACCTGGAAGTCACATTCAGAGCTGGCATCCAGAAGAAGCGATGGGTATCCAGTTCTAGAGTACATTCCAGAAAACGTATCCAGGTGAGCTGGCAAACTGCCACTTTTTTTTTTCTTTTTTTTTTGTCTCCTTGTTTCTTTTCCTTTCTTCCCCTCCATTAAACAAGCAATGTGTGAATTCAGAGCAGGGTGGTATTTCTCTGTCTGATGCATAATTCTTCATTTGAATTTCAGTTCCTATTAGATTTGATGCATAATTCTTCGTTTGAATTTCAGTTCCTGGTAGATTTGTTGCTATCTTTGCTATATTTTACTCTGCCTTTAATAAAAACAAAGTGCTGGCTTTAATATTTAAGAAGAACATATTCTATTCTGTTGTTATTAGGTTTGAAGGTATAGCTTTAGTATGTTTATGAGCTCTTACTACTACAAATGTTGTTTTTCCCATAATGAGAGCTTAGTAAAATTGCTCTCTTGTGTCCTATAATGGTTATTCTTTCTTAGCTAGTGCTTGAATGTGTGGTACCTCAGATGAAATGTTGAGATGAGGATAAGAAAATGGTACTGTCAGGAATCTGTTTGTGTGAAGAAGCATGGTTCTGTGTTTGCACTGGACTTCAACTGGTTAAGCTTAAAAAACTAAACGTTACAAGCCTGTGGCAACGTATTATTTCTGTATTTTAGCTGTAGGAACATTTGGTTTATATATATAGAAAAATGCCTCCAGAAGGAGGAGGGCTGTTAAAACTTGATGCATTTGAAAGGGAGAAATGGATAAACTGATCTCTCCTCACTTCTGGTGGAAGAGAAATGAGCAAGTGTCATCTGAATTTGGGTTTTTTGCTGATCTGTGGCAGCACGTCCTTCTCCAAGCAGGTGTCCTTGTGTCTCGTGAGGGATGCCTGCTTTCCTCAACCATCCAGTTTCAGAATCATAGCACAAGTTCTGACAGCATCACTGAGTTCAGATGGTTGCACAGCACACCCATGGACCCAGCAGGCTCACCAAAGGTTTGTGCCAAAGCTCAAATAGCCACTAACAGATTGGCATTTACCTTTTTTGCTCATCACGAGCTGTGCAGCTGCCCTGGGTGAATGAAGCATCTGCCTTATTCTTGGAGTTGGGGTGAGGAGGATGCGTGGTGTTTTCCATATTTGTATGATACTACAGATCTCTGGAAATAGCCTTGCAGTGAAAAACATAATATCTAAAATAATGGTGCTTTTCAGGAGGGAAATCGGCCTGTCTACCTGTAAGGCAAATAAAACCTGTTTTCATTTTATTCTCATTTCTGTCCAGCACTGCTGCAATCTCTCTATCATTTTGTAGGCCATACTTCACTTTTCCTTTGGCCATTTCCAGTATGGTCTGGAAAAAACCTGCACTTTCTAATATATGGAACTTGAAAGGGCTGTATCCTATCATCATGCTGAACTTGGCATGCAGGTGGATATTTGCTGTCATCCACTCTTGTCTTAAATGTACTTTCTCAGATTAAGGAAGATGGAGTCACTGTTTTCTAGTTTACCTGATGAAATTTTCATAAATTGCATTATTTATATCGTGGGAAAAGTTCACCAGAAGGCTGATGGAGTACTTGAATACAAAAACACAATATTTTACTGCCTTTGTGGCTGAGCACTGTTGCTTGGACAGGTATATCCTGCCAGCTGGGAGAGCTCTGGTGTGGCTGAATGAGGCAAGGCTGTCACCCATTGCAGGGCCACAATAAACAAGGAAATAAAGCTGCAAGGAGCGTGGTTGCCATCAATAGTTGTGTTTGGAGTGAGTTTCTCAGTTTCTCACAAGGCTTTTAAAGGACATTAGTCCATGGAAGCTGTAGGTCAGTAAATATAATCAGATTTGGTGATGTCATAGGCTGGGTGGCTCTCCTGTCATTGTTCTCTGAGCTGGGATCTCTGTAGGATGTGCAGGTGAGTGTGGCTGCCAGGACTGGAATCCTGGAATGTTTTAGTGCCCAGAGCTGCCAGGACTGGAATCCTGGAATGTTTTAGTGCCCAGGGCTGTTACATGTGGGATTCAGGTGATGCAGATCTGCAGGGTTGCGACACTGCAGGCCCCGATCTGTTCTCCAGATTGGGACACGTGTCATCATCCCAAATCCCAGAATCAACCCCATTATTTAGCTAAGTATTGCTGTTCATCTGCCTGGTGATGGCTCTGTGCCAACAGCACAGCCAGGGACCTGTGCAAAGCCCTTAAAATGTTCAGATAAATCTGTGTAGAGATCATTTTAGCAGTCCAGGTTTGGGTGCAGAGGTGCCTGCTGAGATATTTGCCTGCTGGTGAGACAAATCACAAAAACTCCACATACGATGTCACACATGTAAAAGCTCAGCCTTGCTCTTGAACCTCAGACTGATTTTTTTTCCCTCTTGGTTTCTGTGCTGTCTTGCAGCTAGAGCAGAGGCAATCATGCTCCAATCAGTTGGAGCTGTGAGGTGTTGTAATAAAACACACATAGCTTCAAACCACGCCAGACCCAACACCCCCAGGCTGGTTTCAGCTGTCCCATTTCCATGGGGGATTGCACAATTCCTCTTCCTCCTCCCTGTCATCAGAACAGCAGCATCACACCTCTGTCCCCTCCATCCAAACCAGATCCTTGCTATTCCCACTCAGCCTTTTTTCTGGTGTGTCAATCCTATCAGGCATCACATTTTTGCAGCATGTATTAACCCTTTGAAATTTGCAGTATTTTGTTTCTGGTATTCTGAGTCCTTGTCTATTTTTTTTAGCTTGCAATATAAATGGCTGCAGGCAAAGAATAAGGTGAAGGAAAAAAATAGGCTAGGAGGTTCTCTAAAGGCAGCAGATGACCAGCATGGAATATGTCTTGTTTTAGCAGCATTATTTTCTGAGCCCTGATGTCATACTCTTTCTGAACTGCCTCAGACTTGCAGCTTACCTGGTGAAAAGGAGTGGGTGGCCAAAGAGGATGACTTTGACTTTTCATGTTGGTAATGAATCTTTAGAATATTGCTGTAATTTTTTTTTTCATGTTGGCGTGTCCCCTTTCTTGAATCAGTTACACTTGGTGGTAGAGTCTAATAACCACAGTTGAGGCATTTAAAATGCCTTTCTGCCTTGTTGACTGTGCCAATCACCCACTGCCAACCAGAACTTTTCTCTTTTTCTCCTTCAGTTACTTTTATTAGATGTGCACAGTTATGGTTCTTTTTTCTAAGTTAGTTGGTAGTAACTTTTTTATGACATTGTGGTGTTTGAGGAATGAGAACCTCTTAAGCAAACCCAAATTTGCTTATTTCCTTAAAAATATTTTTCTTCTGCTAATATGCATGCAGAGCATGTCTTTGTTTTTGAAAGATTTTACATTTGTAATTTTTAATAAAGGGTGAATCATACTCGTCTGTCTGTGTATATAGATTCCTCCCTCCACAAATGGCATTTCTAAGAAATGCTGGTTTCTAAACTAAGTAATGGCTAAGTGGGCTTGATAAAGAAGGAATGTGCAATTGTGTGATGTCACTGATGGAAACCTACACGAAGAATCCAGATAAGATTTCACTTCAGGGTGATCAGTCCTTGTCAGATTTGGGGTTTTAGCCTCAGCCCCATGATTATGTGCCAATTATGGGATTTTCAAAGTGGCCTGCAGAAATGTCATGGTTGCTTAAAACAACTGTAAAAATTGAGGAGGATGGATGACCTTTGTGCTGCATTTAGCTCTCACCTAAAGCTTCCTCTGCAAATGTGCCTTTTCCCTCTCATTTCCATATTAACTCATGTATTTACACACTTTTTGCAGTGCCTGTGGTGGAAACAGAGGGCTGATACTCCCACTGTCAGTTCTCCCTGGCAGTTCCACTGGTGCAATCCAGTGTGGGAAGAATTCACAAAGTTTGGTGTGCTGCTATTCAGAAAGTTTCATGGTTTAATGTGAATTGCACGTGTTAATCTATAATCGTGTCTCAAGAAATTTTTCATCAGACATTGATAAAATTTTAGGGATACCTGTCTGTTCCTGAGCCATTCACATGTGTCAGTATTTATTTCTTAGATCCTCCTTGAAAAAGCCTCTCCAAAAAACCCATCACCACCCATCAACACCTTAACCAAAACCAGAAAGCAACCCAACAAAACAATCTTGATTTATCTGTAGCCTTTACTGGCTTGAATTGATTCTGGTTAAAATCCGATTTCAGACTATTGCAAGTATTTTTGTAAATAAACTTTTATGTTAAATATTATCTAGAATAGTCACTTATCAGAATTATACCTGCCAGGAAGATAAAGGTCTGGTAAATATTATTTTTAGAATTTATGAATGGCCTTGACCTCAGTTTGCTGACGGACTTTTTGAGAAAAGGACTGTGCTGTTAAAATATTCTCCATGTTTGGCAGGGCTGTATTTCCCTTTATCTTCCCAAAAATTTACTGTGCAAACCTTTTTCAGAAATGATTCTCTAACACCATGGACTAGCCTCAAATCTCTATTTTTCCTTTATTTCATTTAGGAAGGTATGGTTGGTTGTGTAGGCTCTTGTACAATTTTTTGTCTTTTTTTTTTTTTCAGTGCAGCTTTGGGTATTCTTTCTTGCTAAAGAAATTAGAAGTCTGTATTAATATGTCAGCCCAGGATGAAAGGTTCCCTTGGGCATACCAGCATGCATTGAACAACCTTTTACATTCTACAGCTTTCTTTGTTGTTATTTTGGTGAGGGTGCTGAGGTTTTGTAGTACTCTTTATTGAGACGTTCAAAGTCTGTACAAAGTTATTTTCCCTTAAAACGTGCATGCAAATAATGCCTTATTTTCCCTTGAAATTACACATATCCATTGCCTCCTGAGCTGAGCACAGAGAAGCCTACATGAATGGAAAATTGTGTTCCAGAGGTGGGTGGATCTTCCCCAGCTGGGGAAATGAGAGCTCTCTGGTCAAGCTGGGTGCCAGGATCTGGGGCTTGGCTGTTTCTTTGTGCAGGGGTAAATAAACCTGTTTCCCAAACATATTTCAGAAATAAACATATTTCCAAAACGTTTCAGTTGCTGGTTGATGCCACCAACCTTTGCAGTACTTGGAAATCAGTTTGCCATGTTGAATTCTGATGGTAGCTAATAGTTGTTGCCTACTTTTTGTATCACTTTTGGTGATTTGGAATCTCACTTGTTTTGGTGGTTTTCTGGAAAATAGGAGGGTGGGCTCACCTTCAATACACGGATTTTAACAAGCAGAAAAAGTTTGGGTTGTGTGTTTTCCAACAGCGTGGGCCAGTCCATTTTCATGAGGGCTGGAAGACAGAAAAGAATGCATAAAAACCCTTCCTGTCCTGTTTTGTGTGTTGCAGCAAGGCAGGCATGCATGCACAGGGATTGCTGCAGCAGCCCCAGTGCCCGTGCAGTACTCGTGTTGTCTGCAGAGGGAGTAAATTGTTAAGTTGTGGTTCAATAACCTGGCCTTACTCAACCAGCACTTCACATTAATGGAGCTACAACCTGCTGTGCATGCTCTGCCTGCCTGAATCACACTGCCAGCTGCTTGGTGGTGCTGTGCTGACCCCAGGGGCTGCTCCTGGATGTCACTTGTAGCTGAAAAATTTATTATTTGCAGTGGTGAAAGTATTTTATTTGCAGTCGGGCCGTGCCTTGTCTGCCCTGATTTTGGTTTTTGCCTTTGATTGTATGAGAGAGCCAGATTTGGTTCTTGATCCAGTTCACTCTGAAGCTCTAAGGAGCCAACAGGACAGTGAAATTTGATGAGCAGTGTGATGTGCTATGGACAGGAGAACAAACTGAAGGGGAACAGAGCTGTGAAATACCCCAGGTGCCCCTTTCTGCTGTTGTTGAGCCATAATCCCAACACTGGTATTTCCAGGGTATGGTTTGAAAAGGCATTTTCTCTTTTTCAATTGTATGTATTGAGCCTTTGAGTTGTAGGAGATGGAGTTCATAATGGACTTGTTTTGACCAAAACTTCTTGGAGAACAATGGAGTGCTGTGATTTGAGATTTAAGATCTCAGAGGTCAGAAAATACCCCAGTTAAGGATGAATATAGAACCGTAACTTGTTCTCTGGCAAATGTGTCTTAAAATATGGCTGTCTAAGAGTGATAAAAACGGTCTGGTGAGGAAACTAAAAAGAGTGTGTGAAAAAACAGGTATTAAATCCATCTAAGTTTAGTCTTTTTATCAGTTTTCCCATGCAGCTGGTTGCTACACAGTGCCTGGCGCTCCGCATATGAATTACTTGGGTTGCAGTCTCCTGTGAGTGAGAGATCTGTGGAGAGGAGGGGAAAAAAAACCTAAAAAAAATTAAAGAAAAAATAAAATAAGAAAGGCAGCAGTGTTTCTCTCTGGTGCAATGGGCCAGGTTTGTTGTTGGCACGTGTGAGTGCACCCTAAATAGAGCATGGCAGGATTTGGGTGCTCGCTGCCCTGCCAAGGTCACAGTCTGGAGGGTTCCTCTCCTGCTGGAGCCCCCTTGGCCCTGCTGCTGGAGGAGCTGGACTTGACCTTGGAGCAAGGCTGGCTTTTTTTGGCTTGGGGAAGGGCTGGCAGGGCAGGACGTGCCTGTTTGTCCAGGCCAGCAGCTCCCAGTGCAGCCCACTCTTGTCCCAGTGCCAGCATCTCCCCCTCTCCATGGGGCTGGCTCCCTCCTTGGGCTTGGAAATGTGGATTTGTGTGCATCCTTTCCCTCCCTGGGCTTGGAAATGTGGATTTGTGTGCATCCTTTCCCTCCTTGGGCTTGGAAATGTGGATTTGGGTGCCTTTCCCTCCTTGGGCTTGGAAATGTGGATTTGTGTGCATCCTTTCCCTCCTTGGGCTTGGAAACAGGATTTGTGTGCATCCTTTCCCTCCTTGGGCTTGGAAATGTGGATTTGTGTGCCTTTCCCTCCAGGGACCCCAGGAATTTACAAAAATGAGGGTTGGTTTGCTTTCTAGGGCGAAATTTTCAAATAAATGTTCTCCAAAGGGGAGGCTTTGTGACCTTGTTTGGGTTTGTTTGGTTTTTTGTTTGTTTGTTTTGTTTTATTTCCAGGTAATTTTATTAATATGGTTTATCAGATCTTAACACTGTGTTTTCTGAAAGGAAGTTGATCTGGGGGGAGTTGATCTCTTTCTCTATTTTGTTGAAATCAATGCTGAAAGATCTAAAACATGAAAACCAACCCTCCTCCCCCATCCCACTGCAATCTCCTGAAACCTTCTCCCAAAACAACAAAAAAAGTGGAGAAAGCTAAAATCTGTGCTGTTCATTCTGGATTCTTAAAAGTATAAGTAACACTGGTGGTATCTACTCAGTGCATGAATATGTATTTCTGCAGTTCACTGAGTTATATTATAGCAGAAGTTCCCACACTGCTGGTGGATCACAAAATAACTTGAATTTTATTTCTTTATCTTGAACAGTTAATTAAGTGCCTGCAATTACATTAGAGCTTGTTGTAAGCCAGTTGCTAAATTAAATTTCTCCAAATCTGCTATCTTTAAGCTGTGTATTGGCCTCGTGAACAAACTGATAGCTTAAATTTCATATTTGGAGGTAGGGTTACTTGGTTGCATTAATATGTAATGTTATTTTTTGAAAAGGAGGGCAAAAAAAGTAAATTTTGGTTAGGACCTCTGAGCAGAAACAGAATCCAGTATTTTTGGATAATATATAAAATGGCTTGCAGGAATCTGTACACGCCTCTAAGTTGCATGGGTTTGCTGCTGATTATGTGGTGATAATAATAGATCAAAGAGTTACAGCCCTGAGGTTAAAAAGCAAATTTCAGACTAATTGCTGAATGTTTCTGATGATTTTTATATCACTTTACTCGTTTCCATCCTCTCTCCTAAACAATACTTGCATCTGGAGGTGAAATAACTTTTTTGAATGAGCTTTCCAGGCTGAAATTTGTGCTGAGTACATGAGTCTTTCCTATTGTGCTTTTCTTTCCATGTCTGCTTTCCAGAGGTGTTACCCCAAATTTCTAAAAGTGGCAACTTTATAAACCAATTCCATTGCAATTTTAGGTCTTTGGAACAAAAAAAAATAGAAATTGAAAACTTCTTGCGGTGTTTAATGATGCTTTGTGAGTCTTGGATTTGTGAGAATGTCAAATTGTTCAAAATTGTTCAAAAACTTCCTTGTTTTTGTGTGTATATGACCATTTGGGGTGCGTGTTCAGCCTTAAGTCTGCAAAACAAAGCATTATTTTAGAGGTTTATTTTAGGCAGCATAATCTGTCAGTGAGAACTTTTAATCAGAGGGCAGAGTGGGAATTAAGTCGTTTGTCCTGACCAGGATTTTGCCTGTCCCAGCTGCCCAGAGCTGCAGGGTCTTGCCAGCATTTTTGGTGATGCTTTTTTTGAATCATTGTTGTGCTAAGATCGTAGTGCAAAGTTGTTTTCAGGGTTTGGAATTCCCTTTGCTGAATTTTTTCTGCTGGCCAGCTCCTCTCCTGTGCCTGACTCAGAGGGTGGGGATGATGCTCCAGAGCTGTCTCAGTCAAGGCTCTGGAGATGGGAGCAGCTCCTGGGCAAAGCAATGCTCTGCTTAATAAATTTTTACATCATGATTTGTGGGGATACACAGGACAGAGAGTCAAACAGACTTAATTAGCTGGTTTGATAACCAGGATGTCATGGCAGGAACTAAAAGAGCTTTGAACATTACAGAAGATGGGTTTAAACCTGTTTAAGGGAAGAGAGGAGATCCACTCAAACTTCTGCAGGCAAAAAGATGCTGTAAAATGAGTGAGTTTCTGTATGATCTTTACCCTGGTTGTTATAGCAGAAAATTATTAACCTTCCTGAAATGGTGTAAAAGCTTTTGGGAAATGTGGTAGAATGGAATTCTGATCATGGAATGGGTTTTCCTGTCTCTTTATCAATCGTGCTTTGCTTCTCTCTGAGCGATCCAGGCCGTGCAGGAAGGGGCAGGTGCGGAGTGCGGCTGGTCAGAGTGGTTTGTGCAAGGAGCCCTGTGCCTGTGTGTCCTGGGAGTGTCACCCACTGTGTCACCTGCCGTGTCCTCACGGAGCCCTGTGTGCCCCGGGTGTGTGTCACCTGCCATGTCCTCATGGAGTGCCGTGTCCTCCCAGGAGACGTCACCCACCGTGTCACCCACTGTGTCCTCATGGAGCCCTATGTGCCCCGGGGGCGTGTCACCCTCCATGTCACCTGCCGTTTCCTCATGGAGCCCTGTGTGCCCCGGGGGTGTGTCACCTGCTGTGTCACCTGCTGTGTCACCCGCTGTGTCCTCATGGAGCCCCATGCCCGTGTCCCCCGGGGATGTGTCACCCACCGTGTCACCCACCGTGTCACCCGCTGTGTCACCCACCATGTCCTCATGAAGCCCCATGTGCCCCGGAGTGTGTCCCCTGCCGTGTCCCTTGCCGTGTCACCCCCGTGTCCCCTGGGTGTCCTCAGGCAGCCCCGTGCTGTCCCAGCCCTTTGCCAGCGCGGTTTCACAACCCCGAGCGCTCTGGCAGTGCCTCACCTGGGAATCGATGGCGTTGGTGTCTTTGGCTGTCCCGTGCTGCTGCTGTGGGAGGGACAGTGGGGAAGGGGCTCTGCTCGCTGTCCTGGCATGGTTTGGCCTAGGAGGGGACAGCAGAGGTGGGCAAGGACACCTTCACCCAGAGCCCTGTCCAGCCTGACTTTGAATTCCAGGGATGGGGCACCCACAGCTTTGGGCAGCCAGAGCCTCAGCACCCTTCAGAATACAGAATTTTCCCCCCATACCTCATCTGAATCACCCTCCTTCAGTTACAGCCAGTATCCATTGTCCTATCTCTGTGTGCCCTTGCAAAAAGTCCCTCTCCAGCCTTTTTTTTGCAGGTGCTTCACCATTTTTCACCATATTTCCCCACATTCCCCACTCAGACACCGCCCCTTGTCTGACAGGAGCAGTGCTGGAGGTGGGACGGGCTCTCCTAGCCAGGTTTCATCAAGGTCACTGCTCTCAGCCTGGGAGCAGGAAAGGGAATTGCTTCTGGAAGCATCTCAAGGTCGGGGCATCACGACTGCAACCTTCCTTTTCCCTTAGGAGGGAGGAGATCAAACATGAGCTCCTCCAAAAGGTCAGAGATCTCACTTTTAGCATCGCTGCAGCCTTGTCTCTAGAAACCTGTCATGCACTTCAGCGTTTCTGAAGACTGGAGTGCCAGGGACCTTGCAAATGAAGGTGGGTGGGAAATTTGCACAGTTTCCAGGCAGACTATCTGAGCTGTCAGCTTCATTATTTTAAACTAAATTAGGTTTGTGCTAGAGAGTGCAGCATGCTGGAGCAGTTAGAGAGCTCTTCCTTCAGTGGTAGCTTCAGAGCTTGGCTGGGTAGAACTGTGTTAACTTTCAAACTCACATGGATAAATTAAAATAAAGCAAACCCACTAAAACCTTGCACAGGTGTGGGTGCTGGGATGATGGGAAAACTCCCTGGAAAAGCTCAGGAATTCCACTTGAGTGCACTCTAATTTTGGTGTTTTTAAGGATGGAGGTCTGTGGTTTTTTTGTGGTTTGGGAGAAATGGAATGTGTTGTTATTTCTGGGGATGCACGCCTGGACCTCCCCAAGCACCCTGAGCCCAGCAGGGAGAGAACAAAAACCCTTAGGGATGCTGCAGGAAAGTAATTTTCCCTCTTTTCCTAAGGATTGCCCCCCAGCTCATTGCCCATTAACTTAAATTTAGTGTACACTATGGATTTTTGTTATTTCCGTTTCAATTTTGTTCGGTTTTGAGCACTAAGGCTTTCTAACGTTAATAAGTAAAAACAAATATTGGCCAATAAATATTACTTAAGGATTAAAAAAAGTTACTGAACACATGACTGGCTTGTCCAAATCCTGCACTGAACCTTTGCTGCAGGCTGGAAAATCCATCAGGTAAAGCCCACATTGCTGCAGAATTAATTCTGCAAACCCTGCACAGCTTCACCCTGCTCTTCTCTCAGACACGCAGTGGCAAAAGAGAATCACTCCAGTCTATACAATTAGGATTTTTAATCCTTATTTTTAATCTGGGCCCCTGTAAAAGTATCTGGAAGATGAACAAAGTGTGGGGGTTAGAGATGTCAGCCTGTGCTCCGTGTATGGAAGTGAATGTTGGAAGAGGTCCAGAGCTTTATGGCTGCTGCCAACTCATGACATAAGATAATGTTGCAGTGAAACAATGCACTTGATTTGCATTTGTGTCCCAGCTAACCTTTCTGATTCTTGGGGCTGCTTGGAATTTATGTTTTCTGGAGATTTGACAGAAAAGAAAAAAAAAAAAAAAAAAGAGAGGGGGGAGATTGGGCAATGAATGATTAAATATGCAGTAATGACAACTTCCAACTTCAGACTGTGCATGCAGATAATGAGATAAAGAATGGTTACTCACTTCAGATTAAACCCCTTTGGTGCGAGAAGCAAAGAGGATGAGTGTTTTGGATGGACATGTTATTTTAAAAATGGGGAAGATTCAGAGGTGCCCATGTGTATAGAAATAGAAGTGAAAAAGTGAGTTGCTGATTTACTTCTTTTTTATTTATTTCTGGGATCAAAAATAGATCTATTATGGGTCTGAAATCATCCTGCATTTCTTTTTTAACATAAACAAGAATTAACTGTGTGCAGAAGGCTAATAACAGAACTTGTAGGGTGGTGTTTACGTTTTTATTGGGACCAGAAATGTGCTTTTGAAGCGAATCTTCCATTGCCTTCTTCTGTCCTGTGCTTCACATGACTGGGCAGCTGAGGGGTGAACACAATCAGATATTTCTGAGCCAGAAGGGAATAAAAAAAAATACTCCAGGAGGTACCCAGGGCATTCCAGACTTCTGGCCATGGGAGCCCAGTGGAGCTGGCCTGGAGCACAACCCTTGTGGCACCTAAAATCTGGATTTTGGATCCTCAGGACTGACCACTGCTCTCCACAGATCTCCTTTTGTAAGTGCTGCCTGTGTATAATTGAATTTTCACCTGTTAGCTTGGGCATCTGTAACTGAGGAAAGATTCAGGGTTGCAGGCAGAGGAAATTGTTCAGCAGGAGAATGGGAGGCTGTTTTCCAGCAGATGTGTTTGTTCATAACTTGTGACCAGAATGAGAAAAGCACCTACTTACTCATCCTTCACTGCAATCTAGAAATCCTAAAAAAAGCTGAATTAAATCCTGGAAGTAGGAAATGAAACTGAAGTGATACATAGGCTGTATCTTTTTCTTTTTTTTTTTTTTTCCATTAAGTGAATTTCACTTCTTTTCAGCTAGATAAGGATATTCTGATATTTACTACACTACTAATCCATAAAGGCAAACAGAATTATTTTGATTATAGGCAGCTGCCTTAAGTAGTTACAAGCAAAGTTATAATCCTGTAACTCAGGCAAACTAATTTAACTTTCAATTGTCATTTCAGGGAAAAAACCCTACTTTGTGGATCAATAAATTCTTGTAAAGTAAACCTATCGATTTGCAGCTAATTGGATATTGTGGACATCTGATAAATTAATTTTAATATGAGGCTAACTGAGTTGACTGGGTGATGTATTAGTGGTGGTAAATGACTTGGAGTCATTAAGTCTATTTATAAGATAGGAAAAAAAGGGTTAGGAACCTGTGTTAATTTCTAATGAATCAGCACTGTAAAATACCATTTTACCTGAGGTGCTTGAGGCTGTGAGCTGGGGGCTGACCCCATAGGAGGAGTTGCTGCAGGTTGGAATATATTTTGGAATTTTTCCATCACGTGGCGTGCCCCAAACTCAGAGGAGATACTGATGTTGGCGTGACTTAAAACAGGAATTTTTAATACAAGTGAATGGGATTTTTGTGCTCAGTGAAAAAAATAAAAGAAAATTGCTCATGACCAAGAAGGAATGAGCTTGGGATCAGGAGTGCAGGGGAATAAGAAATGTGATCTAATGGGAAAGAGGAGGATTAAAGGAGCAAGGCAAAGAGCAGGTGTTGGCACAAGGGGATGTGAGCTCAGTGTAGTGCACTGGGTCCTGGGAACTTTTGTCTGACGTGACTAAAAATTAAGAATATTCAGCATCCCATCACTTAGGATTACAAGAAACAGCTTTGATTGGTTTTTATGGCTGTATTTCATGGAGTCAGTTTGAAAGGCAGCAGTAAATACACACATTTCCCATTTATTTGTACAATCTAGGCTTTTTCTGATGTTTCACGTGGGCAGATGAAGGTGCCACATATCTCTGTGCTAGACATGAGAGCTGATGGTGAGAATTATCAAATTGTGTACAGTTCACAAAAGTGTAAAAATAAATAGGCCATTTGCAGAATCCTCTGCATTACCATTATAGCTTTTTTAAAAAAAATTAAAATTTGCATAAAGCCGAGGAAAAGAAGTTTATTACTTTGTTTGCACCACTCACAGTGTCCGAAATGCCAAAGCCATGAGTCTCAGAAGGTGACTGCATACCAAATTTTAATTATATTGCTGTATTACGTCAGGGCTGTGGATTAGGAAAGTGAGATGTCACAAATAAATTTAGGTTGGGGCTTCTCCAACAAATCCCCAGTGCTCCCAGCAGAGTGAATGAATCTGTTTCTTTAAAGACCTGAAATACTGAATCTGTTTCTTTAAAGACTGGAAGTAAATATTGAGAGGGGTTTCCTAGCAACATGTGTAAGGTTAAGTGAAAATCCGACTTGCCAGGTGTTGCTTCCAGAGCCCACTCCAGCCTTTCTAATTCAACATTTATTTAATGCACTTCCAGTGCATTATCTGTGAAATGCTGAACAGGATCTGATGGTGTTGCAAGCAGATAATTTTACAGCATCGTATGTCCAAGGGCGAGTCAGCTGCAATATTATTTATTCTTTGAGACACATTTTTTTTCTGTTGCGTTGTGTTTGTACTGTACTTGAACTAATGGAGAGCAACCTTACTTGGCTCCTGCAAATACTAGATAAAGAAATGTGTGTGTGTGTATTGTAAAAGCTTGCTAAGAAAAATTTCTTTTTTTTTGTTGTTTTTAAATAGAAAACCAAGAAGTTGTGTGTATCCCAACTGGTCTCATGAGTTTGCAGAGGTCTGAGGTACAGGTGGTAAAATCTCTTGCAGAAATCTTGATTTCAGGTTTGATTTCTAGAGACAGGAGGGAAGATCAGCCTGAGTACCTTCTGCAGTGGCATAAAAAGCAGAATTTCCCTGTTATTTTGGTAATTTTCCTGTTATTTTATAATTTACTGCTCAGTAAATTGCACTCACTCCCCACAGACACTTTGGGATGTGCAAGAGGTGTGTGTGCCCGTGGGTAGGATATTTCCCCCTGCAGAAACACAGGGAGCTGGAATTTAGGTTAGCCCAGGATGGATGGATAGACAGATAGATAGCAGAGGGGAGCAAGGAGTGGAAAAATTTGGTTGGCTGCTTGCAGTCCTAAGTTTTTGAGTCTATAAATAGAGTCAATCGGAATATTTCTAGTTAGTTCTGGGGAAAGTCAGCTGCTGTGCTGGGGATTGGCTGTGATCCCAGAATGAGGAGGGAAAAAAAAAAGAAAAAAAGATGATAGGGAGCCTATTGAAAATCTACCAACAGACACCAGTGAAATCCAGAAATTGGAAGATGCTGGATTTGGGCTCAGTTTATTTTCCTGCAGGTTCTGTCAGTGCTGGATGCTCTGCAGGGCAGCTCTGTGTGCTGCAGTGA
This sequence comes from Cisticola juncidis, assembly GCA_013400215.1. Taxonomy (NCBI): domain Eukaryota; kingdom Metazoa; phylum Chordata; class Aves; order Passeriformes; family Cisticolidae; genus Cisticola; species Cisticola juncidis. Next base: position 18,858 of record VXBR01006566.1, read on the forward strand.
ATTTCTGAGTCAGCCAAGCCCAGCAGGCGGGTCCAGCCCAGGTTCAGAGTTTAGAACCAGGACTAAAGCCTGGGACCAGGAATTAGCATGGAACCATAAGGAACAGAATATTGTCCTCTGTCCATGCTGCAGTGGTTTTATGTAGACATTATGTAAAGAAAAACGGAGAATTGAACCCAAAAGCTGAATTTTCAGCTAATAAAATCAAGTTACTGTGTAAACTGTGACTTTTTCAAATGCACATGGAAAGGTCTTGGCTGATAATTCAGAATGCAAACTAACTGAGGTGTATTATGATACCAGAAATGGAGTTTAAGGGGTCATGATGAGCTCTGCAAACAGTTGAGATGCTTTCTAGGAAATGTAAACGACACACTTGAAAAATGCTCTGAGCTGAGATTCAAACACAATGGACTGCTAGAGAATAAATTGCTAATAAGTTTTAAAAATATGGTATTTTTAGAAAGTGTTTTAGTAACAGTGACAGATAGCCTTCTAGCAAAACTCCCTCTGCCCCCAGCCCTGTAATCACAGAAGGAGGAACCTTCAGACTGTAAGAGGAAAAAGTGTATTTGGTCAAATAAACAGCATTATGTAGCTGAACCAGGGTTCTCAGAGGAGCATTTATTCACATGTCAGAGTTCCTAGGGGCTGGAATTATCTGAGCTTTCCCAGAATCAGTCCCAGAAAAGTCCGTGCTCACGTTGAAAATAAAAATGTTCATGACAAGGCTCTTGCTGCTCAGGCTTTGCTGGCAACTCGTTTTTTCCTTTGTCATTTTTCAGGAATTGGAGAAAAGGGTTGAATTGAGTGTTTATGGCAGGAGGAGAAGGGACAGAGCAGTGTCAGTGTTTCCCCATAGGTGCATTTTCCTATTGTTGTCCATCCTTGTCAGGTACCAGTAAAATTCTTGCTGCTTCCAGATTTCCTTAAATATTAGATAAGAAAGTCCCACCTGAATTTAATTTAGTTTCTTTTTTTAAAAAAATAAATTTAATGCCTTTTTTTTCCTCATCTTTGTGTTTGTAATAAATCATGAAACTTATAATGAAGCAATTTTAGCTCTGCATCAGTAGGTGCTTCAGTTTCTCTGTATGAGCTGGAATAAAATCTTGCAGTAAATGACTTCCTGAGCTCTCTTACTAAGCCTTTTTGGTTATTTAAATATTAATAGCAGTAGAACCATTTTAGACATTGTTGAGTGATATTAAATGGACCTGTGTAGGTAAAATTTTCACTGGATGAACAGAAAAAGGAAAGTTTTTTGTTTTTGAGGAAAGATGTCGATAAATACTTTGAAGCATATTGGGTAAAAAGTTAAAGAACTATATATATTTTTATCTCATTGGGATGTGGAGAAACAGCTCCTTAAAAAAACCCAAAGAACTTCTTATTTTGAATTAATAAGGAGGAAAATCTGTCAGGAGGTTGAAATGTGCCCCTGTGGGAGCTGGTGACCATTCCCTTTGCAGGGCCAGTTTTAAACTGGGTGATGGTTGTGGGAATTAAAATTCCTAATTCATTGTGACCATGAATTTTGCCATGGAGAAATTCTGAGAAACAACTCCTCTGTAGAGACAGGAGGGGAAAATCATCCTGTGTATGGCTAAGGTAGATTTAATTTGGAGTAATGCACTAAATTTGAAAAAACCCAGCACTATCAGTTATCTGTGCTGGACAGGCTCCAGGGATATTTCAGCTTACGATTCCCTTTGTCAAAAACTGAGGAATTGGAAACAGAAGGTAAACAGCATATTAATATTTTACTTCTTTTTGGGACAAAGTTCTATCACGTGTTTGGAAACTTCATTGAAATATTGGTGTTGTTAGAGGAGGCAGCTCAGAATTGACGTTAACTTTTCATTGTGCCACTTGGTAATTTGGATTTTGCAGACCAGTGTGATCAACTGATCTGGGATGAGACTGGAACAGAGTCCCAAAATGATGCTTGTAAACAGCTCTGGTGTCAGCAGATGTTTTACCTCTTTCCAGAACAGTCTATTTAAGATACTGTGTGAAAATATCCCAACCAAACCCCAAATGAGGCCCCCTCCAAAAGCCTCATCAGCTCTGGATTTAGTGGCGAATTAGAATTCCCATTTTCTGAGCTCCCATCTGCTGGAGGTTTCAAAGCAGACAGAATTGTGTCTTCAGAGGAGGGCTTGATCTGGCATCAGCGAGAGCCCTGACAGCTTCTCCTGACACGTTCCTGGTGCATGGTCTGGCACACAGGAGCCTGCAAGGGACTCTGCAGCAGTGGCCCCAAGAAAATCAGTGGCCCCAAGAAAATCAGTGGCCCCAATAAAACCAGTGCCACTGGCCACATAAAAAAGGCTGCTGCAGGTGGAAAGTTTCCAGTGTTCCCAACTTACACCAACTGTTTCATATTCTGCTTTTTTCCTGAGCTGTTCTTTGATTCTTGACATCTTTTCACACCCCCAGTGCCCGGCTGTGGTGGCTTCAATCCTTCATTATTTTGTGATTAATTGCAGAGATACAAACATTATCAAATCAAAAATCCCCGCAAGGCCTCTTTTAAAGGCTCAGCCTGGCTTTTTGATTGAGCTGCCCCACAAATTACTTATCTGGTGGCTGTGTGGTTTTTAACATCCTGCTAAATTTGGAACTCGTCCATTAAATACTTTCTGCAATATCTGGGGAATAGGAAAAGCTTGCTAAGTTATTTTGTCCATTGCTTGGGTCAAACCTTTCAAGAGATGGCAGGGCTGTGTTGAATCCATTAAGTAGGAATTGGTGGGTGAGCAGGATCATGGTTTGCATTTTCAGTGGTTGTATTACAGTGCTAAAAGTCCAATTTTTGTCTTTCCAACACGTGTAAACTCATAAACTGCAATTGCAACTTGTGCAGGAGAAATTGTGATGCAGGTGAGAAACAGCACAGCAAGGAAAGTGCTTTGCATTAGCTCTTTTGTGCATTGCTACATGTGGTGGTTTTTTAAAACAGATTTTATCCCTTGGGATCTAATAAAAGGCTGGAGAGTTATTTGGTTTATAAACCTATGTGGTATATTATTTGGATATTCAGAGAGAAAAGGTCAAAGAATGTCTCCTGTGTTATCAATTCCTCAGTGGGAAACTATATTAAAAACTTGAAAATATAATACTATATAATTTAGAAACACAATATATAATGTGGGTTGGGAGACAATTACTGTGTTGTATTTCTGTGTGTTTTCCATTTTACTGAATGCATTTCAGCAACAATTGGGTTTTGGCTGTAATGCTATTTGTGGCAGTTTCATGAAGCTGCACAGCAAATTACTGTGGTGAACCAGATAAAATCAACTCTCACTTCATTCCTGAAAGTCTCATTATGAAAAGCTCTTACTACTGGCTATGCAGGGGACAGGGGGTTTTGTCTGTGCATACAGCTTTGTGGAATCTCCATTATAAGTTTTAAAATGAACATATTTTACACTTCTAGTCTGTCATTTTTCAGAGTTTATCCCTTTAGAGCTGTGGTGAATACGCAGACTCACAGAATGTGTCTCTTCCTCACTGTTGCCTGGCATGCAAATGCAACTTAAATATTCAGTAGCTAGGTCTGACAAGAAATTAAAAATATAAGAAATTAAAAATATGAGAAATCNGGTGCCTGGTTTTGATGACCAGCCTTGGAGTGCTAAATGGCTCTCACTGACATATTAGGAAAATTAGGCAGGTGGAGCTAAGAAAAGGAAATTTGGGTTGCTCTCAAGTGATGCTTTATCCTAGGACAGCATCCTTAGCACGTGTCCCAAAGAGGAATTTTTGTCAGGAATCAAAGTGATAGCACGAGCAGTAATGGGTGCAGGCTGAAAGAGGAGAAATTTAGGTATTAACAGGAAATTTTGGATACAACAATGTGATCATTTACACATGAGATTCTGTGTTGAGGTGTGTGTGTATGTTTAAAAAATATTTCTGTCTGTCTTCCTGGCAGGAATCAGCAGATGAAGTTTTAAGGCAACTGTGCAACTTCTGTTTTCCATCTAAGACAAAATTTATGATATCATAAAATTAAAATTGACCTGATCTTGGGAATTAGGTTGAGTGGGTTAAGGTGAGTTTTGCTCACTTTTATTTGTGGAATACTAATGGAATAATGCTTGTAAATAACTTTCCCCCTTATGTAAACAGCTGACTCCTGGTGACACTGACAGTGTCACCAAACCAAGCCTAGGGGTAGGGGAAAGTTTGTCTTGCACAACAAATTTCAGTTCTTCTTGCTGCTCAAAATACATTTTCACTCTTACCAAGGAGTATTAGAGAGCACTGTTGTCCTTTTTGGTTTAATTAAATCAAATTGAATTATTTAATTAAATAGATACTTTTTTAGAGCATTGGATAGAGTTTGACTATTCACTGTACAGAAATACATGCTCACTGTTTTTATTTGTATTCATGTGGAATTTGAAGTAGCTTAAAATGAGGATGTATTTTAGTACTTACCCTTCTCTTTATTGTATTACTGCTCCTTCTCCCCCCTAATGCCAGCCCTTTTTCAATTTTTCTAAACCTTGGTATTATTTGTAAGTTTAGTTCAGGAAGTTGGGTATATTTTTGTAAGAAGGGGAGAGGCAAAAAGAAGGTTAACATCAATTTTCATGGCATTTTCCACGTCTTTACCCTACCAGAACAATTTCATATAAAGCACAAATCAAACCACTGCAGATCTGTTGTTCTGTTCTACTTTATTCCCTTTTTTCCTTTCACTCTTTCAGTACAGCACACATACATAAATCCAAATACATGAAATTTTAAGTGGGGAACCCATCTCAAGCTGCTGATCACAGAACAGTAAATGGGATTTTTCCCCCTTACTCAAAAAAATTTGGTGGCTAATTCCTCTTGTGTGGATTGTGAATCCCCAGCAGGGCATAAATGTGTAGGACCACAAGGAAGGATAAATTGAGAACTGCAGATAATATTGTACAGCTCCTTAATTTCTCTAAAAGGTAAAACTTGAGGAGTTTATTTACTTGCTAGGAAATTCAGGAAGTGTAATTAAATAGCAATTAAAGCACAGAAGTTATTTCGTGGTGCTACCGCCTTGCTCGAACTGGGTGAGTTTCTTGAAGAAAATACTGAAATGCTGTGCTTGAGTGAGCTGCTGCTGCAAATGAGACAGGAATAAAAATGACTCCTGCTGGCCAGGGAAGGGATGCAGTTGGTTGAAAACTTGTGTGGTTTTGTAGGAACACTGGAGCAGATGAATGCAGACACTGAAAATGCCATGGTGGGGAGATGACGTGTAGAGTCCCAGGTTGAAGCTAATGTGAACAGAATTAAAAATAGCAACTAAGACAGAGCCATTAATTTTTGAACATAATTTATGTTTTGGAAAATAAGAAACAAAAAGCTCAAGTTTAAAGGAGATTTGTCTTTGACTCAGTAATAGCATTCAAATGGAAATCTCAGCAATGTGAGGTTGCTCTATGAGGCATAAGAGGAGCTCCAATGAATAATTAAACAAGTGATAGCTAATAAAATACACAGCACATTGCTTCAAACTTAGAAATTGTAACTCTGCCTAAGGGATGAATGTTTTTCATTACTTTTTAATTGTTGCCAGTGTTGACCTTCAAGGTCTTTTTCTGGCAGATAATTTGTTATGGTAAGGATGAGATCATTAAGTATTTTAGCACAAGCCGCATGATGCAAATAGTTTCCTAATATTATAGAATGCTGATGTGGTAAGGGTTTGTTTTCCCAGGAATCTGCTCTCCATATTTAGTGATATTTGGGATTATATCTTAAAAGTTCTGCTGTGATCCTGCAGGACAGGGACTGTAGGTAGCAGCAAACGTCACAAATTTCTGCAGATTTTTGTGACGGCTTTTGGGCTGTAATAAAAAGACCTCACTGTGAAGTATGTGCGTGGTTTTTTGGCTCTTAAAGGCATTTGTACATTATAAAAACAAACAGCAACTCTACTCCTTTGGTGGGTTCCTGAAAGCCCCCACATGGCAGCCTGCAGGTTTTCCCCATGTGGCATCCAAAGCCCATGGATAAGGAATTAAACTTTGTTAAGTTCTGCTGGTTTTATCCTGTAACTGTTTCTACTCTTTTAGTGTTTGCATAGGTAGGCACTAAAAATGTGTATTGTGCAAACACCAAATGCTTTTGACTTATGTTGACAAGTTTCAGTTTGAATTCTCTACAAGTAAACATTTAATATTAATTTATTTTTTTCCCATCAGAAATGCCTGCTCAGAGGGAAATGGCGGTGGGGAGGAGCAAGCTAGCATACAAACTCCTTTCAATATTATTTTTCTAGCCTGAGGTGCTTGGAACAGACTGAATCAGTTGTTTGCTGAAATGTTTGTTGATAGAAACATTTATTGCTCACACGGTTACGGGTGGGAGATGAACTGAGCCATTGTCTCGTCCATCAGAGCTGTGGGCAGCCTCTTGCAGGAAGCTATAAATAATTCTTAGCCTAAAATTCACCTTGGTGCTGCTTAGAATGTGAAGAGAAGAGCCTGGTGATGTGTGGGGCTGGGGCAGAGGGGCTGCAGCAGGGATGCTGGGGTCTGAGGAAGAGGAGGGAGGAGGGAGGAAGGGCACAGAGCACAGCCTGCCCTCTGATGGAGAGTCCTGGGTGCCAGGGCCAGCTGGGCACTGTGGGAGCACCCTTGGGATGGAGAGGGGAGCTGGGAGAGCCTTGGGATGGAGAGGGGAGCTGGGAGAGCCTTGGGATGGAGAGGGGAGCTGGGAGAGCCTTGGGATGGAGAGGGGAGCTGGGGGTCCTGAGATGGATGGGCAGGATGAGGGGTGGATGGGAGGGACAGATCCTGCTCCCCTCAGCCCCATCCCTGTGCCAGGGCTCTGGAAGGGGATGGGGCAGTGGCTGGCTCCCCTCTCTCCCAGAAAAGCTCTGGAAGGGGATGATGCAGTGAAATTACTTTAATTACTTTTAAAAATCAAACTCAAAATGCCATAAATGACATATGAGACCTGAGGCTCCTTCAAGAACCAGCTAGCATTGTAGAAGTGTCCCATTGACATGTAAAATATTCCCTTTACTTGTGAAATTGTTCAGTTAGCCCACTGACAATCCCTACTGTTTCTGCATTTATTTCTCGAGCACTGCAAAGAATGTTCCTAAATTAGAACTGTGATTTTGCATGCTGCAATTAATTTGCATTATGGTTTTCATAGGAAGGGAAGAAATTTGCCAGTTGTGTGTTTACTGGGCCTTTTAAACAGTGTCTGCCTTGCTAAATACAATTTTCTCTGCCTATGGTAGGGGAGTTATCACTCATATTTGTCTTGAAACCCTCTTGAACCCCCATGTTCATTTAATGAACCATCTTAACTTGGACCTGCAGTCTAATGAGAGGCTACAAATGTGCTGAAGGATGTAGTGATGATCACCTTTTACCTCTTTTTGCAAGCAGTTAATTATTTGTGTTTATTAAGTGAAATGAACCACTCTAATATTTACTTACATGCATAAGTATCTCTATTTGTCTATCCAGTGTCTGTCTGAGGATGTGTGTGCACTGCAGTGTTTAAAACATTTTTTCAGCAGCCAGAATGACATGTATTATTCCCAGTTTGTGTGATCCAACAGCTCTTTCTTGTCATAAAAGACAAAAATACAGACAAAATGCTGTGTGGCAAGGGAGGAGCTGCTGTCCCTTTGCAGCATGCAGTGCCTGTGCTTGAATTCCTTCAGCATCACAGTGGCAGAGGCTTCACGTTGTCCCTGGTTCCAATTTCTTGCATTTCCTTTATTTTGAGCTTGGTTTTTTTGCACAAGCTGAATGCTTGCCTTTTTTTTTTCTTTTTTTATTTTTTTTTCCTGCCTGTGTTTATATCTGTAAAATGGGAGTAGGGAGAGCAAACTGCCTGAAGTATCAGGAACTGAAAGGGGATGTCTCCAGGCTGGCTGGGGGCCAGGATGAAACACATCCCTTTGGCACAGGGGTGCTGGAGCAGCCCTGTGACATGGGATAATTTGTGGTTTTTCCCTTGCTTGATCCCATCCCTACCTCAGCTGCCCTTTGGGCAGGAGGGGGACGTGTGGTGGGCACGTTCTGGGTGTGCTGGGGCTGTCCTGCTCTCAGGACAGGCTTTGTGTCCCTGAGGAGGAGCCACAGTGAAGGACAGAGCTGGGGCTTCCACCTTTCCTGCCAGAGCCTTGGGGCTCTCAATCCAGCTGCTGTTTATTGCACAGATGGAATTACAGCACTCTGGGGTCGTGGCTAGGAAGAGGCAGCTTAGAGCTGCCACTCACAGCTGAAAGTGTGCTTGGGAGACCCCTGAGTTCTGCTTACAGTGCATTATATATTTTTTTCTGTGGTGAACATGCTGATTTACAACATGCAACCAGTAAAAGACACAAATCCTATAGAATGTGCATACAGCCTGTTGGAAGTACTATATCCCCATACTGTGTTGCATTTTAAACCCTAAAAGCTGCTCTCTAGACCCCTTTTTTTCTTCTCTGCCAAGCTGGCAGGGTCTCCCTGACCCTTGGACTGTTGAGTTTGCAGAAACATCCCTTTATTTGCCAAGGACATTGTTCAACCCACAGGGACCTTCCCTTCAGCCACTGTCATTCCAGTTGGTCAGTAACTGGCTGGCTTGGCATCTTGTACATTAAAATTTACCTTCATTCCTATTTCACTTACAGGTTCCATATTCTCCAAGCCATTTGCCAAGCAATCATGATTATAAGACTTTCAAAACTCCTGTTCCATCCTCCCCAGCCGGTGCCCACTGGGTCTGTGGTGCCTGCCCCGCTTGGCACCCGCAGGAGCTGTCCCCTGGTGTCACCCCTGTGCTGTCACCTGTGTCCTGCCCGGTGCCAGGGACAGGCAGCAGCTGTCAGGGTGTCTCACCCTGCCCAGGCAGGGCAGGAATGCATTCACTGCATGCTTTGGCTCCTGTGCCACAGACAGGAGCGTGGCTGGGGCAGGGTTTGCAGAGAAATGCAACGTGTGGCTGCTGGCCCAGGGCAGCCCTGCAGCCCTGCAGCTGCAAGGAGGGGGCAGGCCCAGCAAAGGAAATGCCTTTGTTAAACTTGGGGAAATGCATTTGTTGGAACTTGGGGAAATGCATTTGTTAAACTTGGGGAAATGCATTTGTTAAACTTGGGGAAATGCATTTGTTGGAACTCGGGGAATGCATTTGTTGGAACTCGGGGAAATGCATTTGTTAAACTTGGGGAAATGCATTTGTTAAACTTGGGGAAATGCATTTGTTGAAACTTGGGGAAATGCAATTGTTAAACTTGGGGAAATGCATTTGTTGGAACTTGGGGAAATGCATTTGTTGGAACTCGGGGAAATGCATTTGTTGGAACTCGGGGAATGCATTTGTTGAAACTTGGGGAAATGCATTTGTTGAAACTTGGAGAAATGCATTTGTTAAACTTGGAGAAATGCATTTGTTGGAACTCAGGGAAATGCAATTGTTGAAACTTGGGGAAATGCAGTTGTTCAAACTCGGGGAAATGCATTTGTTCAAGCTTGGGGAAATGCTTTTGTTCAAACTTGGGGAAATGCAATTGTTAAACTCGGGGAAATGCATTTGTTGGAACTTGGGGAAATGCATTTGTTCAAACCTGTTTGCAGTTCCATTTCTCTCTCAGCAATGTCTGTCCTACTCCACAGAATTTCTAAGCCATCATTTTTATCTCAAAGTTTGCATGTAGATATGTCCAATGTGAGGCTTTGAGGATTCCCTGCAATTCCATTTCCCCGCAATGTTGCTCTGATAATTTTGGTGGGGCAGAAAGGAGAGGCAAGGATTAATGTCAGTAAATGGCTAAAAGCAATTTCCAGGGTTCCCCCTGTGTCTCACAGTGTCTGCCCTGGGAGCTTGGCACCCTTCCTTTCCAGCTTGGGAAATGCTGCTGGAACTTGATGCTTTCACTGATTTTTAAATTATTATTATTTATTATTATTGTATTTTAATATATTTATTTATATATTTATATTTTGTTTATATATTTTTTTTTTATTTTTTATTTTTTATTTATTCCTTTTCCCCCCTTTTGCTGTTTTCTGCTTATTTCTAAAGCAAGATTCACGTGAGAGCACAGAGAGCAGGGCTGGGGGTCCTGGGATGGGTCCTCAGCAAATCCAAAGGTTTTTGCAGCTTCTCCCTTCTTGCACTCACTGATGCTGCCAGGGGCATGATCCTCCAGCCTTTAATTATTATTGGGTGAGTTTCACCCTTCACTTGTAAAAAAACCATTTAAATTATGGTTTTAATGCTGAAAGAAAAAAAAATAAAGTGGGTCAATCAGGTATTAATAAGGTATTGCATTAAAATGGTGATAACCTACTGATTTCAAATAGATTTAAAATATTTTGGAATAGCTGTGCACATTCATGACAGAATAAATGAGGGACAGAACCTTGTGAGCATTGTTTTAACTAAAAATGAGAACGTTTTTACTCATTAATTGCCTGGGGTGAAATCCCACAAATGGCATTTCATAAAAGATCTAACTGAAATTATTAGTTGGGTAGTTAGAATTGGCAGTATTTTCAAATACATTTCTCATGTTTTATAATAATTTATATAGACTAATACTACAACTATTCTATAATAGCAAAATGCATGATATTGTCTAATATAATAATGCATAGTTATTTAAGTTTTTCCAGTTTTTCCCAGCTCCTATTTTTTTAAATTAATTGCAGTATTTCTACCTGTAGGGAATTCTGAAAACAGTGATTACTGGATTAAAAAAAACACCTTCTTTTTTTTTTTTTNAAAAAAACCCTTTTTTTTTTTTTTTTTTTTTTTTTTTTTTTTTTTTTTTTTTTTTTTTTTTTCTTTTTTCCCTCACAAAGTTTTGCAAATACAAGAACTACAAATAAAAAATTCCATGTTTCAGGCACAGTATATGTGGGGTTTCTTTCAGAAGTGAAGACCTGTGTTCATAGGGGGACACTGACAACTTGCAATGTGACAGAACAGAAACATTCCTGTCTGTTCAGACAAATATTTCACTTTTCAAACAAATATTTCACTTTTTTGAAGCTGACAAAGGCCTGGGGTGAAGGAGAGGGGCAGGACAATGAAATTTCAGGCTGGGCAGATGAAGTGTGTGCTGTGCAGGTCATTTGTTGGCATAAACAAGAACCTGTTGCTAGAGCTGGCATTTCAAAGAGTCTTAAACCTTGAGAAGACCAACAAGAGTGAAAAAAAAGTGAATTTTATGCATTTCCATGGATTGAAGTTCAGTTCCTTTCTCAGAGCTGCCCAGGTCAGTTCAGGTAGGCTGTTAATGTTCATTTATTTTGGAGCAGAGCTCAGGTGAATTCCTTTGGTCCTTGCAGGAGACACTTCAGCACTGTGCAAAATGAAATAATTTATTAAAATAAATAATTATTTAATTATAATAAAATAATTAAAATCAATATATAATTGAAATAACTATAAATTAATAATTCATATAATACAATTATTA
>VXBR01006566.1:30370-61452 GCA_013400215.1 Cisticola juncidis
AAAGAAAAAATAAATTTCAAGAGTTATTTGATTTTTTTTTTTTTAATTTAAGCAGCGAGGGAAATTTGTAATTGGACATGGTTATCAAAATATGTAAAAATGGTGCCGGGAAATTGGTTCTTATCTCCTGTAATTGCTCTGTAATTGTTGGGGAGGGGAATCAGATTAGGGACTAAGTATTTCCAATACTCTGATACTTTCCAGTACTTCAATTTTAATACTGAAGTTAATGTATTTTTGCAAGTAGTGAGTCTAAGTCTGCTTTCCTTGAAGTCAGTGGGAGTTTGTGTGTTTTGCAGAATGGGAGCTACTAATTGCAAGTTCTCAGCTTTATGTAAGCAAATTTGAGGTTTTTTGGGTCTTTAAGAATAATCAAAACTTTTAATCAAAGGATTCATTTATGTTTAAAATATTTTTTAAGTAGGAAGTGTTAATCTTGAAGGTATCATTTATTATTTCTTGACTTGTCTTTTCTCTCCTACTCTCCACTATCTCTTTTAAATCTGAAATACAGAAACATTTCTTAATGAGCTTAAAAGCAGTAAATTAGTAAATGTTTTTAATGCTTATTTTTTTTAGTTTGGTTTTGTTTGGGGTTTTTTTTCCTTGTATATTGTTATGAAACTCACCAGCACTTGCTGCATTTTGTCCCTGAAGTTAAAACATTTGTGTGGTACATTAGGAAAGCACTAATTAGCTGCAGTGATTGGGTTTGGGTTTTTTTTTGCCAATTGCTGCCTTTAAATTAAAATTTTGTCTGTGTGAATTTACTGTTTTCATGTCAATGACTTATTTGATAGAACAAGTTGTTCTTTAAATTAAAGCCTGTCATTCTTAATTCTTCCAAAGAGGAAAAGAGCAGGAAAACATAAAAATTTGTGCTGTAGGTGATGGTGTGGATGAGGATCAGAGAGCTGAAAACCAAACTTCTGTGGGAGCTGTCACAGCCATTCTGGAGCTTCTGAAAATCCCACCAAAAATAATTTCCCTAAATTTGGTGCAGGAGCTGTGTTCCTGCTGCTGTGGAAGCTGGCTGGGTTTGTTTCCATGCTAACCAGACTTTTGCACTGTGGTTGACACCCTGTGGAGCAGCAGCTCCAGTGAGTGTGAGAGCAAAACCAGCCCTGGGAATAAATCAGGGATGGCTCAGCCCTGGGAATAAATCAGGGATGGCTCAGCCCTGGAAATCCTGCTTGGAAAAGTCCATGGGAGCAGAGGAAACCTTCCCAAACTCCATGGATGCAGGAATGGGGATGTGGGGATGGGGTTTTCCTAAAACATCCAGGGGTGACCTGCAGGGTGGGGACAGAAATGGGGCTGCCAGCCCTTTCACTGGCAGCCAGTTGGATTTTTTCAGTCAAATCCCTGATTTTTGATGTGAAAAGAAAGTTAGTGCTTGTCCTCAACTTGCCAAAAATCCAGTCCTTGTCACAGCAAGATGCAGGTCAGTGATTTCTGTGTCTTTGCAGCCTTTATTGTGTCTCTCAGAGCTGGGGTCTAAGCTGAGACATTTGGGAGATGCAAAGCTCATTTAACCAAGGCTGTTGCTGACTTGCAGTGCAATTTTACATTCTTAGCTCGGAGGGGTGGGCTGGGGGTGGTGATGGGGAAGACTGTCAGGGACTGGAAAATCTTCCCGGCTCCTTCCAGGACTGCAAGCAGAAGCTGTTTTATGTACTCTAAAAATGCCTTCATTCTCTTCTGTTTAAGTTGAAAATTCATTTTTAGGCTAGAGAAACCATGATACTGAAGTTTAAAGATTGAATACTGTTAAATTCAGATGTAAAAAAATAACCAACCCACTTAATTTTTGGGAATCAGGCAAGGAAGTACAAGAATCAGATAAAAATGCTGAAGTTGGGAGAAAAGAAAATAAACTATTCTGAAAGGGGATTTTTTTAAAATGTGCTGATGCTTCTGGGGATATTTAGAACGTCTCCAGGCATAACATGGCAGGGTAGGGGCGGAATGGTCAGAAATTCACAGAAAGTTTCAGTAAAACACAATAAAACAAAGGCAGGTCACATGGATGTTCACTCCTCGGAGGTGGAACCAGTGCTGCTCCTTTTATTCCTGTTCCAGGAGTGGAAGGAGCATTGCTGTGCTCATTTCTGACCATTAATCCTTAACTCTCATCCATATTCTCTGTATTTACACGTGCTTCTCCCTCATAAGGTGATTTTCTTTGTCCTTCAGCGACTGTTTCCTCTACAGTCATGCTTTATTCACTTCCTTTTGGCTCTTTCTATTAACTCTAGCATGAAAAAAATCTGAGTTCTGCCTTGATTTAGGAGTTAAATCTGAGTTCTGCCTCAATTTAGGAGTTAAAATCTGAGTTCTGCCTCAATTTAGGGAGTTAAAATCTCAGCTCTGCCTTGATTTAGGAGTTAAAATCTGAGTTCTGCCTTGATTTAGGGAGTTAAAATCTCAGCTCTGCCTTGATTTAGGGAGTTAAAATCTGAATTCCGCCTTGATTTAGGGAGTTAAAATCTGAGTTCTGCCTTGATTTAGGAGTTAAAATCTCCACTCTGCCTTGATTTAGAAGTTAAAATCTGAGTTCTGCCTCGATTTAGGAGTTAAAATCTCCGCTCTGCCTTGATTTAGAAGTTAAAATCTGAGTTCTGCCTTGATTTAGGAGTTAAAATCTCCGCTCTGCCTTGATTTAGAAGTTAAAATCTGAGTTCTGCCTTGATTTAGGAGTTAAAATCTCAGCTCTGTGGCCGGAGCACTGCTCTTCCCTTTCCCAACTCCAGGATTTTTTTAAAAAACAAAAATCCCCCCAAAGCGGGGAGGATGACGAGGACCCTGCCCTTAATTGCGTGCGGTTTTTTAATCTCCCTGCTGTGCTTTGAAGGGTGCATTTGACAGGAGCAGCCCCACACTGGCTGCTTTGTCCTTCCTGCAGGGTGAAACAGTAGATAGCTTACTGTAAGTGTGGCTGCCTGCCAAGCCGTGGCGCAGATTCTTTTTTTAATACTGTAAACTGGCAAGGCATCAAGAATCGCTGTTCTTCCTTTTATTTACTTTCCCTTCTGTATTAAAGAGCTCGGTAAACAAGAGAAAGTTAAATGTTGAGTGAAGGTTTCGTGCAGATTAATCATTAAATAGCAAAGAGTTGGCTGTTCGGGGGGGTTTGCCCGCTTTTTTTCCATTTCTCTTTGGTTGGAACTGGAAATATCAGTTGCTTCATCTGGAATAGATTATCACAGGGAAAAGTCTGTGCAGTTTGAAATGAGGACAGAGCAGAATGCATCCATCATGCATAGTTTAAAATAATCTGCAGGACTGCTGCTGATTTGATCCTTAGATGTGCTTCCTCCCGATTTTCTTCCAAACCTGTGTTAATAATGAGTACTCTGTCTCTAGAAAAGGCTTTTTTGTAGAGTCTGCCCCCAGCCTCTTGCTTGTAAGTATTTTCTTATTTGAACAACTAAGCTTCCTGAAATAGCTGCTGAGTTTTTTGTTTTGCTGTTATATTTAAAAGTGGTAGAGGGGTGTGGAGTTCCTTCTGCTGCTTCTCAAATCCAAGGCATGCCTTGCAAGCTACTTTGCTTTTCACGCTACAAAGGGAATCGGCCTTGCTGCTTTTCCCATGGTTGTGCTGCTAAATTGTTGGCAAAATTATCCCCAAGCAAAAAAAATAAATAAATAAAAATTATATTGGTATTGATACAGTGCACATCTGAGGGATTTATCTTGAGAGAAATGTATTTCTGTGTGCACGATGCAGGAGGCCAAATTAAATTTAAAGATTGCTGTTGCTGTTAAATGCAGACCTGATGTGAAAAATTAGCCTACAACAGATTGTTTTAAATCCCAAAGCGCAGTGTGGTTCATTCAGAGGTCAGTCTTGCTTAAAACATATTAAACATTGAATAATATCAATGTATATCTGGGGCTGGCTTGGTGAACCTACCATATAGGAAATGTATGCAGAGCTCTTTTAAAGGCATTGGTGAAAGAAAACATGGATTTGTGTTTTGTGTCTTCTGTGCTTCTTGGCTAATTGAAAATTAAAGTTTCTGGAAGTGATAAGGAATAGTTTTGCTTTAAAAGCAGTGCACTGTGCCTGCAGAAATCTGGAGTAGATCTGGCAGATTTCTGGAAATAACTTGCCCAAGTCATTGGTTGTTTTGGGGGCGTTTTCTTTTGTTTGTTTGTTTTTTTTCCCTCTGAGTTCTTCATCTGTAAAATGGAGATAATCCTGTTCCCTTACCAGATGGCAGCATGTTATAGATAAATTAATGAATGTTTGTGGGAAAAAGCAGTAGCACTTAATGGGTTCAGCAGAAGTATTCACATTAATGATTCATGTTAAAGAAATGACTGAAAACTGCATTAACTTGAAAGTTGGGAGTCTGCTGTCCCAGAGGCAGAGCCTTGGTTTCCAATCTGCAATGCCCAAATGAGGGACACAAGAAATATTTATTCAGGAAATTTAGTAGTTTACAAGTTTCCTTCCTTTGGTTCCTTCCTTCCTTTAGCTAGAAAGAAATTTTTTTTTCAGACTCTGCTGGACAAGTCTGGATTTCTGAAGTAAATTCCCTTTGAATATAAAAGGAATATTTTTGTGGATATTTGTGCAGATTATCTGGCACAAAAATTAATGAGTAAATAAACAATTTAAAGATGATTAAATTTGAGAGATAGTCCAAAGAAATGAGAGCAATTTTTCTAAGCAATTATTAAAAAACCTCGACCCTCTCCTGCAAAAGCACGGATCAGAAAATATCCCATCTCAATTCCATCAGAAATTTTCCCCCCATTCTCCTTTTTCTTTTGAATCTCTATTTTGAGCTCCTTCGAGATATGTAGGAAAGTTTTCTTGCAGAATGACAGGTAGAACTATCACAAACTGGTTACTATTTTAGGGGTGTTGGATAAGATGCATGATTATCTTGAATACAGTTTCGGTTTTGCTGCCTTTTCAGTGTAGCCAGCAACAGGGAAAATACAAATTCAGCCTTCAAGGATCCTGGACCTCTGAGGGAGAAATAAGTAGGTAACAACTCTGCTTTCACTTGTGTTTTGCAGTCTTTATTTTTTATAAACGGGGTTGTTTATTTTAATTGTGAGTGGCATTAGTTCATCCCTGTTTTGTTATCCATATTGAGGGAAAAAAAGAATTATCTGCACGGAGTTGGAGTTACAATGTGTGACTTGAGAGGAACCTACTAAGACATGATTCTCCTTTGATACTGGGAGCAGATTATCTTCAATAACTGGCAGATTTCAGTATGTATTTTTAAAATGCAGGAATAAGTGCTGGATATAGCTATTACAATGACTTTATTTAATAAAAACCATTTCAGTGCAGCAGCATTTCAGAGCTCCTCTCGCCGTGCTCGGATCGTTCTCTCACAAATCTCAAAAGCTCAGGTTCTGTGCTCCTTTAACCACAAATTTGAAGGAACAGAAAATGGTTTTATCACTCTGTTCCTCCTGACACAGTCAGTTCTTACAGTAACAGTTCTCCTTGGCTGTGCAGTGTGTGCCAGGAGATTGCAGCTCCTGTGTCTGAACGTGGGGCTGATAGCTCAGGACCTGCCTTTTATCCGATCTGCCCGTAAGGCAATTACCCTGAGCCAGATGAACCCTCCTCTCCAGGCTCCTTGTTATGGGTCAGGCCAGAGCAGGACCTTTTCTGGTCAGGGAGCCAGTCTGTGAATTAATGTCAGTGAGAATTACGGGTAAAATCCCCAGCCATGGCCACCGTCCAGAATCGGTAGCAAGACTGGTAATTTAAATGTCTGCTGCTCCTGAACAAAAATAATCCACTTGTGTCTCGCCCTTTCTCTCATCCTAACAAGACCCTTCAGGATCTGTCTGAGTAAAACCAAGAGGATGAGTGTGAGGAGGAGGAAAGGTGTGTTTTCCCTCTTCACCTCAGTGTTTGTCTGTGTTTTTCCCCAGCTCCTTAAGGCAGAGGGTGGATGTCCCAGCAGGTCACGGCGTAAGCTGCTCCCTGCTTATCCCTCCAGATGAGCTGTGCTCCACTGGCTGCATTCACTGCTTCCTCTGCCACTTGTGTTTCATTTTCTCCTCCTGAGGAGGGCTCAGAGCAGCCCCAGCCTTCCCAAATTTGGGGGCTGCAGGGCAGAGTGACCCCCGTGACCTCGGTGGTCACCCTGTCCCCAGGGCGGTGTCGGGCACAGAGGGATTTTCTTTATTGCATTAAGCTTGCAGGAGGAGATTTAGTGGGAGTGTGGCAGTGCCTTTAGCCTCCTGTGACCCCAGTGTCTGCAAATCCTTCTGTGGCTGTGGAGAATTTGTTTCAGTTCGAGCAAATTCATCTCTGTTAGAGCCATTTTTGGGGACCTGTTCTCTCTACCCATCTTAATTCTGGGACCTGCTGCTGGTGTTTGAATCATTATGCCAGTCTTGAGCAACATCCCATCTGGCGATGGGAAATTCAAAAATACAATTGATCACATGCTTGTGAAACCCCTTCTGAACAAACTTTCACACAGAAACAGAAGTTTTGTGCTCGTGGTAATAAGGTTCATGAGAAAAAAAAAAAGTTTTGGTGTGCTCAGTGCAAAATAACATTTCAACTTTTGGAGGACAATCACGAAATCTACTAAAAAAATAGATGTTGGCAGACACACAGGCAAAGGAAATCTATCAAATTTTGTTGATGTTTGTCTGCAGTGCAGCCCAGTTAACAAATTCCTCCCCTACACGAACGAGCAGCACTTCAAACCCTTTAAATAACTTCAAGGCTCTTTTCTTTGAAGTTCACTGTGCAGCACCTGGGTGCCAGGGAGGATAGTTAGTTATTATCTTCATTACAGGAGTGGCCTGATTTAAATATCTGTAGAAATGGCTCGTCTGTGGCACACTGGTGCTGCTTGAGCATGGAACTGTACGTGAGCCGCCTTCAGCTGGGGCGTGTTCAGAGCGAGGAGCAGAAAATGCTTTACCACCCTGCAGATCCTAAATGGAGCTCTGCTGAAATGTCAGTGCAAAAGTTGGAAGAGTCTGAACCTGGCTTGGGGAAAAAAAGTGAACAGAATAGGATTTTTAGGTGAGGTGCAGGTAAGATTTGCCTGTACAAGCAGAAAAGCGAGACGTGCCGGTTCAGAGCAGCAGGTTCCCTCTTGCCAAATTCCACATGACAGTGACTGGAAGTGACTTGGTCTGGGCCTTTTGGTGTGAAATTCCCATTTCAGCTGTGACTGCAGGGTATTTTTAGGGGAGGGAATTGCTCATAGAATGGTTTGGGTTGAAGCAGCCTTTGACTGACCAGGTTGCTCCAAGCCCACCCAAGCTGGCCATGAGCGCTGCCACCCCTGAGCTCTCTGGGCAATCTGTGCCAGGGCCTCACCAAACTCAGCATAAAGATTTTTTTTCTAAGGTGTCACCATGCCCATGTTATTGGATTCTAAACAAATACACAGGAGAGTTTCTACTTTTGTTGGAAAAATGATCAGAGGAAGGAATATCGATGTTTAGGATTAAAATATTGGATAAAATTGGATAAAATGTGAACCCTTAGTGAAAGGATGGACTGCTGAGATAACCTTTAATTGCCAGGTATGGGAAGGATTTAAGATCATTTCCCAGCTCTTTTTTTTTTTTTTTTTGGTGTTCTAGAATTAAAAACCTTTCCAATTAGCTTGACAGTTTCAGGAGGGGGTCTCATCCTAAAGTTTCCATTCTCCTTGTACATTGCTTAGGAAGAATAAGCACATGTTTTTTTGTCTGTGGATGCCTGTTGATGGAATTTAATGCTGTTTGACTGAGATAATCAAAGGGTCAAATAATTTTGGAATTGTTAACTATCATTTTGTCTTTAGAACAGTGGCTGTGGTCCCTGGGGTTGAGGAACAGGGATTGTTACGGTTCTTTTACCATCTGGCTCTGTGACAAGAATACCCAATCTTGTGTTGCTCTACATGATGACAAACAGATAAATAAATAAGATTTATGAGTTTTCTTTGCAAGGCTTTTCCATAGGGCAATTGATTTTATTTTAGTCTATACAAGACAGACCAAGAAAAGAAAAAAAAATCCTATTTCTCTCTGTTGCTTTCCCAGGTCCAGTGTAAATGAAAGAAGCCTGATACTTACAGATCTTTAAAAATGCCTTTACAGTTTTTTCTTTGGCTTTCTGAAAGGAGGTTCTGTTTTGTTAATTCTGAAGAAGGATTTTTTTTTTTTTCAGTAATTTTGAATGCCCTTGGGCTCTCTTATGCAGAGCTCTGTAATTCTTCATGACAAGCACAAGGCTCTTTGGGGTGGGAACCTTTCCTTTTTAATTAGGTTGCAGATAAAGGTTCAGCTCAGTCATGTTGGTGGTGGAAGTTTCTTCAGTGGCTCTTCCCATCACTTGTACATTTTGTGTCAAGGTCAAAAATATCAATATTCTTCAAAAATCACCCCATAATCTTCTTTTTTTTGTTGTTTAAAGAAGCGGTAGTCTCCTTTGGAAGAGTTATACAAAAGATTAGCTTGGTAGAATCAGGAATTCAGGATAAATTAAGAGGCTTTTTGTAAATGTGAAGACATTCCATTTAATAGAAGCTGATGTTTTCCACTTTGCATGATTAGGCAAATGCAAAATTAGGTAACAGAAGTCAAGATCAGACGCATTTTGAAGGTTTGTTTGTTTTTAAAGTGTATTCCTCTTCCTAGGAAAATACACTTCAGGTAAATATTAGATCTGTCTGTAAACTGGAAAATCAACTTCTCATCTTGCTTAAAGGTGCCTTTGTAGTAAGGGCAATATAATATCATTAAAGCAGTGCTTTCCATGAAGAGAAATGCAATGTCATGCTATATTTAACTACTTGGTAAGACCCAGGCTGTTGTGATGAGAAAATTTAAATAAAGTTTCTAATATTAAAATATATTTTCCAAGTCTGCAACCTTCTTTGCCATTTATCACTTGGAATTATATACTGGTTGTCTTCTTGAAAGAAGGCTTAGAGCTGTGTCTTTAATAATTTTCAAAACATGAATATAATTATAGGTTTCTCATTAGAACAGAGGTGCCAGCTGTGGTTTTTTAGTGTAGAGATGGTTAAAAGATGGAATCTTGGTCATCACAGATCAATATATATGTATTTTTGTGAGGTTAAAAGTGGCTGTTTTTTGCATGAAAGATAACAGAGGTTTAAAAATTCCTTAGGAACGTGCATGTGAAAGTTTCTTTGGTATCTTTGGTTTAATAACCTGGGATAGATTTTTCTTCCATTAGTTTCTCTGACTGTTTCGTAAACCCTGTTTATTTTTATTGTGCACAATATCCCCTGCAATGAGTCCTAAGGCAGAACAGTGTATGTGTTCAGAAGTACCTGCTTTTTGTTTATTTTGAATTTACTACCTGCTCATTTCGTTTGATGCTGCTTTGTTCTTACCTTGTAAGAGACAAATGATTCCTCATTCCCTGCCTTTATGGTGCTCCATTTATCACAGATCTCTTTGATATACCTTGATTGTTTGTCTTCCAGGCTGGAAAATCCATGTCTGTTTAGTTCCTTGATCAGAACCCATTTCATACCTTTGATCATCCTTGTTCTCTCTGCCTTCCCTTGTTCTGTTGCATCTTTTCTGAGAGTGCAGGACTCATGCAAGCTACAGAACTTATTCACTGTGCAGGTGTTTAAATGCTGATTTGAGGGTGTGTTCTGTGGTGCATTTCCCATGATTTTTAACACTATTTGCTTTTTTATTTGACTGCTGAGAGGAAACCATCAGTTTTTGATAAATGTTCCCATTGAACACAAGATCTGGTATCAGTGGCACTCTTCCTGCACCTCTTCAACCCACTCATCCTGCAAAACTCCTGTGGAATACTGGCAGTGATCTGTTTTTGTAGAGAAACTGAGTGTTCAGTACCACCTTTTTTTCCCTCCATTTTTTAACAAATTCTGTATTTGTTTGGAGATCAGAGGAGTGGATTGATCCAGCTGTATCTGTCCTCACACACAAGGATTCTCCAGCAATGCTGATGGATTTATGAGACAATTCTTCAAATTTTGGGCTGTTCCCCCAGCTTGTGGTGTCCAAAACAGAGTTCTTTGTAACAGTCCCTATCAATGTGCTCACATTGAATTAATTATTCTGGAGTTTTCTGGATCCTCCTGAGCAGCCTGTGGTGTCCAGCTCGTGGTGTCCAGCTCTGTTCTTTGTAACAGTTCCTATCAATGTGCTCAATGCCCACATCAACTTAATTATTCTGGAGTTTTCTGGATCCTCCTGAGCAGCCTGTAGTGTCCATCCTGTTGTGTCCAGCTCTGTTCTTTGTCCCTATCAATGTGCTCAATGCCCACATCAAATTAATTATTCTGGAGTTTCTAGATCCTCCTGAGCAGCCTGTGGTGTCCAGCTCTGTTCTTTGTAACAGTTCCTATCAATGTGCTCAGTGCCCACATCAACTTAATGCTGGAGTTTTCTGGATCCTCCTGAGCAGCCTGTAGTGTCCATCCTGTGGTGTCCAGCTCTGTTCTTTGTCCCTATCAATGTGCTCAATGCCCACATCAACTTAATTATTCTGGAGTTTTCTGGATCCTCCTGAGCAGCCTGTGGTGTCCAGCTCGTGGTGTCCAGCTCTCTGTTCTCTGTCCCTATCAATGTCCTCAATGCCCACATTGAATTAATTGTTCTGGAGTTTCCTGGATGCTCCTGAGCATCCTGCCAGGAGCTTGGCAGTGTGTTTGCTCTCTCACACTTCCCTGGTGCAGAGATGGGTTTAAATAAGATTAACATGAGCAGTGAGAGCTCAGCTGTGTGCCTGAGCTCCTGCAGAAGCTGGGGGAGCATCCTCTCACCCCTGTGCTCTGTTCCCATTTGTTCTGGCCTTGTTTCTCTGCTGACCTCTGTCACTGATGCTCAATTTCTGGCCGATTCTCAACCCAGAGACAAAAAAAAAACTTCTCCAGTTAGGGGTTCATCTACCTAACTTTGTCCATAGCAAGCACAGAGGGAAAACATCTTTTAGTTTTGTTGTGGGTCTGGTTTGGTTTGGTTCTATTTCTTCTTCAGGCTTTTTAGCTCTATATAGATTTATAGGCACATCATCCATGCCAGGGTTTCTTTCCAGAGATAAATGAGATTATCCAGAGACAGAACAGACTTTTCTACTTTGGGGCAGCCCATCAGCTCCCTGTCCCTTTAACCCCAGGCAGCAAGAAGGGAGCAGTGCAGAATTTCAGTGATGCTCTGGTGAGGTGGAGAAATTGATAAACTTTAGAGTTGTATGAGCATTTTTTTAGTTATTCATTTGTTTTGAGTGTGGTTTTGGGGTTGGTGGGGGGTTTTTTTTGTTTTGTTTTGGGTGGGTTTTTGGTTGGGTTTTTTTGTTTGTTTGTTTGGTTTGTTTTTGTTTTGATTTTTTTTTTGGGGGGGGGTTTTGTTTTGTGGTTTTGGTTTTGGTGTTTTTTTTTTTTGGTGGTTGTGTTTGATTGGCTTTTTTCTTGGTTTTCTTGGTGGTTTTCTTGGTTTTGTTTTGTTTTTATTCTCTTGAATATTTCCCCTGAAGACATCTAGGAAACTAAACATGTCAGTTATCCTAGTGCAACTTTACGATTTTATAATTGAAGTCACAATGGCAGGAAATGCAGGAGTTTAGGTTTCAGGAGCAATATTGGCCACATATGGACTGTTCTAACTTCCTGCCTTTCATAATCAATTCTTACTTACGTACTTTGTGACCTACATTAAGAACCAAGAGTCTGGCAGAACCTGATGATTTTTATCCTAATGATGCTCCTGGTGTGGGGAAAATAATTTTTTTTGTGTTAAGAATTTAAGTGTGAGAAGTTGAAGTGATTTGCTGTATTTTGTGTATGAAGCTGTTGGAACCTGAGTGCAGAATTCTGAGTCCTACCCCAAGGTTAAAATGCTTAAATGGATTTTATTCCCAGTAATATTGAGTGACTTTGAGATTCTCTGTGAGAAAACTCTCCCTGTAAGCAAGGGAGAGTGCAGAGGAGAATAAAGGTGTTTGGATTATGAACAACTCCCCAAGGACACCTGAAGGTTGAGGAGAGGGCTGGGTGAATAAAGAGAATAAAGGTGTTTGGATTATGAACAACTCTCCAAGGACACCTGAAGCCTGAGGAGAGGGGTGGGCACTGTGAATTCTCTTTGAGAAAGGTCAAAATTCTCTCCTGGGAGACAGCAGGTGACTTACAAATAACCGTGGGGCTTTGTCAAGGGGAGCAGGAAAAAATTAAAAATGTGCTGCTCTGTCATACACAAGGTCATTTCAATATGCTGATAAATTAGAGATCATTCACTGCAGGGAAGCAGGGTGTTAATAAAATAAATCCCTGTGTGTTAAAACAACAGACATGAACAAAAAGGGAGGGAAAATAAATGGGTTTGAAGCCCATTTTTGGTGTTTGAGCTGGCTCATTTAGAGGAGTCCTGTTGGGAATTTCCGTGGTAGGAATTTGGGTTGTTCGTCACTGACACAGCTGACAGGGCAGAAAAACCTGAAGGGGGAGAGGTTTGTGACAAGCCTAGGACTGCAGAGTGAGGCAGAGGATCAGCTGATCAGACTGAAATCTTGGGAAAAAATCTTTTTTTTTTTACCAAAACCACTAGAATTTGTGAGGATGAGACCAAAGTTGGAGGAAGTGAAGTTGCAGGATATTTTTGAGGAGGGTTTTGTGCACTGGGCATGAGGTGTGGATGTTCTCACCAGGCTATTCAAGAGAAGGGCTGCTCCTTCAGGAGGGGCTGCAGATTATTTGAAGTCTCAGAAATTAACGGGACATTTTAATTTCTGTTAATTAATAGGTAATTTCTGCACTGTGTCAGTGTCAATGGCTAATTAGTTGCACATTTCATTAGGAAAGCAAAAGGAGATTGTGCCTGGTCCTTGGCATGGTCTGGTTGGTGTTGGCTGTGCTGTGCTGCAGTCAGAATTGCAATTCTGACTTAAAATATTGTTAATACTGCATATGGCTGTGTCGTGGCCAGGATGTTGAAGGCACTGTGGGATTTTTATTTCATTTTTATTTGTCCCGTAGCTGTAACTCAGCAGTGAGTGCATGGTGCACAGAGCCATTCTTTTCCTGTCTCCTGTCATTTCCAAGTAACCTCGAGTGTGACTCCTTTATTTTATATTCTGAATGGTATTTTATATTATGAATGGTATGTATTTCCAGCTGTGATGTAATTCCTTGGCTACTGCCTGGGATAATGAGCTGAAGGACTCGAGCTATGATCTCATCTCTCAGCCCGCCAGACTCCCTCAATTTTTTTTAATCACTGCTCATAATGGATACTCACTTACCTAGAATATTTCTTGGTGCTTCAAACTTTTTCGTATCAGGCACGGGGTGAATTTAATAATGAATCAAGTGGGACTTTTTTATTATTTGAAAGACTTTTCTTGTACCTTTTTAAGGTAGATTATTTCTGTGATTTCTGCTGTGCTGATACCTCCCTTATTCCCTCCTGGCTTTACAGAATTCTTGAGCAGTGAAGAGCAGACACAGTGTTTGATAAGGTGAAAAGAGGTTTTTTTTTCTGAGCAGAGTATACATCTGATTATGCAGAGCCTCTCAGTGCACTATGGCATGTTTCATAAAAGTAATATTTGAGTACAGGAGGATCTCATATGACATTGCTTCTCATCACTGCTGCTGAACACTGACATTCCTCCTTGGGTGGAACCACAGCACACAGATTTGTGAAATGAACGTTTATAAAACCAGAGTTTCCAGGTACTTGTGGGTTTGGTTTTGTTTTGGGCTTTTTTTTTTTTGGTTTGTTTGTTGTTTTGTTGTTTTTTTTGGTGATGTTCATTTTTCTGGAGTTCACTGGATCAAATTGGTTGAGCTCTGAATGGAATATGCAGATTTTTAGGTGTGTTAAGGGTCTGTGTTCATCCCACAGGTGGATTTTTGACTCAGGCATCCAGGTTTGCTGCTGTAACCCACAGAAGCAGGGGGTGCAGCCACAGGGTAATTTTAATTTGCAGGTGATTTTCTTTCTGTTCTCAGTGCACAGATAAAGAGGAGGAGAGCATCTTCCCTTCTTTTTTTTTTTAAATTCTGAAGTGCTGTCATCTTTTCAGCAGTGGGGTTTGGCATCCTACCTCCAGAGAGGTTTGCTCAGTCACAGCCTAGTCTGTGTAGGATGCTCCTCTCATATTCTTGTTTTTCTTGTTGGAGCTCTGATAATGTGACTGTCAGGTTGGCATCTCCTCTGTTTTGTATCTACAACCAGCAGAGCTTCATTTCTGCATCTCTGTCATGTACTAATGAACTGAGTCTTGAATTCTGCTGTTGCTCCTTGAGAACTGAGTGCCAAATTTGTTTCCACACAAAGCTCCTTCACTCAAGATGTGAAGTAGATTCAGATGTGCTAGCAAATACACTTGGTGAAGTTTGTCTTTCCCTGCTTTCTGGCTACAAAAATCTGATTTCAAACCACTTTGTCTATGCATTCTTCATCTGCACAGAGGTTTGGAAGAGCAGTAGGGTGGATTTTTATCATCAACAAATAATTCCAGTATTTGTGGATACAATACACTGGATATCTTTATCATCAACAAATAATTCCAGTAGCATGTGGCACTTGGAAATTTTAAACTCTGGTAAAATACAAACTTCCAGAAGGTGCTGATATAAAGAGAGATGTTAACTTCCAAGCAGTTTTGCCCTTGCATTGGTTCAGAAGTTGTAAAGATTTCTTTGCTAATTGTGTGTCACAGATTGCTTTGTTTGTGGCACGCTCTACAGACCTGGCCACGAGATGTTTGTAATGGGATTGGACTTCTCAGATTTTGCTGTTCTTTATAAAAATGAAATTTTTAAACACATTAAAGGGGGTTGAAAATGGTTGTTACCAAGTGAGCAGTCTGGTGACAGTCCATGGTCCTTTTAGAACCAGATGTAGAGGGGATGATGTGGTTCAAGGTTGGTTTTTTGAGGTGATTTTGGAAGATCTGAGTGACAAAACACGAAAGGTTCTTTGAGAATTGGGTTACTGATCCATACCAGGGGCTGTGCCCTCAGTGCTGCTCTTTATAAAAATGAACATTTAAAACACATTAAAGGGGTTTGCAAAGAGCTGTGCTGTTACCAAGTGCCCATGGTGCAGTCCAGGTTGATTTTTTGAGGTGTTTTTGGAAGAGCTGGGTGACAGAAAATGGAAAGGTTCTTTGAGAAGTGGATGTTGATCCATACCAGGGGCTGTGCCCTCAGTGCTGCTCTTTATAGAAATGAACATTTAAAACATTAAAGGAGATTGCAAATAGCCTTGCTGTTACCAAGTGCCCATGGTGCAGTCCATGGTGCTTAGAACCAGCTCTGGAGGGGATGATGTAGTGTAAGGTTGGTTTTTTGAGGTGTTTTGGGAAGAAATGGTAACAGAAAATGGGAAGGTTCTTTGAGAAGTGGGTGTTGATCCATACCAGGGGCTGTGTCTTCAGTGCTTCATTGGAATGCAGGTGCTGATTGCCTGTTTTAGCCTCCTCACACAAAAACTGCTTATTTTTGTTCCAGCTGAATTAGCAGATGAGTTTATCCTGCCCTTTGTAGTCCCCCACCTCCTAGAATACTCCTGGTTAATTGAGAGGTGCAAGGGTGGAGTGACTCCCTCCTTACTCTGCTTGTGCTTCTGACCGATTGCATTTCTGTAATTGTTGACAATTATATGAGAATTAAGCAGTGTGAGAGGCTTGATCTCTGGTTATACAGCCATAACGAACCAGCCATAAGGAATTATTGAGCTCCTGGGTGAGGAACTGGGATTTTTTCTCTTCCTAGACCCCAGCACCAGGGGTGGCAGTGGTTATGGCATAATAAAAATGCCCAATTTTGCCTCTTGGCTTGTAGCTGATGAGGTTTTAATGTAGGGATAGGCAGAGGGACAGAAAGCTTTCTAATATTGAGGATTTTTATCAGATTTTATAAAGGGTGGCAGGACAGGGTTGCTCTAGGAGCAGGGAGCTGGGCTTGGTTGCTTGAAAGGTCTCTCCCAGTTTTGTATTTTCTGTTTCTGGCTAGAGGAGAAGGAGGAGCTGCCTGCAGGAGGGAGGTTTGTGTTGTCAGCAGAGAAAACCTCTGAGAGGGGAGCTCCTCTTTTGCAGAGAAAAACTGAAGTTCTTCAGTTCCATATTAATATTAATTTATTATATTAATACATATTAATATGTATTATATGCATTAATATAACAAATCAACACATACTAATTTATTATTAATATATTATATTAATACACACTTGATATGACAAAATAATTTTTATGGTTTTGTGGGAGAGGAGTTATTTTTACCAAATATTTCTAAAGGCCATTTGCCATTTAATTATCCAAATAATCTGCTTACATTAGTCTGTAACTCACTAAATACTGAGTCAAGAAAGATCTGCCAGTGCAGAGAGGGAGCTCTGAAGTGCCAAAAAATCCCTGAGCCAGGTAATAGCCAGGAGAAATAAAGATTATCTGCACCTTACTTTAACTAACATAGAGTGTGAGACTTTTAACATAAACTGTTCTGTCGTATTTATTTTCCAAGGATTTGTATTTGCTCCAGAATTTTCTTCTAAGTCATTGAAAGTTCCTCAGAAGTGTTTTTAGTTCTGCTATGCTTAATTCAGATATAAATCTCAATGGGGAAAAGTGGTGATTCTGCTATAATTGTGGTGATATCCCTCACAAATTGAAGTTTGGTTACTGACCTTGAGGGGCTTTGATTTTATTCATCAGCTCATTTTACTTCACAAAATTTGCTTCTTATTTTATTTATTTTTTTGTTTTCTTTATTTATTTTCTTTTTATTTTGTTTATTTATTTGTTTTATTTATTTGCTTTTTATTTTATTTTATTTATCCTTTTATTTACAGGGATAAATTAGGAGCTGAATTTAGTCTTGAAACAAAAAACAAAAATATTTTGAGTGCTCCTAGACGCTTTGTTTGTGTTTGTTATGTGTGTCCTTATATATTCATATATATTTTATGGTAATTGAGCTAATTTCATAAATAAAAGATAAAGACATATTTCAAATGATATCAAATTTCAAACGATTTAAAGCAGTAATGCATTTAAGAGTGGTGAATAAACAGTTGTATTTGTCAAGTCAAGGGAGAATATATGATGTGATACTGCTGTGTATGTAAGAGATACCTTAAAACTTTCAAGTAGCATTTGCAGTGTTTTGATTTCAGTAGAAGGTCAAATGAGTTTTCAAACAAAAAGTTTTTAATATTTACCAAAATGTTGATTTTTCTACTGGCATGCACTTGTGTAGTTTGTCATAGCCATTCTTTATTCCACTGGATATTATATTTAAAAGTGCAAAATGCAAATGCATAAAGAAAGCACACAGTCAGAATGGTAGGAAATATTTGGGTAAACTAAGAAAATATTTGCATTTTCCACTCACCAGACATCCCCTTTTTACCAAAAAAGATGAAAACTTACTATCTGAGTCATTGTAGTGCAAATACAAATACAAATATAACATTTTCCATTAGAAGTGTACCAGTGAATGCAGGAGCTATGGAAGTTTTCACCCAGAAAAGAACATCACATAAGGGTTAATGAGATTGTGGATAAAATGTTGGTTCCTAATGCTCTTTATATAATAGAGATACCCTTTGATATGGGAAAAAATAACTGAAAGTTAATCTGGAACTTCATCTGAATAAAAATGCAGTTTGCTCCTTATCACTTCGGTAAAAGCTTTTTAACAGAATCCAACTTCTTTTTTTCTTTCCTCTTCACATAGCAGAGGGAGCTCAGGATCTACTTGCAGGCTGGATGAATTTTTCATGGCAAAAGGCGAAGTTGAAAGAAATATTTTGAAAAAACCAAGGGCCAGCCAACATTCTTGGGTTCTGTGTGAGACGTTTTGGGTTCTGTGTGAGACGTTTTTGGGTTTGTTGTGTTGTTTTAAATTCAGGTTTTGCCGTGAGTCTTGTCCCTTCTAATTAATATTCACTCTTACTTAGTGACTGATGAAATAAAAGCTCAATTTGAGAATTTGCTGGCAAAAGAAGAGCAGCCTTTGGCCAGGGTCTGAGTCATGGATGGGTTAAGTCATTTCTGAACTCATTGGAGGAAAAAAGGGAGGTCAATTTTCAAAATACCTCTAAGTAAGCTCATTAATTATTCATCTTTTAACCTTTTGTAGCAGGCACACGTTTTTTGGAGGATTGGCTTCTTAGGAGCTCTTTTTAAAACTTACTCATCAATATAGAGATGGAGGAAGCCACTAATTGCATTTTATGGCTGCATTAAATACTTCACTTGCAAAAAGCCTCAGAGATAAAATCCCAACCCAGGGTGACGTTTTCACATAATAATTATTTAGCTGTACAGGTACTGCTGTTTTACTGGCATTTCTAATGTGCCTCTCAAAATGGAATATAAATACTGGAGTATTTTCATTTTTCCTGCTGTTTCCTGTGTCTAATCCCGTGGGATGTGATGTAGAACCTCTAGTAAAGTTTGTTTGTTTTTTGTAGGCTTGGTGGGGGTTACTTGCATTTCCTTAGGCGTTGTTAACTCTGTTTAAATGTTGGAGCTGGGCCAAGAAATTCCACCTCATAATTACATTTGTGGTTTAGTGGCAGGACATAATAAATACCACTGCCTTTTTTAATAGCAGATAGAGGAGAACACCCAAAACAACCCTCTTGTCTCCCTGGGAGGCACAGACCTCAGGGCTTTTGGATACAAAAACCACATTCCTAAAGTCATTTTCGGTGCTTAAGGGAGATAATAGAACAAATGGCTGATTAATAAAGTAATTTTATGGAGTGTTGTTTGAAACATCTTAATTCTGGGTTATACAGTAATATATTAGATTAATAATGATGAGGAGGAGGCTGTGTTGCAGCAGGTCAAGTTGTTGATTTTCAGCTTAGTTCTCTTCTATTTAGACAAAAAAGCAGCATCATTACAAATTCTGGAAAATGTGTGTTCAGAGTAGTACTTTTAAAGCCTGATACTAATATATATATATTGAAATAAGGGTTGTTTTCCCTTTATTTCTTTGTATTTAATTTCTGGACGTGGTCATTCATTACACTCTGTGTCTCAGCTTAGCAGCTGTAGGGAACACAGAACCAAAAAAAAAGAGATTTCCTGAATTTGCTGTGTTGGCAGCTGCCACACCACGTTCAGCAGGAGCCTCCAGCTGGGGAGCTCCCAGAGATGTGGAGATTTCACCTGAAATTCAGAATGCTCCTTCTGCAGCCAGCAAAGGTAATGAATGCATTTGTAATAAATGCAGAGAGCTGTACCAGAATAAGAGATTAAATAATCCCCAGTGTGTATTGGCTGCACAGGTTGGCTGTTTGAGGATGGAGCAGCTCCATCCATGGGAATCCAAGGGAATCAGCAGCATTTTCTAATTTTACAAACCAAAACCAAAACCTGCAAAGGAGAAGGGGTTTTCTGTCCAAGTGTGGTCCTGAGAGAGCCCAAGATGCAGCAGGAGTGTGCAATGATATTTTCACATGTTCACACGAGTAAGACTGGCACAGGGCCATGAATATTTGGGTTCTAATAGATACTTTAAAATTATCTAAGGGATATTTTCTATTGCCTGGACAGAGGAGGGATCTGTTTTACCTGAGAGGAGCTC
This sequence comes from Cisticola juncidis, assembly GCA_013400215.1. NCBI lineage: Eukaryota > Metazoa > Chordata > Aves > Passeriformes > Cisticolidae > Cisticola > Cisticola juncidis. Next base: position 49,930 of record VXBR01006566.1, read on the forward strand.
ATCAGACAAGCCCAGTACAATAAATCTGTGTGCAGAACTGATCATGATCATTGGGCTCCTGCTGCATCTTAGGCTTCTGCAACAGGACCACACCTGGACAGAAAACCCCTTCTCCTTTGCAGGTTTTGGTTTTGGTTTGTAGAATTAGAAATGGCTCCAAATTCCCTTGGATTCCCTTGGATGATCTCCATCTATGTCCCCATCAGAATTAACTAAAATAAAATTAAAAAAAAAAAAAAAGGCTGAACTTAACGCTATCCTACATTTATTAATATTTTTGGGATTATGTTGTTCTCACACCTCAGGCAGGTCTTCACCTTTGTGTTGACACAGCCACAGACTTTATCACACTTGTCTCCAAGGATGGACTCCTAGGATTCAGATTTTTGAGGTGTTCAGACTCCTGCAGGTGACAGCAGCCCTGGTCAGATTTTTTAAGGTACATGAGCAGAGTGGATGGGTTTAGGAGTGGTCAGGTCTCTAGTCCACTTAAAATGCAATATAAAAGGGAATACAAAAATCTAAGGTACTGAAAAAACCTGAAAATCCACTCCTAGAGGCCACAGAAGCACATCTAACTTCCCAACCCATATTTGTTACATATTTTAGCAGTGTCAGTCCTTGCACCTCCTGAACTGCTCTGGGAGATGGGCTGGGTGAATCTCTCTCCCTGTGAAATGTGATTTTCTAACAACAACGTGCATTTCCTTGGGAAAGCACGAGTCGCTGTAGGATTTGAGGCACAGTTTACCCCAGTCTGGGCTTAATTCAGCATGTAATTAAACACATTTTTAACTTCAAGCATATGAATAGTTCTAATTAAGTTAATGGCTCTCGGTGCAGTTGCGTGATTCTGCCTGCCTGGGCCAGGCTGTGGGATTAGGACCTGAATTTCAGAGTGCCAGAGTTCATCCCTGCCCTTCCTAGATTATTGCAGCATCTGAGAATTGATTTTCCTGCTGCAGAAAAAAGATAAATTCCAGTTCTGCTGTAGCTTTTCTGCAGGCTTTTCACCTCTTCTTTTGTACAGAGTGTTAGAACAGCTCTGATAAGTAATAACGAATGTGGTTTTGTGGTTTCCAGCCTGCCACATCAATGCTCTGCAAATGAGTTTGGTTTGCAGCAGGCACTGCACATTGTAAGCTGTTTCTGAGGCAATATTTGAATATACTTCCCTGGCAGCTCAGAAATCTAAATAAACACGTGGTGTTAGCTTGTAATGTTATTAATGGGGGTGAGTTTCAAAAGCAGCTCACCAGAACTGCAGCGTTATTTGTGTTGGATTTGAAGGGAGATGTGCTGTGCAGATAGCGATGTTTGATCAATCACACAATGAAATCAAAGTGGGAACAGCCTTTGAAAAAGCCTTGCAGAGCTCTGTACTGATGTGCTAATCCATTCAGATTTTATTGTTAGCATCTGGACTGAGTGATGGGAGGAATTACCACATTAGGGGCCCTCGAGACAGGAATTACTCACATTTGTGTCAGTGAATTTGATAAACACGTTTGGAACTTTAGGGAACCAGGTGCTTAAGCTATTTATAAAAGTTAAATAATGTTAAATGTGAGAAGATGGTATTACTGCTTATTTTTATTATTTTTATTATTATTCTTATTAAGATTGCTGTTATTATTAAGATAATATTCCAAGTGAACACCCCCCTGGTGTTTAGCTAGAGCTTCTGCATTTATTAAATGATAATGATATTTTTGAAGAGTACATTCTAAATTAATTAGCACATGGTTAATGACCTTGCACCCTTTCACCCAGCATGGATTGGCTATTGCCCTCTCTCTGAGCTGTATATTTGGTTTTCCTGGTGTGTCAGGGGGTTTGTGGCAAATTGTGATTCCTGATGGAAGATCTCACCACACACAAACAATACTGGCTCTATTTGCTTTTTTTGTTTGATAAGCCACAGTGTAAAGAAGTGGCCTTTTTTTGGTGGTGTTGTTGTTTTGGGGCTGGCATTTTTTGTGCTCACTGATGAATGAGGTTCCTGTTGTCTGTGTGTATTTGCAGCTCTGTAAATATCTGCAAAATCTTCTCTTCAGAGAGGATTTTTTGTGTCATTGTGATGTTTTAGCCAGCAGTGCTACCTGACCCCATGAATTAGGCTTGGACTAATTAACTTCATCAACATTTTAAGTGTGGTGTGTGTGTGCTTCTGCCACAAGTGAGTTCAAGAATTACAGAGTGTTGAAGATCCCAGCACTGGGTAAATTCAGGATTTCCACACCATTGTTTTGCAGAGTGGCATTGCCTTCACAGCATTTGCAGTGCACAACTGAATAAAATTAATTCTAAAAGCTGTCAGAACCCACCAAATCTCTTCCTGTTTTTCTCCACCACTTTTGAGTATCTCAAAGACCCGCCTTGCTGACGTTCTTAAATAAAGCAAAGATACTCAGTGGAGAAAATGCTGATTTATGCCACTTGTGCTTTATGTTCTCTCAACAGGTTACATTTTCCAAAATCCTCATGGCATGAGGGTTTTTAGTGTTTTAGCAGGGCTGAAGGCACCCCAGGAGAGGCTGCTGTGCAGCTGTTGCCAGCTGTGAGTTTGGGCAGCACTGAGACAAGGGGACCTGCAGCCCTCCTTTGGTTTTTCTGCCAGTAAAGTCATGGCTGGCCAGAAAGAATTGCCTGTAGCACAAAGCACAGGATCCAAAAAGTAGATGGATTTCATCAACAGTCACTTACAGTGGTGTTCTGCATTTCTTTTCTTTTCTTTTTTCTTTTTTTTTTTTTTTTCTGTTACAAGAAGTCTGTTGATGCATATTTTAAAAATAAGCCCTTTAAAGAGAAAATGACTGTGGCAGGATTAAAACACTGAAGACTTGTACTGCTCAGTGGGCTCTTCCCTTTGAGAGACATATTTTAATAGGAGCTCTCCAATTAAGAAATTCTGTGGGGTTTGCAGGAAGACTGGTTTATTTCATTTCATTTCCAGTGGAAAATGGATGTATTTCTGTGTTTCCTACAAGGATGAGCAGACACATGCTCCTTTTCTCAGAAGTCTTCTTTGTGGCTTTGTGAGAGGGCTGTCTGTAGAAGAATACAGAAATAAAATCCTTAAGAGTGGAGTTTGTGCAAGTATCTCCAGACTAATGATGTTTGCTGCCTACACTGTATTTCCTGTGGCCGTCTGTTAAATTATGATCTCTGTCACGTAGTTTGGAAGTACCAATTGCTTTCATATGGTAATGTGGAAAAGAATCATAGTTAAATAAAATGCTTCTTTGGCACTTGCTCTTGGAAATACATGATTGTGTAATTCCTGGGCGAGTTTGAGCTGTGTCTTTAGGTATTTTAGGGGTTTTATTTCTGTGCTGTTCGACGTCTCAGTAACTCAATTCTCCCCCATTTTTTAGCCCAGTTAAGCTGTAGATCTCCCCTCCTTCCTTGTGTTTCAGGCTGCTGAATAATTGACTGTGCAATATTTTAGCTTCCCCATCTCTTTAAGAGCCTCTCAGGCAGAAGCTGGGACAGAAAATCCCAAATTTCAGAGAGGGAGCCTGGGCTGTCCTCATCCCCAGCAGGTCTGAGAATGGGGCTCACAGGAAGGCTGGGAAGGAGCTTGGTGAGCTGAACTTTTCTTGTTTAAAAACACATTTCTCTGCCTCTCAGCTGCTTAGATCTGTGCTAACCAATTATATGGATCTGGAAGGTGTCCTCTTGGAGACCTGAGGATGCTGAAAGCATCCCCTTGCTGCTGGACAAACCCTCTGTGTGTGAAGGAGCAGCAGAGTTAAAAACCCCTCCAAATCCAGTGTTGGGAATCCCTGAAATAGCCAGCACAGCTTTGAAAATTGATTTTCATCCTAGAATTTCCAGTTCATCACCCTGCTGGTGTCTTTCCATCGTTACCCCCAGATCCAGCATCTTTGTCACCCCATGGAAAATGATTCTGTGAGTGTTTTGATTATTTTGATTTATCTCCAGAAATTACAGGTTTCCTCCTGAATGAGCAGATAGAAAGGATGTAACAGGTAATTAATTACCTAAAAGCTTGCAGAAGGTTTAGCAAACCACCAAAACTTCAGCAGTGAAATAAATAACTGCAAACATTACACTCTGGTGCACCTGTTTTATTTGAACATAAAGTTGCTATTTGGAGGAGTTTATGTCTGGAGTTGGAGTTGCAATATGTAAAACTGCTTTGTATTAAAAACAAAACAGTGCATTCTCCCAAACTGGGCATGTGGCACCAGAACTTTGACTAAGCAGTGATTCACAGCTATCCTCAGAAAACTGTGTCAGGAGAAGTTGTAAAAAAGTATCCTCCTAAAGTTTCCTTTGGCAAGCAGAAATAGCTCTGCTGCATTAAAATTTGTTTCTAAGTTCTGTCTGAAATGTGTGTGTGGTGTGTTTGTAGCATATGCTGTAGTTCAACTGTATTTTTAATAGCTTTGTAACTGTTTTTCTCTCTACTTTGCCATATGAATTCTTTTCAGTTTGAAAACTGTTATGCTTGCATTCATCCCGAGAAAGGAATTATTTTGGGAAAGTTGAGGAAAAATGTGTTTAAGCATTCTGTGAAAAAAAAAAAAAAGAAATAATCAGTTTGAGTCCTTAATGGCTGTAATTGAAAGTTTCAAGGAATAAAAGAACAAAGTCTGGGCCCTTCCTGGAGTGGACATGGGGTCCAGATAGAGGGAGGGTCTCTGGATGATAAACAGAAATATTTATAGAATATAATTTATTTTATATNCTTGGATGATAAACAGATCTATTTATAGAATATCATTTATTTTATATCTATATTTATTTATTTTTATTTTTACATATTTATAGAATAAACCCCCAGCACATCCTAATCTCCAGTCCAGGACTGGCAAAAGGATTTTGTGTGGCAGAGCCTTCCAATGCCACCTTAATTTTGGGCTGTGAGTTGTGAGGGGAGACTCCTCCTCCACAAGGATTTCTTCTTTTTTGAAGAAAAAACCTTCCAAGAGTGCAGGGAAAATCTGGTACTCCAGGGGTCATGAAGAGTTAAATCTGTAGCTTCTGAACCACCTTTGTGTTCCTTGATTTTTCTTCTCTTTTTTTAAAAGTTTTTTTGGATGTTTTCTAAGGCCTCCCTCTTTTAAGACGTGCTGCAGTCAGGGAAAAATGAATTTCCATGGGAATTTTCCCTCTGAGGGGAGCTGATGTCCTTCACAGCACCCATGGGTGCCAGCAGGAGCACTGTGGGGACACAAATAAAGATGAACACAGAGATTTGGGGATTTCTGTGCCCCCTCTGGTTTTTGGGATGGGGGAGCAGGGGGTGCTCACTGCAAAGGGGCTGCACAGCGGACAAGGCTGCATTGCAGGGAGGGCTTTCCAAATCCAGAATTTCTGTCTCTCCTGAGAGAAATCAGGAAAAGGACCATAAAGTTCCTGTTNTTTGAGTCCTTAATGGCTGTAATTGAAAGTTTCAAGGAATAAAAGAACAAAGTCTGGGCCCTTCCTGGAGTGGACATGGGGTCCAGATAGAGGGAGGGTCTCTGGATGATAAACAGAAATATTTATAGAATATAATTTATTTTATATTTATATTTATNCCTTCCAAGAGTGCAGGGAAAATCTGGTACTCCAGGGGTCATGAAGAGTTAAATCTGTAGCTTCTGAACCACCTTTGTGTTCCTTGATTTTTCTTCTCTTTTTTTAAAAGTTTTTTTGGATGTTTTCTAAGGCCTCCCTCTTTTAAGACGTGCTGCAGTCAGGGAAAAATGAATTTCCATGGGAATTTTCCCTCTGAGGGGAGCTGATGTCCTTCACAGCACCCATGGGTGCCAGCAGGAGCACTGTGGGGACACAAATAAAGATGAACACAGAGATTTGGGGATTTCTGTGCCCCCTCTGGTTTTTGGGATGGGGGAGCAGGGGGTGCTCACTGCAAAGGGGCTGCACAGGGACAAGGCTGCATTGCAGGGAGGGCTTTCCAAATACAGAATTTCTGTCTCTCCTGAGAGAAATCAGGAAAAGGACCATAAAGTTCCTGTTGTCCAGCAGAAGAGAACCATCTGCTGGAGTTAGGGACACTTGGCTGCTTTAATGGCCAGGGCTTGACGGTCCCTGCCCCAACCAGGAGGAATTCATTTATTCAGGTGATTGGAAGTGCAGAATAACACGCCAGAAATGAGAAGGGGAAAATGCAAAGTGGGTAAAAGCTGTGTAAAATAAAATACTGCCCCAAAAGGGCAACATTTTTCTGGTTTTTGTTTTGTTTTGGGGTGGTATTTTGGGGTTTTTTTGGCTTTGTTTTGGTTTTTTGGTTTTTTTTTGTTTGTTTTTGTGGGGGTTATTTTTGGTTTTGTTTGTTTGTTTGTTTTTTGGTTTTGTTTTGGGTTTTTTTGGTGGGGTTTTTTTGTGGGGTTTTTTTTGGTTTGGTTTGGTTTGGTTTTTGGTTTTTGGTTTTTGGGGTGTGTGTGTGTTTGTTTTTGGTTGTTTTTTTTTTAATTCTGAATTTCTCAGATGTTAAAAGGCACTTGCACATGGCCATGCCATGATGCTGGTGAGTCATTAACTTTGCCTTCAGAGAGAAACAGGGCATTTTGGCACTTCCTTGTCTTTTTTTCCTTTCTTTCTTTGTGGATTTCCGTTTGTGCTCTGCCTGCAGTTAGGATGGAGTAAAGCACTCTCTGTTTTCCACTAGGTCTCATTTGCTGCAGCTTTCTGCCTTTAAATTACTTCTGAACCACAGAATCTGGCAGGGCTTGTTGAAGGCATTTGAGGACAACTACTTGATCTGGAGTACAGCCATGTACGGTACTTGGAGGCACAGAACAAAGCACTATAAATTGAGATTATTTTACTAAATGTTTATGGCTCTTCCAGGACAGCCAGTAGAATTACAGGGAAAAAAAATCTTAATTAGGGCATAGCATGTAAATACTCACTTTTTATTGCATCGAGGAATGCTTTTACCTTCCCTGTCTTAAAACAAAGGCTTGTTTAATAGCTTTTCCTCAGTTGTCTCCCTGATCTAACATTTCTTGTCTAATGGTTGGAGTTCAAGTGCATGTAAAGAATTGTTAACATCAGGGGCATTGAATAAATGACTTAAGGAGGACTGGCTAGGATAGGAGATGAATCACAGCCTTGCAGCCCAGTTACAGCTCCTTACCCTAAACAACTAAATGCAAATATTAATAATAATCATAACAGCAGTAATTTAAAATATTTTGGACCAGTTCCATCCTGGTCAAAGCCTCACTGGATCCTGTGTGCCCCTGCTGTGCACTGTATGCAAACCAAAGGTTATGGAATTGAGAAATCCCAGCCACGCAAATGGTTTTGCAAGGTGTTAAATCATCTTTTTTTTTTGCCTCTCATACCCATTAAGGTTTGTGTTCTTCCTGCAGCAAGCTCTGCTGTGTGCTCAAGAACTTTAAATATTTAGGAGCAGGTTTTCAAAACGTGCCTAGTTACTTGAATGCAGATGAGAGGCATCAAGGTGTTTTGTAGAGTTTTCCACAAAAGAAAGTGCCCATACAAATAATGTGGATCAGGTTATTCCTGGGTGGGTTCCAATTTGCTCACCTTACAGGTTAAAAATCAAGAACACAGCTGGAAATCAGCCTAAACAGTTGTGGGACTTTGATAAATAGACAGTGCTGTGTTCTCTGTGTTATAAAAGGAACAGACACAAACTTAGGGGTATTACAAATGTATGGAACATCTTTGATTTTAGTATTAAGTAATTATTTAGTATTTAGATTTTAGTATTAAGATGAAACTCTTGCTGGCAAGAATATGTTTGTATTTAAAACTCACTTTTGGTGAGGTCTTGACTAGCAGTGTGGCTATTTAGTGTTTTAAATTCAGGATATCACTCTGTAATTTTGTGGCTTCCCTGCCATTGGTAATAATGCAGCAATGAAAATGATCTGCAGCATTTGAAAGGTTAATGTTACCAGTTTGATTAAAATACAGCCATTGCACCTCAGAGGTGGATGCAGATTGTTTATTTTCTGTTTTGTCGAGTTTAGAGTCCTTCAGCTAGGGGAGTGCTGGTGAGTGTGCCATCAGTACTGTTTGCCCCAAAGAATTTCAAATTTGAAAGTGTGAAAAATAATTTCAGTTTTGAAGGGTGTGAGCTCTTTCTGTTGTGTGGATTTCATACTCACTAATCAGTGGATGCTCACATGAAGCACCCAGCACACTCCCAGGATCTTACCCTGAGCTGTAAGAGCTGGAATTTGCAGGAATGTTGTGTATAAAGTCATAAAGACACTTTCCATCTATCCTGTAACAATGTTTGGCTTGAGGAAGCCAGCAGAACTTTGTTTTCTTTGCATGGTGAGCTCCAAAGGCAAGCACTGCCCTGGTGGAAAATGCTGAAGGAAAAGCAAAATGACAAATTGCTGATTTTAATTCCCAGCCATGCTTTTCTCCTTTATTAACGGTGTGACACAAAACTCCAGTTCTCTTGTACACCTCTGAATAAACAGAATATTTCCTGGAGAGGCAGAGCTGAGTTACCCTGGGCTGACTGGGCAGAAGTCACTGCTGTGTCAGAATTATCTGAGCTACAGTGAGGGGTCAAGGGATGGAATCTGTTTGTACTCACTGAAATCCAGAATTCTGTTTTGCTACTCTCTAAGAACAGGTTGAAATCCGATGTGTTTTATTTCCTTGGGCCAAATGTGGAATTTATTTAGATCTCAGTCAGACCCATAGTAACACATTCACATTCAGCAGGATGAGAATTCCCAGGCTCTGCTTTCAGTGGTGCCAATGAAGTTCACAGCTACATGAGTCACCTAGAATAAAAAAGAGTGAAGTGACCAAAAAAGCACAGAGCCAGCTTTGCCTGCTGAAGGTTTAGGAGGTGTGGCTGAAGAAATATGTGTGAATTTTATTAATTTTGTACTCTGAAGTGCCAGTGAAGTACATGGTGCTTGATTTTAAAAGGTAAAGAGCAAATCCAGATATATTCTGTTAATATTAGAGAGAGGACACTTAACAGGGATCAGACTTGGTTTATGAAACAGGAGGTGAGGCAGCTAAATGCAAAATTCTCCAGAATTCTTTGTTTTGAGTGTGCTGTCCAATGAGCTGTATGTAAAAAGAATTCAGAATAAGCATAGAAGTGGCCAGGTAAGGTTCACCTCTTAGCACAGGTAGAGGCTTAAATGTTACATGATAAGCAAGTTTTGCATAAAGAATAAAGGTTTAACAAAAAAAAAAAACAAAACAAAACAANGGGTAAAAATTAAAAGAAAATTGCCGGGGAAAAAAAAAAAAAAAAAAAAAAAAAAAGAGTGTGAAGGTGATTTCTCCAGACAGTTTCTATTTTCTGTAAAAGCAGCGAGCTGTTTAAATACCAAGGAGAAACTTGGCAATGCTCAGTTTGTTCCCTATTTCAAAAGAATGAGAGGGAGAGGAAGCAATTAATGTCATTATTAAAGATATTGCTGTCCTGCCTGTGTGGTGTCAGTGCCTGACTCAGGGTCAGAATTGCTGAATTTGGTGTAGAATGCTTCCCTGCAAGGGGCAGGTGTATATTCATTTGTACTGGCAAAATATGGGCATGGGTAGAATGTAAAGTACAGAGAGGTGGGCACATGGGTGACTTTACAGGGAAAAAAAGTGAATTAAACATATTGTGAATGGAATAAAAGAAAATATAAAGTGCAAAATGAGGAGAGGCCCAAATATTTTTGTTTTCTGCTCTGACCTTGGTGAGGGCAGGATAAAAACCCCACGTGGGGTTTAGTGGATGGCTGTAAATGAACAGCCAAATTACTCCAAATGTAAAAGTAACTAAATAGTTACTTTTACACACACAAAGGTGAGAACCAAGGAGAGGAGTCTGGAGAAATGGAATTCCTTTCTCAGTCTGGATAAAGAGAATTCCTTTCTCACTCTGGATAAAGGGAATTCTTTCTCAGTCTCTATAAAGGGAATTCCTCTCTCAGCCTGGAGAAAGGGAATTCCTGTCTCAATCAGGAGAAAGGGAATTCCTTCCTCACTCTGGAAAAAGGGAATTCCTTTCTCACTCTGGANGAATTCCTTTCTCACTCCGGAGAAAGGGAATTCCTTTCTCAGTCTCTATAAAGGGAATTGCTGAGGGATGAGGCAGCTCCTGAGGATGGGACAGGCAGGAATTTGTGAGTGGGCACTGCTGGGGTGATGGACACAATATTGGAGAGGCCAGGATGGAGAGGGGCCAAAAAGAGGTTTGGAAAAAGCAAACAGGGTGCTAAATATAAACAGGGTTCAGACAGGGACTGTGTCACTGAGATAGAATTACAGCTGTTGCTTTGTTTGGGTCTGGAAGGACAAAAATTCAGTCCTGCAGGCTCCAGTTTATAGGAGCTGAGGGACAAAGGTAAAAGAAATAAATAGTATGAATGGAGGCACCACTAGTAGTGATGTAGGTGGAACAGGTTGCTAATGAATTAAGTTAATAAACCCAGTTCTACTTAGTTAGTTTTACATTTGGAGTAATTTGGAAAAATTCCAAGATAAACTTTCAAGCCTTTTCTTAAATTCAACCTGAAGAGATTGGTTTTTGTTGCTAGTTGTTGGTTTTTTTAGTTCTTCATATTCACTAATGTATTTTCAATGTATCTGTTAAGTTAAATGTGTTATCTTAAACTCCATTAATTCATTTTAAAAAACTGTCATTCAGATGCCATAATGTGAATGTGCTTTAAATCCCCAGATAAGTTTATTAGGACAAATTGCATTTCAAATCTTGGACAATCACTGTCTTGTATTTATTGACTGGAGAAAAAGAAAAAAGTGTAGGATAGCTGATTACTGCTGGTTGAGGAACGTACCAATCTAATTTTCAGGTGGTAAAAACCTTCTCATAATTGAATTTTAACCGAGTCAAGGCACTTAGCTGACTTTTTCATCCGCACAGAAAATTGTGCAAATAACAAAATCACTTCTCTCTAATATTTGTAATTGTAGCCTGTGTTCTTCTAACCACTATTGCTGCTTTTTTGGGCCCCAGGATCAGAGTCCCAGGTGATCCCATTGCTCTGCTGGCTCCCCACAGCTGACAGGAGTTATTTAATCCCATTTCCTTGTGAGGCACTGCAGACAATTCCCCAAACTCTCCCCAGCTGTGGGAGGCTGAGCAGGAGGCTGAGCCCTCCTGGGCTGGGCTGGCTGTGCTGGCACAGCAGGGCTGGGAAGGGGCTGAGGATCCCACCAGGGCAGAGCTGCTGCTGGACAGGTCTGGAACCTTCTCCCTGGAGCTGCGAGGGGCAGGTTGGTCACCATCCATGGCAGGGCCTCGAGGGGTTTTTGTTCTGCTTCTTCTAGGTGTTCTCTCCATGGCAGGGCCTGGAGGTGCTGTTTGCCCTGTGCTGGCTCTCTCTAGATGTTCTCTCTATGACAAGACCCTTGGTTGTTGTTTCCCTGTTCTGGTTCTCTCCAGGTGTTCTCTCCATGGCAGGACCTTCAGGTGCTGTTTGCCCTGTTCTGGTTCTCTCTGGGTTTTCTGTCCGTGGCAGGACCTGGAAGTGTTTTTTGCACTGTTGTGGTTCTCTCTGGGTGTTCTCTCCATGGCAG
>VXBR01006566.1:61538-72504 GCA_013400215.1 Cisticola juncidis
GGTCATCTCTCCATGGCAGGACCCTCAGGTGCTGTTTGCCCTGTTCTGGTTCTCTCTGGGTGATCCATGGCCAGACCTGGAGGTGTTTTTTGCACTGTTCTGGGTTTCTCTGGGTGTTCTCTCCAAGATCTGGAGGTGTTTTTTGCCCTGTGCTGAGTCTCTCTAGGTGATCCATGGCAGGACCTTCAGGTGTTGTTTCCCCTTTGCTGGGTCTCTCCAGGTGTTCTCTCCATGGCAGGACCCTCAGGTGCTGTTTGCCCTATGCTGGGTCTCTCTGGGTGTTCTCTCCATGGCAGGACCCTCAGGTGCTGTTTGCCCTATGCTGGGTCTCTCTGGGTGTTCTCTCTAAGACCTTCAGGTCCTGTTTGCCCTGTGCTGGGTCTCTCCAGGCTGCCTCAGGTGTCTGCAGAGCCCTGCTTTGTCCAGGTGGTGACTGCACTGTGCTGTGGGGGCAGCCTTGGTGCTAAAATTGATATTTTAGATTTTTGGGGGGCTGCAGTGCTCAGTGTGCAGCACTTGGGCTCCCAGCTCGGGGACAGGGTCAGCCCTGCCCTCAGCTCCTCTGGGCAGCAGGAGGGCAGAGGGTGCTGGGGTTTTTAGGGGAGCAATCTGGGGGTGCTGCGTCCCTAAATCTGCCCTGGGGGTTCCCCTCCTGGGGCAGAGTGGAACCCCCACCTCACCAGGCTCTTTCAGCAGATAGAGATGTATTGATAGGCTGCTGATGTATTGATAGGCTGCTGATGTATTGATAGACTGCTGATGTATTGATAGGCTGCTGATGTATTGATAGGCTGCTGATGTATTGATAGGCTGCTGATGTATTGATAGGCTGCTGATGTATTGATAGACTTTGGAAATGGTGCCAGGGAGCTGGAGGTGATCAGGAATGACCCCAGGGACTAGAACATGCCATGGGATTGCTCTTGGCCGTGTTCATGCCAAGCTGGGTTCTGTTTCTTCACCCTCTCTCACATGAGCATCATTTATTAGTTGGAAACTTGAGACAGAGAATTTGTGAGGTTTTTGTTGTTGGTGTGTGGTTGTTTGTTTGCTTGTTTGGGTTTTTTGATTTATTTTTTTAAATAAGCTCCTAGACAGAAATCCAAAATCAGATGTGATATAGCTTCAGGGGGCCACAGGCTCTACCATATTCTAAATAATTCTAAATATAAATAATAATAATTCTTAATAATAGTCTAAATAATAGTTGAAAGTGTATTCTGGTAACCTGACAGAAAAACTTGCTGATTCTGTGCCAGCCTTTCCCCTGGCAGACCTGTAGCTTTGTTTTAGAGGTTTTCTGCTAACCTGCTACAGTCTTGAGCTGAGCCCACCTGATTCTCCTGCTCTTCCTGTGGTAGAACTACCTTGTCCATTAAAAACTTCACCACTTCAGCTTTTTGGACTGTGATAAAATAACCAGAAAAACCACAAAAGTTACATCCTGCCTTTGAGGAGGTGAACTGTTAAATTTTACCCTTTTCAATTTTACCCTGCTCTGTTTAATGCCCCTGCTCCTTGGTGAGAGGTGAGAGGGGCCATGGCCTGGGAGGTCACTGTCACTGACCTTCCCAAAATAGCTGTGGTGTTGTTTTTTTGTGATTTAATTCCTGATTAACACCAGCTCACCTCCCTCCTTTGCCAGCTCCCGTGCTGTTGTTGCTGTCTGAGCTCTCCTTTACCCCTCTGCCCTGAGGTTTATGTTTATTTAATCTGCAGAAGGTGGCATTTGTGATGGCACGTGGGCACATCCCTGTGCTGGCTCGGTTTAGCTGCCCTCAATAACAGAAATAGCAGAAGGGCAGGGACAGGGGAGCCCTGGCACCCAGGGCACCCCAGGGTGCTGGGGACGTGTCCTGATGCCAGCCTGGGTCACTGCTGCCACTGCTGCAGGGTCACTGCACTGGGGACGTGCAGGGCTTGGCCTGACTCTCCCTTGGAACCAGAACAAACTCCCACCCCTCATCTGGGAGAGATAAAAACGAGATGTTCTCATTTTTACATCTAATCTAATATAATTTTATCATTCTAATGAGATGTAGGAGATTTTGAGATGTTACAGAAAGTGATAAAGATATTTTTTTTTACTTTTTTCATATGTTATTATTTTTGGAGAATGTAGGTTTTTTTAAACATAGTAGTTTCTTACTAACTTTTAATTTTTTTAACGTTATAAAGCTTTTTTAGAATATATATTTTTATTTTGTAAAAGAATAAACGTTATTTTGACTAATTTGTATATTAATGTAATTGTGTTGTAGACTGAGCAGCTTAGGCAAAGCAACATCTCTTTGTGCAGATGTGACTCCTCTGTAGATATGAACCTCTGTGGCTCTGCCTGGTGTTTTTGGTTTGGTTTGGTTTGGTTTGGTTTTTTTTGGGTTTTTTTCTTGGTTGGTTGGTTCTTGTTTTGTTTTGTTTTGTTCTTTTTTTTTTGTTGTTGGTTTTGTTTTTGGTTTTGTTTTTTGGGGTTTTTTGGGGTTTTCTTGTGTTTTTGTGGGGTTTTTTATCCCTTTGCAGTTCTGTGCAGCCACCCTGCTGCCCTTTTTTCCCCATACCTGTGACGATGCTTCCTTGGCACTTTGATTAAATTGAATCGATTTAAGGCTGATAGGTGCATTGATTAAATACAGTCTTTGGTGCCAGAACAGTCTCCTCTCCTCCACTGGACTTTGTTCCTTTTTTCTGAAGGAAAAATGCCCTGGTTGTGTTGAGTTTGTGGCTGCTGCTCAGGTCCTGTGCCTGGCTGGGACCTCTGTGGGGATTTGGTGTTTCTGGGCTGGTTCCATGCAGAGCTGCAAACTGAGCTGAGGAGGGCAGGCAGCCCCAGGCACTGCTCCAGTGCCTGAAAATCCTTTTACAAATCAGTTTTTACCACTTGTGTTGCTGGTTTGTGAAACAACCTTTACTTCCTTTCCCTTATTTCAGGGAAATTTCTTGAATTGTGCTCGTTTCATGTGTCCTCATGCAAAAAGATGTGAATCAAAAAAATGGAAATGCATCTCAGTACACTGCTCAATCTGCTTGTATCATCTCAGTTTAGCTTTCCTTCTACACTATCACTTCCATCCCCGAGGCAGCTGGAATTTCTATCTGTTCATTATTTTCCTGCACCCTAACATGTTGAGAGAAGAGAGACTGAAAACCCAGAGAAAGGTGCTAAAGTGTAGATGAATGAAAATATCTGCTCTGCCTGTCCAGAACTTAAAATGGAAGCAAACAGAAATAATTGAACATTCTTTGGGATGTTCTCTGCCTCTCTGTGCCATACTTTGAAAAGTGAGAATACCTAAGTGCCTGTAAATCACTGACACACGAGACGACTGGTGCCTTTTGATTTGTAAATAGGATTTATATTCCATCTCAGAGGATGTGGGAAGTTCTCCCTGAGCCAGCAGACGTGGGAGCAGTTGGCATGTGCAGTTTTTCAGCAATTAATAACATTAATAACTCCCAGTTTGGAGTGTGGTGTGCTGAGGGTTCTGCATGGACACGATATTGGAGAACCCATCCTTCTGCTGGGTTTGCCAGTGAACCTGCCCTTCTGCTGATGGGACCTTCCAAGAGCTCCCCTGGTGGCTTTTCTGGGTTTTCTGAGGAGGGTTTCTCAGAGGTGCTGGTTCCTCCCTGCCTGTTTCCCTGCAGCAGTGCAGCTCCACTGCAGCTCCTGCAGCCCATCCTGCAGGGCTGCCCTGCCACCCTCCCCGTGCACAGCCCCAAACCTCAGGTGACATCTGCCTCTGGGCACTGGGACAGGTTTAAGGTGTGTGTGACACCGATTCAGAGTTTGGGGTGGCCTCAGGTGACATCTGCCTGCGGGCACTGGGACAGGTTTAAGGTGTGTGTGACACCGATTCAGAGTTTGGGGTGGCCTCAGGTGACATCTGCCTCCGGGCACTGGGACAGGTTTAAGGTGTGTGTGACACCTATTCAGAGTTTGGGGTGGCTGCAGAGCCGTCTGCAGGGCCAGCTGGCCACGGCTGCTGTGCGTGATGTGCCCTTCAGCCCTGTCCTCCTGCCTGGGGTCAGCTCTTAAAACAGCTCCAGTTTTGCCTCTTCCTGCAGTTTTGGTTGGTTGGTTTTTTGTTTGGTTGGTTTTTGTTGGTTTTGTTTTGGTTTGGTTTTGTTGAGTTTTTTTGAGTTTTGGGGGGGTTTTGGGGGGTTTTTTTTGGTTTTTTGTTTCGGTAGATTTTTTGTTTGTTTTTGGGTTTTTTGGGTTTTGTTTTTCCTTCTTTTGTTTTGTTTTTGGTTTGTTTTTTGGTTTGTTTTGTTTTCTGAATTGGTAGTGGAAAAACCACGTGTAAATGCACAGCAGTGCTTTGGGAACTGCTGACATATAAAGCTTGTAGTGTCTTACTGTTCCAGCTCCTGCTTTCAGAAGTGCCTCCCAAAACTCCTAAAAATCATTCAGGCAGATTTTCCAGGGGTTTTGTGCTGCTTGGCTCATGCAGCACAGTGAAGGCAATGCAGCTGTGGGGCTTCTGGAATCTTCTGTGAGCACATGGGAACAGCACAGAACACAGGATTTTATTGCCACTGCCCAGGAGAGGGGAGAAAAACCAAGCTGGCATCACCAGGGAGGGCTGGAAAAGTAACTCAGGTGCCCTGGGTGTGTGAGGTGCACATGACAGATTCCCAGAAACTCCCCCTGCTCGAGATGCCAACCAAGTTCCAGTTGATCAGCTCTGGATGGAATTGCATGTGCATTATTGCATTATTGCCCCTGGCAGGAGCGGGGTCACTCGAGTTAAAGAGCAGAGTGAGCAACTCCCAAACGCTGTCATCACAAAAACAATAAATAAAAGCTTCATTCAGCTTTATTTTTGGTCTTTCCCAGCTTTCAGCAGAGGTGGTGGTGGGTTCAGGTGAAGGATTTGCAGAGGTGGTGGGTGCTGCACTGTTTGCAGAGGCAGGAATTGCAGCCTGGCCACCCTGCAGGAAAGCCCAGGTGGCTGCAAAGAAAAGGAAAACTTGGCTAAACCAAAGGAAAACTTGGCTAAACCAAAGGAAAACTTGGCTAAACCAAAGGAAAACTTGGTTAAACCAAAGGAAAATTTGGTGAAACCAAAGGAAGACTTGGTGAAACCAAAGGAAGACTTGGTGAAAGAAAAGGAAAATTTGGCTAAACCAAAGGAAAATTTGGCTAAACCAAAGGAAGAGTTGATGGCTGCATCTGGTTTTGGGCTGTCAGGAGCTGCTTTTCCTCTGCGTTTTCCTGCTGTGCTGTTGGAGGGTGGGAGATTCCCACTTTACCCTGGGAGTCCAGGTGGGATGAGCTGGATTTACACAGCTTTACTCTGTGTTTTGCTGGATAAAAACCCCCATTTATCATTTTCTTTTGGAAAATAGAGGAGCCTTCCATCTCTGAAGTGTCTCTGAATGGTTCAGGATGTCAGATTTGGTGCTTCTGGCATGGTCTCTGCTTTCTGCTTTAACACAGCTTCAAAAACAGTGGGAGAAGCAGCTACAGTAAAGCAAATTAAATTGGTTTGCTCCACCCTGTCTTTCTGATGAGGGCAGTTAATTCTGTTCCTGATTCATTATTTGCAAAAAGAGTTAAATGAAAGCTTGAGTAGCTTGCAAAGTCCTTGTCTGATTCTCTACCATCCTTAGGGGGACATCAGTGAAAGGAATTCTAGGCAGGAATTGTGGCATGAGGCATGAAGGGATCTTATAAACATCACCAAGGAAGCTAAAACCCCATGAATTGAAAATTTAATTGAAAATTCATCACTGATTTTTTTTTCCTCTTCCATTTTTAATTTGACAGGCCATCAGCAGCCTTCATCAAAGCCAAAGCAAAGAGGAGGATTAAAAATTTTAAAAAAAAGAAAAATTATGTAATTGCATTTCTTGTTCTGGTGAAAGTTGTTTTATTGTGACATCTCTGAGAGCATTGGTATTTTGTACCAACTTTGAAAGCTGTAAAATAGGAAGTGCTAGAGGAGTAGATTGGATTGTTAAAAATACTGCAGTGATACCATGCTAAAAGCAGTTTGTGTTCAGATCAGTGTTTGTTACCCATACAACAACCATGATTTATTTCATAAGTGACCTCAGCAAGCTTTTTAGAGTATAGCAATGAAATAATAGATGGAAATAGAATTCATGAAAATATCTCAGTGTCCATGTGGCTCCCCTGGCTCTGACAATTCACTTTTCCCAAGGTTTTTCCTTCTGTAGGGGTGAGGTCAGAAAAAAGATGAAGGAGAAATTGCTTTTTCCTGCCTCATGCTGAAGGAAAACCTGGGGGGTTTGAGCTCCTGAAGGGGCAGCTGGATGAGGGGTTTTGGTCTTTATTTTGATATTTTTGGGTGTTACAAGTTTGGGGTTTGTTGGATTTTATCTGAGAGAGACAAGTTCCTGTTAATCCAAAATCCAACAGCAAAGAAAAGCCCATTTTTATGAACAAATGTTCACAGCTTACCTCGAATCTGTGCTGGGTCATTCATTAATTAATTAATCACTGTTAATTTGTGCATCTTTAGAGAGTTTTTCCTGCTTGGACTCGTCACTCCTGCATTTATTGTTTCAGCCATTGATGCCCAAGTTCTTGTTGTAAATGTGAATTAAATTCTGGTTCTGGGCTCTTGCCTTGGCATGGTGCATTTGGGAATTTCAATTTGGAAATTAAGGAGAGACCTGAAAAGGCCCAGCAACCCAGGGAAGGGTGGGGACTTTGGGGTCCCTTCAAAGGTGGTAAAAAGTGCTTTTCATCTTCTTTAATTTCAGCATTATGATGATAAAAAGATGGATTTGGAGATGCTTCAGGCCCTCCTGGCTTTTATGGTTTTTGAGGGATATTCCACATGGAAATGCTGTTTTACCTGGTCAGAAGGGAGGATTGTATTGCTGCAGTGCTGGAGTTTGTGTTTTCCTCTCTCCTGTCTCAGTTGAAATAAGACATCTGCTTGCTTTGTG
This sequence comes from Cisticola juncidis, assembly GCA_013400215.1. Classification (NCBI taxonomy): domain Eukaryota; kingdom Metazoa; phylum Chordata; class Aves; order Passeriformes; family Cisticolidae; genus Cisticola; species Cisticola juncidis. The sequence goes on from VXBR01006566.1 coordinate 68,460, forward strand.
TTAATAAAATGATATTTTGATAGCAGAATGTATTATTCTGGCTCTGCCCTGATTTCTAGGGGCTGGTTTGGAGTCAACCTCTAGCCAGAGGATGTTTACAGAGAATGTTGTAAGGCCTGAGTACAGTGAATTTAGGTCATACTCAAGTTTTCTTTCTTTTTTTTTTAACTGATATGGTTCAGAATAGGGTTGGTATTTCCAGAGTTGCTAAAACTGCATATTTAAAGAATTTTGTTCTTATCCATTCAGTTTTCATTATGTTTTTGTGAAATGCTCTTGCATGGATCTCCTCATGGCTCCATCCACTGTTGCTATGCATTTAACTTCACACCTAGAATCTCAATTTTTTGATAACTGTCTTCAACAGTATCCCATCATTTGTTTTTTAACTGTTTTTAGAACTGCAGTGAAGTTTTTTGGGGTTTTTTTTGTTGTTGTTGTTGTTGTTGTTTGTTTTTTGCTGTTGTTAAAGCCTAAACTTAAACACTTCTTGAACTGTTTTCTGCTTTAGTAGATTTAATTTGGATCAAGATTATAGCTATCCAGCAGGCTGATTGCAAAAATCCTTGAGATACAGAAAGAGAGGGGGTGTTTGGGTTGTTTTTTTTTCCTATAAGCTGTAGGAATTATTAATTTCTTATTTGATGAAGCAACTAACACACTTTGAAATCAGAGATCCAAAAATGCCTTTTTCTTGTCCAGCACATTGAATTTCCCCCAGAAATCCTCAGTGGTTTTGTTAAGTTCTAAGAATACATCAGTAAATTCTTTTGTTGAAGTAGTAACAGCAAAAGGTTCCTGTAGCACCTGAGCGCTAGGCAAAGGCCTGTGAAATTGTAATTATTTTTGGAATTCTAATTTAGTTTCACTTCCACCTCGAAATAAAACCCTGAAAAGGTTGAGCAGGCTTTGCTGTGTGCTGTTCATGGTTAGAAAAATAAAGTAATTAAGGCGATTTCCAGCTCTGTGTGGGGCTGAGGGATGGGGTGACATCCACAGGGACCTGCAGGAAATTCAGGAAATTCAGGAATTTCAGTCTGGGGTCCAGCAGCCTCCCTGTGCCTTTACCTGTCACTGATTTATATCCAAAATAATGTTTGATATGGATCAAGAGCAGCTCTGCTCTTTCCAGAGATATTTAACTTCAAAAATGTGATTATTGAGGGAAGTACAATACCATAAAATTCTGATGGGGTTGTGTTTTAGCAGGGGTTCTGTTACAGCTCAGACACTCTGACAAGGTATGGTTTGGTGCTGTTTATGTTGGTATTTATTCACACTTCTGGAACTCAAAAAATGCAGGAAAAAACATATATTTATCCACCAGGTATCAAGCTTAGAGCTGGAAAATCAGAATATTCAAGCAGTTGCAGTGGGTCTCATTTACTCTGTAAATTCAGTATAATAAATAAATTAATTTCATATCAAGGGTTCCTCAAGCCTCTTTTGAATTCTGCAGTGCAGTTTTTGCCTTATTTCTGACTGTTTGCTTTTTCAGTTTCTTTTGGCCTCTCTTCTGTCAGTTTTGGTTTTAATGTTTAAATTTCTGGCTCAAAAATCCCCATTTTTGCCACGTGCAAAGCACAAGGCAGGATCACAGAGTGGTTGAGGATGGAAATGATGTGTGACATTTAAACCAGTTTTTCTGAGCCCTTCCAGGGGTGGTGATCCCTCCCCTTCCCTGGGTCTGCCAACCCTTCCTGTGAAGAAAATCTGAATATCCAAATGTAAACCTTTCCTCAGGCCCTGTGGAAACAGTGCAGGACAGGAACCACAAGCATGGGAGCTCCCTGGATTTTTTATTCTGCTGAGTTTCATGGCTGTTTAATATTTAATTCAGTCAGCATTGTCTTCTGTGGTGTGTTAAGGGGATATTGTGAAAATCAGAATGGCAATTACAGGCACCAGCAAAAGGGAGCTGTCCTCAGCTTTTGTTTCCATTTCCAGGTTTGTTGTATTTTATTTATTTTTTTTTATATTGAGTTTTCTAGAGAAGTGATTGGCTGCTGCACAGTGCCTCAAAAAACCAGTGATCTTCCCATTTTCTTCATCAAAATGTGTGAAACTGAGTCAAGTTCTGTGCGGGAGGAGCAGATCTCATCAGTGCTTCTCTTTGCAGCTAAAAACAAGCAAAAAGCTGAAGTTCTGTCAAAAAAATTAATTAGTTTGACAGGACTTACTTTTCATGAGCTTGTTTGATATTAATTGCTTTAATTACTCGGTGCTTATTAATTAAAGTCTTATTAATAAAATCCTAAATCAAATTTCTCACTATTTTGATGGGCTCGGTGTTCAGATGACAGGCTATCATAAAGTTATTTTCTGCAATTATCATTTCAAGTATTGCAGCAATCCCAGTTTTCTTCCAGGCTTTTGCAACTTCCCTGCTACTCTAGGACTTTCTGAAAAGGGGGGTTAATAATTCAAATTTTTAAAAAAACAACTCTTGAGTGGTTTTTGTTGCAAGTTATTTGGACCTAACCATCTAAATGTTTAGAGCCACTGTCTGGTATTAACTAATCAGATACTAAACAAAAATATCTCTTGTATATCTGCTTTTTTTAAATTGTTTTTGCCATTTTTTTCTTTTCACTACTAGCAGCAGTTCCACTGTTTTAATTTGCTTATTGGTACCTTTTTGTTTGTTCCAGTGAAGTTAAACGAGATTTTTGGTGAGGTTTTTTGGGTGGGGGTTTTTTTGTTTGTTTTTGGTTTTTTGGGTTTTTTGTTGTTTTTTTTGGGGGGGGGAGGGGGTTTGGGGGTTTTTTTGGGGTTTTGTTGGTTTTTTTGTCGGGTTTTTTTGGGGGTTTTTGGGGGTTTTTTTTTGTTTGGTTTTTTGGTTGTTTTTTGGGTTTATTTTGTTTGTTTGGTTGGTTTTTGTTGGTTTTTATGTTTTTGGTTTTTTTTTAATTCATGTTAATGATGATTTGTGCTTCGCCTTTCTTGTGTTTTAACACTTCTAATTAATAAAACTTTCTGCTGGCTTCCCCTTTTTTCACATTTGTGCCAGGGTGAGAAGCAGGGTTGGGAGCTGCTTTTTCTGCTGTGCCTAACTAAGCTTGGCTTGCTAATTTTGCAGTGCAATATTTGGTACCAAAAGCTCCAAGTTCCCATTTGCATCTCTAATTATGTCCTCAGTAGTTCTGTCTCAGAACTGTTGTTGATTTTGCAGAAATTGGTGTGATAAAGTGCAGTGTGTGGATTTATTTTATTTGTGCATGGACCACTAATTGTTATATTCTGAGAATTGATGTCTTAGCCAGCAATAAATTTTCTGCATCTTGATCATTAAGGCTGCTTCCAACCCAAAGCATTCTCTGATTTTATTCTCTTTATCTGAGTTAGGAAATGGGTGCCCAAATACACAGGAATGTTGAGTGGTGCAATTGCTTGTGGCCCTTAAATTCCAATTAATGTGAGGCTGTAAAAGGTTGGCTTGGTCAAGAACTTCAGGTTGTTTTTTCTTGCTTTTTTTTTTCTACAAACTGTATTTGAATGGGTTTTTCATTGAAAAAAAAAAATCTGGTGGCTTTGTCATTCTCATGAGCTGACAGGGAGTTTTCTGTGTTTTTAATGAACACTAAATCCATGGAAAATATTTTCACAGAGGTTATTATTTATTTGTGTGTGGAAAGAGACATTTAAAACAATCCAAATAATATTCAACACCTTCAAAGTTTTATACCACGAGCAAAGCAAAACTTTGGAAATAGGCAAAAAAAATGTATTGTCTTATTTTATTTCAGTTTTATTTTTCTGTTGAGGTCTGGGTAGTGGATGAGTTAATTCCACAGAGGCACAGAAATATTTTTCTGCATGTGTTGAGCACCATCCTTAGCAGATTGAGACCAAAATCCAAATTTTGCTGCAGTTCAGATATAACAGAAACCTGGGAGGAGGCTGCAGAGCAAAACCTGACATTTGTACAGCGTTCTGCTGCCTCATCCATTATTTGCAAGGTCTCATTTCAGAAACCCAAACCACATTTTTACATCTAAAATACCTGCCTGGCTCTGCTCCGTGCCCTGCCACTGCAGCTGAAGGG
>VXBR01006575.1:2716-13978 GCA_013400215.1 Cisticola juncidis
TTATTTTTTTGGGGGGGGGGGGGAGAAAGGGGTGGGGGAACTGAGGAATGGATTTGAGCCGAGCCCAGGGGCAAGCAAGCCTTGCTACCTCCTCCTGGAGCAGAGCTCTCCCTGCTCCCAGCCCTCCTTGGAACCAAAGTCCTTGGGAAAAGCCCTTCCCACCCCTGAGCCTGCGGGAATCTCGGGGGCAAAACCCATGGAATGTGAAAAACTTGCACTGCAGAGGGAATTTTCTGCCTGGTGTTGGGGTTTGATGGGATTTCACTTTTAACAGAGTTAAATTCATTCTCCGGGGCCCAGAGAGCCCCGTGCAAGTTTTCTTACACTTTTAAAAATGACTCTGATGTCCTAATTTATACTTTTTTTTCCTGGTTTTTTTTTGTTCTGTTTTGTTTTGTTCTTGTCGTTGTTCCTGTGTAAAATCCTGGTCTCCTCCCTTTTTCCTGGCTCGCTTGGGACATTTTAATCTTAGGCAGATTTCTTTTCTCATCTCCAGTACAACCCAAAACTGCTTCAAAAAGTCAGCAAGAAGTCGGACTTGTGGTCTGCCTCTCTCCTGTGGATATGTAAATTCCCAAATAAAACATTGCAGTGGACTCCTCTGGTGCTGGTGGTCACTCCAGGAGTGGGAATTTAGGGAATTCCATCCCAAAAAATCCCTCTGGTTCCAATTCCAGCCCTAAATTCCCTCTGGTTTGGGCTCTGTCCCAAATGCCAGGGAGCTGAGGGAGCCAGGCCTGGAGGAATCCAGAGCTGACACTTTTATATACAAACCCCTCAGCTTTGGGATGAGCAGAATTCCTGCATTAAATTATTTAATTCCAGCTGGAAGGTGGAGCAGAATTCCTGCATTAAATTATTTAATTCCAGCTGGAAGGTGGAGCAGAATCCCTGCATTAAATTATTTCATTCCAGCTTTAATTCCATGATCCCAGCTCAGCTTTAAGCTCAGGTTTAACAAAACCTGGTTGAGGCTCATCCAAAAAATCTGCAGAACAGGGAAAATCAGAGAATTGTGGAATTCCAGGGTTGTTTGGGTCCCATTCCACCCCTGGATTTTTCCCAAGGTTTCTCCAGCCTTGGACACTTGCAGGGATGGAGCAGCCACAGCTTCCCTGGGAATTCCACCCCTCACAGGGAGGAATTTCATCCCAAAATCCCAAAATCCCACCCAACCCTGCCCATTCCCTCTTTTTCCCATCCCTGCACATTTTTCTTGGGGAGCAGAGAGGTTTTGGGGATCTGTGGGATTTCTTTCCTCAAGTCAAAGCTGCTTTTTTGGGGAAAAAAAAAAAAAAGTTTTATCTTTTATCCCATTCCCCTTTTTCCCAGAGTATCCATGAGGGGTTGTGGGTTGATTTTTGTTTTTGGGGGGAGGGAAAAACTCAACTCAAGCACAAGAAAAAGTTTTCAAGCTGGCTTTAATCATCTCCACTTGCTGCCCCAATACTGTACATGCAAAGCCAATTAAAAGGTGAAATAATTCAGCTTTTCCTCCCTTTTTTTTTTTGTTTTTTTTTTGGGAAGGAAAATGTCAGGAATATTTTACAAAAAAAAACAACGTGCGCCCTCAGAGCCGCCGGTCCCGCAGATAGAAACCACAAAAATACAAGAGTTTGACATTTAAGAAAGGACCACACACATAGAAAACGGGACAGGACACAGGTAGAAAATTCCATTTGCTCGTTTTTTTAAATATTCCCACTTTTTTTTTGTTTCTGTAGCTGTCCCAAACCCATCCCCTTCTCTCGGGGGCTCCGAGGATGCTCCAGTTCCTCCCCTTCCCGGGGATTTTGGGGGAGGGAGGAGTTGTGGAATGGGAGGAATCTGTCATTAAATCGAGTTTAACATGAATTGGGGTGGGGTGGAGTCACTGCTGCCATCCCAGCTCCCAGAAATCCTGGAATATCCAAGGGAAATTTTCCTGGAATATCCTGAAATATCCAAGGAAAATCTTCCTGGAATATCCCTGGAATATCCAAGGAAAATCTTCCTAAAATATCATGAAATATCCAAGGAAAATCTTCCTGGAATATCCAAGGGAAATCTTCCTAAAATATCCTGAAATATCCAAGGGGAAATATCCTGAAATATCCAAGGAAAATCTTCCTGAAATATCCAAGGGAAATATTCCTGAAATATTCCTGAAATATCCAAGGAAAAATCTCCCTGAAATATTCCTGAAATATCCAAGGAAAATCTTCCTGAAATATCCAAGGGAAATATTCCTGAAATATCCAAGGGAAATATTCCTGAAATATTCTGAAATATCCAAGGAAAATCTTCCTGGAATATCCTGAAATATCCAAGGGAAATCTCCCTGAAATATCCAAGGAAAATATTCCTGAAATATCCAAGGGAAATCTCCCTCTGGCTCTCCTTTCCCCCCTCAGCTCTCACCTTCTCATTTAGCACCAATTAACTCGTGGTTAATTAGGCTCTGATGCTTCCCCACCTCTCCTGGGGATCCCTTTCCATGCAAATTTTGGGGAACTGAGGCTGGAAAATGTGAGGGATTTTGGGGTTCTCGTGGGGTTTTGCACTTTCACCCCCTCCCTCCTTTCAGCCTCAGCTTCCCAGGGTTTGGAATTTCTGGGAGAGCTCTGGGAGCCTTTAATCCCTCATCATTCCCACCCTTTTATTCCATTTTATTTTATTTTTCATGGACCCAAACCAGTCTGGAATTCCACAATTCCCTTTTATTCCTTCTCCCTTTTTTAGGGAGAAGCTGGCTTGAAAGATTCCTTATTATGGATAAAATCCCTGCACTCGGAATGGAAATCCCGAATTTTTTGGCTGGGATAAACATTCCCAAACTTCACTTTGCCTACTCCTAAAAATCCACCAGGGCTTTTCCCCCCTGTTTTTATTTCCCAACCTAAATTCCAGGAGAAATTCCCGATTTTGCTCTCCCCAGAGCTGTTTTTAGGTGTAAACTCGAGGGTTTAATGACAGATTCCAGAGTCCTGGATCATCCTGGACATTCCAGGTGATGAATTCCGAGCTGGGGAGGAGGAGGAGGAGGAGGATGATGGGGTGGGGAAGATTTCTCTCCTTGCACAAAAAGATCAAAGCCCTTTAAGAAAACAAGGCCACCAACTGCAAAGTGCTCTGAACATTCAGGGGCTCCCCCGGGATGGGGAATTCCTGCGGGAAAAAATTCCCTTTGGAGCCAGAGGGAGCTGGGATCCTGTAGGGAATGGGATTGGGATTGGGATCCTGCAGGGAATGGGATTGGGATTGGGATCCTGCAGGGAATGGGATCCTGCAGGGATTGGGATCCTGCAGGGAATGGGATCCTGCAGGGAATGGGATCCTGCAGGGAATGGGATTGGGATTGGGATCCTGCAGGGAATGGGATCCTGCAGGGAATGGGATCCTGCAGGGATTGGGATCCGGCAGGGAAGGGGATCCTGCAGGGAATGGGATCCTGCAGGGAATGGGATCCTGCAGGGAATGGGATCCTGCAGGGAATGGGATCAGCACTGCCCACCTGCCCTGGCCCAAGGGAGGGGCACCTGCCCTGCCTGCTCCAGAGGATCCTTGTCCATCCAGGAGCTTTGGAGAGAGGTTTGGAGAGGGATTTGTGCCCTTCCAAGGACGGGAGCAGCCCTGGATTTTGGCATCGTGCCCCTCGCCCACCCCTGGGAGGGTTTTGGGGTTTCAGGGCAGCCCTGGAGGGGCTGCTGGGCAGGGCAGATGGAAAAGGGGCACAGGGATCCCTCTGGATGATCCCTCCAGCCCCAGGATCCCTCTAGATCATCCCTCCAGCCCCAGGATCCCTCTGGATCCTCCCTCCCGCCCCGGGATCCCTCTGGATCCCTCTGGATCATCCCTCCAGCCCCAGGATCCCTCAGGATCCCTCTGGATCATCCCTCCAGCCCCAGGATCCCTCTGGATCCCTCTGGATCATCCCTCCAGCCCCAGGATTCCCTTGCCTCGGGCTCAAATCCCAAAGGGAGCAGGGTTGGGAGTTGCCCACCCCAATCATGGATTGCTTTTCATTCCACAGGGAAACAACCAAATAAAAACCCAAAAACCAAAAATAAACCTGGATGTGGCCGAGTGCACAAGCTCTGGGTCCTAAAGGAATGGAAAAAGTGGGAAAAGGGAAGGATCCAAGGAAAAGGGAAGGATGAGGTATAGCAACAACCGGAGCTCCAGGCCCTGGGGGAGCACTGGGATCTCCTGGGATCTCCTGGGATCTCCTGGATTCTCCTGGATTCTCCTGGATTCTCCTGGATTCTCCTGGAGCCCATCCCAGCGTTCCTGAGGGATGCTCAGGGGTCCCACACCGTGGAGGTTCCTCAGACACCCAGACCATCCCTTGGGACACTTTTCCAAGTCTTTTGAACCCCAAAATCTTCCTCAGGTGAGCGGGGTTGTCCCACCCGGTCACGGAGTGACCCCCAAAAATTCCAACCCTGTTATTTGGGCTGCTTTTTTATATTTTTTTTTCCCTAAAAAAGTCTTTCCTGCAGCTTTTCAACTCCTAAGAGGGATTTTCACCCCTTCAGGGTTGGGAGGGGGTTTTTCCATGAAAAATAAATCCTGCCCTGGCTGGGGCTTGGAGCAGCCTCTGAGGGGCTGGAATTCCATGGAATTTTAGGTTTTTCCCACCCAAACCAGCCTGGGATCCTGTGGAGCAGAGGGAACACTTCCAAAAAGGGGAAACCAAAAGGTTTTTTTCCCTTTGCCTTGGCACAGCAAATTCCCACAGGGAATTCCTCCAGATCCATCTGCAGCCGTGAAATCCCCAGGGAAAGCAGGGAGAGCTCTTCCCATCCATGAGGAAAAACACAGATCCAGCCTGGCCACTGCTCCTGGAGCTGCACAATTCCAATCCCAAACCTTCCAGAGGTTTCCACACCCAGGCTTTTCCCATCCATGCAGAAAGAAACGTCTGAGTCAAGAGGAAGAAAAATTTTCCATCTGGAAAAGCATCCCTGGTGCAGCTTTTTTTTGGGATTATCTCAGGAAAATCCCTCCCTACCCTGCTGGGGTTTGTGAGTCCAGGTGGGAATTGTGGAATCCAGGCTGTGGTGTCAGCAGAGGGAATCCTGATCCCATTCCTGAGGAATTCCTGCTCTGCTTGGAGCCAGGAGCTCCTGGAGGAAACGTTGGCAGAGCTGGGGAAGGTGGGGGGAATTTTTCCTCCCCTCTCTGGTGCTCTGTGGCAGGAATTTCAGGGAATTTCAGGAAAAATCCATCCAAACCTCTTCTCCCAGCTTTTCAGAGTGCCCTGATGGTGATGAAACAGGAGCTGGATCCAAATTTCTTGGAAATTTTCACCAGATTTTGGCAAATCTGGCCCAATCCAGGCTGGTGGAAAACCAGGGATGACTCAGGCCTGGAATCTTTGAGTGTTTTCTGTGCTTTTTGTGCATTTTTCAGCTTTTAGGGGATGTCTCAGCATCATTCCAAGGTGTTTTGGGTTTTTTTTTGTCAGATCCATCCTCGTGATTCCAGCTGGGGGTTTGGATTTCAGCTCTGGCAGTGTCAGGTGGGGGCTGCTCCTCTCTGCTGGGGGCTGGGTGTGAAATGGGCTAAAAAACTGATTTAAATCCACAGTTATTCCTCTTTCCAGGAAAAAAAAATCTGTGCCAAACCCAGTGGTTTGGATTTCTTTTCTTGCTAGAAAATAGAGGGAATCATCAAACTCGAAATTCCTTCCAGGGAATTTTGCAAAAATCATATTGCACATCAAAAAATGCTCTTTGTGGGAAGATTTACCCCCAGAAAAAACAACAAAAATCCAACTTTGGAGGGCAGGAATTCATCCTGGGCTGGGGTTTGTTCCCTCAGGAGCTGGCACAGGGCTCAGTTTGGGAATTCTGGGTGTCCTGGATGAGTTTTCCTCGTTGTTTGAGGAAGGAGAACCTCGGACACGAGGTCCTGGGGGTTGAGAAGCGACGATGCAGCCCCAGCATGACCCAATCCCAGTCTGGGTTCCCACACCAGTTTAAGGAGGGGAATTCCTGCTGGGAAGGGAGCAGCACCTCCCAGGGGACTGGAGGGGAAACAGGGAATGTTTTCCTGGGTTTTGGTGTCGCTCCATGGTGATCCCAGTCCTGCAGGAGCAGGAGGAATTCTGTGCTCATCACCCCCAGCTCATCCTCGGTGACCCACGAGCCAAAACCTTTGGGTTCCTCTCATTCCCAGGAGGAATTTCACCAGGATTTTTCCAGCAGAAAATCAAAACCTTTGGGTTCTCCTCATTCCCAGGAGGAATTTCACCAGGATTTTTCCAGCAGAAAATCAAAACCTTTGGGTTCTCCTCATTCCCAGGAGGAATTTCACCGGGATTTTTCCAGCAGAGAACAAAAACCTTTGTATTCCCCTCATTCCCAGGTGGAATTTCACCAGGATTTTTCCAGCAAAAAGCCAAAATCTTTGGGTTCCCCCTTGTTCCCAGGAGGAATTTCACCAGGATTTTTCCAGCAGAAAGCAAAAACCTTTGGGTTCTCATTCCCAAGAGGAATTTCACCGGGATTTTTCAGCAGAAAATCAAAACCCTTGTGTTCTGCCTTATTCCCGGGAGGAATTTCACCGGGATTTTTCCAGCAGAAAGCCCAGGGATGCTCTGCTCTGCTGCTCCCCCATCCCTGCCCCCGTCCGTGGGATGTTCCTGGCAGGAATTCGGGAATGCAGGGGGGTGGGAGGCTGTGCCCACGCCGGGAGCCGGAGCAGAGCCGGGATCAGAACGTCCCCGCTCAGCTCTCTCCCATCCGAGCTCTCCCGTCGGAATCCGTGAAGCCTGGAGGGAAGAGCTGGGAGCAGGGGGAAGATTTTCCTTTCAGGATGATTTTCCTCATGGAGAATGGAAAATCAGGCACAGGCTCAGCCAGGTTGAGCCCTGTGGAATTCTGTCTGCTGTGGAATTCTGTCTGCTGTGGAATTCTGTCTGCCCTGGAATTCTGTCTGCCGTGGAATTCTGTCTGCCATGGAATTCTGTCTGCTGTGGAATTCTGTCTGCCGTGGAATTCTGTCTGCTGTGGAATTCTGTCTGCTGTGGAATTCTGTCTGCCATGGAATTCTGTCTGCTGTGGAATTCTGTCTGCTGTGATTCCGTCGGCCTCGTGGAATTGCTCCAGGATGGAACAACGAGTCTGAGTTTGTTCCTGCCTCAGCACTCAGGGCATGGAGATTGCTCCCAAAACCACCAGAGGCTCAGGACATCCCACATTCCCAGGGGTCTCCATCCAGGAATTCTGAGTTTGTTCTCCAAACCACCAGAGGTTCTGGACATTCCACATTCCAAGAGATCTCCATCCAGGAATTCTGAGTTTGTTCCCCAAACTGAGGCTCAGGAAATCCCACATTCTCAGAGATTTCCATTCAGGAATTCTGAGTTTGCTCTCCAAACCACCAGAGGCTCAGGACATCCCACATTCCCAGAGATTTCCATTCAGGAATCACGAGTTTGTTCTCCAGACTGAGGTTCAGGACATCCCACATTCCCAGAGGTCTCCATCCAGGAATTCTGAGTTCATTCCCCAAACTGAGGCTCAGGACATCCCACATTCCCAGGGGTCTCCATCCAGGAATTCTGAGTTCATTCCCCAAACTGAGGCTCAGGACATCCCACATTCCCAGGGGTCTCCATCCAGGAATTCTGAGTTCATTCCCCAAACTGAGGCTCAGGACATCCCACATTCCCAGGGGTCTCCATCCAGGAATTCTGAGTTCATTCCCCAAACTGAGGCTCAGGACATCCCACATTCCCAGAGATCTCCATCCAGGAATCGCAGCCCGAGCTCCAACCAGCAGAGGAGGATTCCATCCCTCTTCCCTCCAGGATGAGCATTCCTTCCCCATCCCAGCTCCTCAGGGTGCAGCCAATTCCCTCTCAGGTTTGGGATTGGCAGCAGCTCCGGGTGGATCGGCCACGGCTCAGGTGGGTCCTGCTGCCCACGGGTTCGGGCTTGTGGGACCCCAAGGGGGGCTTTGAAGACCCCAAATTTGAGTTTGCAGAGCCCCAGGTCTGGTTTGTAGACTCCCCAAGTTTGGGGTTTGTGCACCCCAAGATTTGGGGTTGTGGAGCTTTGGGGTTGGGGAATTCCAGATTTGAGTTTGGGGAACCCCAGGTTGGGGTTGGTGGAACCCCAGGTTTGGGTTGGTGGAATCCCAAATTTGAGTTGGTGGAACCCCAGATTTGAGTTTGGAATCCCAGATTTGGGTTGGTGGACCCCAAAGTTTGGATTTATGGACCCTCAAAAGGTTTGGATTTAGGATTCCCCAGATCTGGATTTGTGACCTGCCCCCAAGTTTGGGGTTGTGACCTCCAGATTTGGGTCGGTGGAACCCCAGATTTGGGGTCATGGAACCCCAGATTTGGGGTCATGGAACACCAAGTTTGGGCTTTTGGGCCCCCAGATTTGGGGTTTTGCAACCCCAGATTTGGGATCGTGGATCTCAAGGCTTGGATTTGTGAACCCTCAGGTTTGGGGTTATGATTCCCTCGATTTGGGTTTGTCAGCCCCAGGGTTTGGATCTGTGAACCCTCAGGTCTGGGTTCGTGGACCCCTGGACTGGATTTATGATTCCCCAGATCTGGATTTGGGGTTGAGGACCCCCAGGTTTGGTTTTGGGGCTGGGGTTGGGTTTGTGGCGGGAACAGCTTCATCCCAACAATCTTTTCCTTCGGGTTTGGGTTTGTCCCGCTGTGCTGAGCTGGTTCTTCATTCCCAGGAGAAGCCCAGGCGGGTTTGTTGTGCTCTGTGCATTGTGGAATTCCGTGTTTTGCCAAGAAATAATCCCATAAAAACCCCGGCCGTGCCTTGGGGTGTTTTGTGGTGAGGACTGAAGGTCAGAGCCAGCCCCATAAAATTCCCCATCAACCTCCTGTCCTCTCCCAGTCTCCTCAGCTTTTGGTGTGTCGGGATTTTGTTCCTTTTTTTGGGAACTGATCCTTCAGGACAGTCATTGGATTTAGGAATATTGGATGAAGAAACCAAGAGTTTCTAGTGGTGTCTCCCCTGAGTAATTTCAGCAAATTTCAATAGGCACCTTCAAAAAAAGCTTCCGTAATTCCCGGGTTTGCTACAAGAACTGGATCCCTCGGAGGGAACCCAAAATGCTGCTTGGAAAAACAAACAAAACGAACAAAAAAACCCCAAAAACGCTCACCCCGCTAAGGAACCTCCTCTGTCTGTCCCCAGAATTCCAGAGCTGCTCTTGGATCCCGCTCCTGCTTGGGATTCAAGTATCCAGGAGGGAATCCCAGCTCTCCAAAGGGTGTCCCAGCCCCAAGAAGGACGTCCAGACCTCGAGGGGAGCGTGCTGGAGCCTGGGAAGGGAATTCCAGAGCTTGGGAAGGGAATCCCAGAGCCTGGAGAGGGAATCCCAGAGCCCAGGGAGCAAATCCCAGAGCTTGGGAAGGGATCCCAGAGCTTGGGAAGGGAATCCCGGAATCCCAAAGCCCGGGAAGGAAATCCCAAAGCCCGGGAAGGGAACTCCAGAGCCTGGAAAGGGAATCCCAGAGCCCAGGAAGGGAATCCCAGAGCCCAGGGAGCAAATCCCAGAGCTTGGGAAGGGAATTCCAGAGCCCGGGAAGGGAATCCCAGAGCTTGGGAAGAGAATCCCACACCTCGAGGAGGACAGCCCGGTCTGGAGGAGGAGGAGGAGATCCCAGCTCCAAGGAGGGCATCTCCAGGAGGGGATCCAAGATCTTGGGAAGGTCATCCCAGCCCTCAGGGAGGGAATCCCGACCCCTGAGGAGGGAATCCCGACCCCTGAGGAGGGAATCTCAGCCTCGAAGGAGCATCCTGCTCCAAGGAGGATATTCCAGACCCCAAGAAGGGAATCCCAACCCCTGAGGAGGAGGGGAATCCCAACCTCAGGGAGAGCATTCCAGACCTCGAGGAGAGCATCCCAACGTCGGGGAGGGATTCCCAGACCCCGAGGAGGGACAGACAGACCTCGAGGAGGAATCTCAGCTCCAAGAACATCCCAGACCTCGAGGAGAGAGTTCCTGCCCTCGGGGAGAGCGTTCCAGACCTCAAGGAGAGCATCCCAACCCCGAGCAGGGCTTCCCAGCCCTCAAGGAGGGACAGCCAGAACCCAAGGAGGACATCTCAGCTCCAAGGAGAGCATTCCTGACCTCGAGGAGAGCATTCCAGACCTCAGGGAGAGCTTCCCAAACCCTGAGGAGGAACAGCCAGACCTCGAGGAGGAATCTCAGCTCCAAGGACATTCCAGACCTCGAGGAGAGCGTTCCTGACCTCGAGGAGAGCATCCCAACCTCGGGGAGAGCATCCCAACCTTGGGGAGAGCATCCCAACCTTGGGGACAACATCTCAGCTCCAAGGATATTCCAGACCTTGAGGAGGACATTCCTGACCTCAAGGAGGACATTCCTGTCCTTGGGGAGGACATCTCAGCTCCAAGGACATTCCAGACCTCGAGGAGAGCATTCCTGACCTCGAGGAGAGCATCCCAACCTCGAGGAGGACATCCCATCTCCAAGGAGAGCATCCCAGCCCTCCAGGAGGGACAGAAGGGGCCGGGATGCAGCCGCCCCCGGGATCCCGGTGTTCCCGCTCCGTCGCCTTCTCCCGCCAGGCGTTCCCAGAATTTTGTCCCAGAGTTTTGTCCTTTGGGTCCTCCAAGGGGAGGCAGCGCCCCTTTCCCTGTCCCCTCTCGCTTTGGCAATGGTCACAGGCTACATGCTCCCAAAAAAAAAAAAAAACCCCAAAATTTGGGAAAAAAAAAAAAGAAAAGGCAGGGAAATGGCCACCAAAAGTGCTGGGAAAGCGACCAGAACGGGATGAGAGTGGCAGATGCTCCCGGTCCATCCGGAGTTCTCTTGGATATTGCAGTGAGTGTGTTGTTAGCACGTGGCAAAGCTACATAAGAGAAGATGCTACATTCCTTGGAAAAAACAAAAAAAAAAAGTGCAGAGTTGGATTTGTTCTGAGTTCCGGGGGGTTTTCCCCTTGGAAAGCCGCCTTCTCCTCGGAGGCAGGGAAAAAAGGAAACCTCGTCCTGAGCCGGGCTGAGCTGCTCCCAGTGGGGTTGGGAGAGGACTGGGAGCTTCCAGGACGAGGCCTGGAACAGTCTGGGATCGTTCTGGGATCGTTCTGGGATCGTTGGCAGTCGCAGCCCTCGGAGGGGATTTTTCACTTCTCCTTCCCACCCAGCCCTCGCTCCCTCTCCCTTCCCAGGGAGGGCATCCAGGGCTGATTTTTTTGGGAGGGAGGGGGAGAAGGAGATGGAAAATTAAAAAAAAAAAAAAAGAAGAAGAAGAAGGGGGATATTTAC
>VXBR01006581.1:0-15566 GCA_013400215.1 Cisticola juncidis
TATTACTATTACTAAATATCAGGGGATTCCTGTATTTATTATTCCTGCTTCCAAATCCATTGTTGGAGCTGTATTATGCCTAAGAATATTTGAAGCATCTGCTAAATCTTCTTCAGTAGCTTGGAATCAATCTCTTTTTTTTTTTTACCTACTTTGCATTTGAATATGTCTTCTTACATATACCTGTTTATTTAATGGTTGGTCATGAAAGATCTTTGTGAAGGCAGTTCTGGAATGCCCATGCTGTGGAATTTTGCCCAGGATGGTGTTTAGGGAGAAGGAATGCCCTTGGCAGGTGGCCTGCAGTGTTTTCTGTATCCTGGCTGATGGAAATGCTGTTCCATTTTCCATTTTCTTTTCTGTGACCTGAATCTGCTGATGACACAAAGCAGCAGGGCAATGCACTCCCCTGCTTCAGTGCTTTGTTATTAATGGACTGTGCTGAGGAGAAGATCTGATATTGATTATTGAATATTGGCCCCAGTTCAGCTGAGTGCCTCAGCACTTTCTGATTTTTAGTGGGAAAGTGTATTAAGCACCATTAGAGCATTGACACAGTCAGAGTCTGAGAATCATACTGAACTGCTTTTTTTAAATAAAATTAAGAGTGAAAGAAGACAAACATCAGTCTTTCATTTTAAAATATGTGTGAGTCATTAATCTGGGGATCTCCCTCAGGGATCTTTGTTACATGTATATAATCTATTTTAAGAAAGAGTGAAGGAATTTACTTCTAGTGCTGCATTTAAATTTGGTTTTATGTGTCAATAAGCCACAGAATGGTGAAGATTTGAAGGGATCACTGAGGTCACTAGTCCAACCTCCCTGCTCAAGCACATCTTCGTTTATTTCATGTTAAAAATAATTATAGGTCTGGGAGATATTTATCAAATTTTAAGTTAAAAAGAAAAAAAAACCCTGAAATCTCTCATTATTCCTATTACCCTATAGCAGAGCATAAAAGTAACAACCACATTTTTCCATGTGTGTGAATAAGTGAAACTTTCAAGTGTAACTCCACAATATGTAAATAATGATTATTAATATAGGCTGGTAAAGAATTTATCTTCCATGAAACAGATGGATATTAGAAATAAGTATATTTTGAGATATCTAACTTTGTGCTTTTTCTTTCATTCAAAACAAGGGTGTCCTTGCCTGTTCTCTGACTGAAATGTGGCAACTCTGAAATGCAGATGTGCAACTTTTCTGACAATGCCTCTTTTTTAGTTTAATTCAATTCAGACCGTGCATATTGCAATAAATTGGAAGCAGTCTTTGCTTTGTGTGTGTGAAAAAGTCATATTGTGTGGCTTTACACAGATATTTACTGTATATATTATACTAGGTGGAAAAGTCATACTGTATTAACATTTAAATAATATAGTAAATGTAGTTTTGTAATTAGTAAAATAGAAACTGTGTGTGTGATTTTTTTTAGCTTAAGAGAGACATATTTTTTAGTACTAAAATAATAGTTATAAGAACTTTTAAATTATTTAGTAAAGAAGAATTTATGGCTTTTTTATTAACAGAACTAAACTTTCTTAAAGACGTAGATTCTAAGGCATTTTTTTAATTAACAGAAAGCTTTTGTGACAAGAAACAGTTAGAAATTACTTGATTTAAATAAAAATGCATATGTATAAAGGGGAGGCTTAAAATGAGAGACTTAGGTCTTTTTTGGGCTTTTTTTTTTTTTAGCTTTTGCTTGGAAGGGGGGTGGTTTTGGTAGCTCGGGCTACCTCTCTTTGTTTTCTTGTCTCATGATTTGTCCTGTCTCTGAAAACTTTTTTTGAACCTTTCCAGCTGTTTCATGGAACGGGGGCTTGGGTTTGCAATCACTTAGGCTTGATTTAAGACTCATGTATTTTATTGTCTTTATTTACCTGTTGTTTTGAATTGTAATGACTGTAATTGAAGCACCTAATTTCAAAAGAGGTTATTAAGTAAATAAATTAATCAGATTGCATTTCATGGTAGTATAATTAAGATGATATTTCCCTAGTAAAGTATTACTACTTTATAAATAGTTCAAGATATCTGACTGTTTACATATATATTCATGAATATATTAACATTCAGGAAAAGTATTGCAACAGAATTCTAAAGTAGTTATTTTATTTTTTTTTTTAAGTTGTGTAGCATAACAACACTCTGTTTTACATACTTTTATTTGTCTTCCACAACACATGAACACACTGTAAACAGTTACAGAAAAGTGAAAGTGTCTTCTTTAAAAAAGCCTCTTTTGATATTGTATCTGCTGGGGTTTGTATTTCACGGCTCACTGAACATCCTGGGCTTCACTATCTTATGTAAAGAGAATAGCAGATTATAAGCTTACTTATTACCATTTCAGTTTTTATGATCTCACAAACAAGCTCAGCAGCCTCCTGTCCTACCCTCTACAAGTTGTGGTAACTAAACAAAATTAGGCTTGTAATTCATCCCATTGTATTTTAAACACTTTAGAAGAAATAACTGTATTAACCTCCTCTCTGCCATACAACACAGGCAGAACAGAAGGTTGGGTAGAATGTAAGTCACATCCTAATCACGAAAAAATAACAAGAAAAACTGAAATTCACCACTGGTTCCTCACCCCTATAATAGGAGCAATTCATTGCAGAATAAAATCCAATGCTGATGTGTTGAGAACAATTCAGCAGTGGAAGCAGTTGGTTATGGCAGACATTACACAAGAAACCTCTTCAGATATGACTGTGTAAGGGTGGCACAGAGCAGTAGTGGTATCCCTGCTCTGTCTTGGTTGAAATGCAGAATTGTCCTCATTTTAATCTGACCAGAGGATTTGGCACTTCAGTGTCAGCTGGGAAGAATCAGGATGGCTTCTCCAAAGTCACCTAAGCAGTGCAGCTGAGCATGTTCACCCAATTTCTCTCCAGTATCCCTTTTCCATGAACAAGGAGAATGCAGCAGTGTTTGGAGAAATGTAAAGCACTCCTGGAAATGGTGCAGTTTTTGTTGTCTTTGCTCATTTCAGTCGGAGTGGGTGTCATTCCTCCCAGTGTTGGTAAGGACACACATGGGAGAGCTGATGCTGGTAACGTTACAAATCTTTTTTGGTAATTCTTCCTCAGGTTTGTTATTTGGTATAAGATTATGCTAAAGGAACCAGAGACAAGATAGGTTTTCACAGGGAGCATCTCAGGTCTGAAATTGAAGACCATGGCTGATCTGAGGACCTTCAGGCCAGCAGTACCTCATGTTTGTTCAGCTTTTCCTGCTAAATGAGCTCAAACACTGATCCTGGCTTTACAAAAACCTGTATTGAAATGTATTCCTTGTGGAAGAACTGTGTTCAAATGCTGAGCAGAGCCTCTGTCAGTGTTCTTCATGTGGATGATTCTCAGAAATGTCAAATGGACTCTGCTCAATTGTTATTTTAATGGTAATCCTTTGACTCTTTCCCTAAGCAGCAGAGGGTAACCCAGTTACAAAGCTGTCCTGAACTATGAGTCCTGCTGAAGAGATGATTCACAATTAGGGTTTGTCTCCTGGATGGGAGGATAAATGGAGGGTATTATAGCTAACCCTTGTCTTATTTGAATAATAAAAAAAAAAAAGGAAAAAGAAAAAAGAAAAAAAAGACAAACAAACAAACAAAAACAACAAAAAAACCCCACAAAAAACCCCCCCAAAAAAACACAAACACCCCCCCGCCCAAAACAACACCCCAAAGCAACAACAAGAAAAAAAAAACTCAAAACCAAACCACCATCAGATTTATGAATTCACAGTGTTCCACCATAGATAATAGACAGTGAAGAATTGTAGGGTTTTATAGACAACAAGATATTTAAAATTATTATTATTAAAATTTAAAATTTAAAATTATCCTCAAATTCTTTCTATTCACAGTGTTCCACCATAGATAATGGACAGTGAAGAATTGTAGGGTTTTATAGACAACAAGATATTTAAAATTATCCTCAAATGCTTTCTATTCAAAAGTATTAATTACCTATCTAACTATGCAAGTACGTAGATGTCTAAACCCATAGAACTTTGAGTAAATTAATAGCTGGGGGTTTTGAAAATCTTATTCATCTGGTAGTTGTCTAATGCCTTGAAAGTCTGATTGCATGTTAATATTTAAAGATGAAAAGTCTATTAACTAATCAGTGATAGGCTAATTTTTAAATGAAAGCTAATTATTTTTAAATGAAAGCTAATTATTTTCAAATACTTTTTTTTCATTTCAGCTGTTTTTTGTAGTATTATGTAGATTGTTGCTTTTACAATAGTCAAACAGTGTAATAGTTCTAATACCTTCTAGCGTAATATTTACAGAGAAATTTGGAGTTCAGGTTTCTCCCTCTCCTTTAAAGACTTTCAGACATTCCAGCAGTAGAAAAAAATATTGTAAACTTGACCTAAAAACCCAAAAAATAAAAAAAAATGAGAAAACACCAAGCAATTAACCCTGGGACATTTCCATGCTGATGAGCATTCCACACAGGACAGGAATTTCTCCCCTTCTAATCCACACATTAGAAGTGTGGATTCACTTCTGCACATATTCTCAGCCCTTTCAGAGCAGCTGATGTAGAGTGAACATTCAATCCATTTTGCTATTACCTTTATGAAAGCTGCAGTGCACCTTGAGAAGAGCATGTCTGACCCAATTTGATCTTTCATTTCTAACACCATTGCTTGCTGACTTTCTAAAGGATACTCAAGAAAGGCTTATTAGCAGATGTTATCACTGCAATCACCTTTTCTGAAATAAGGAATGACAGGACCATCTGTTCATTTGTTGCTTGATAACCTAAGCTTCCATGTTGTCCTGGAAATCCTGCTGATAGATCTATCTCCATGTGGTCACATAGCACTGATCTGTTTGGAGTGGATTTTTGTGGGCAGAACAGAAAAAAAAAAAGGGGAAACAGAAATGCTATTTTAAAGAGCAAATAGCAAAGGCTCCTGTAGGACATGGGTAGAATTTTCAGTGGAATCCAAGGGAAATAGAGCCACAAATCCCATTGGAGATGAAGCAATGTCCCTCTGAAATGAGGGACAATGAAGCAGTGAACCTGTACTTGGTGCTTATGGAAATTATATCTTATATTGGTTTCTATAGCTGGAGGATGTGTGCACTGCTGATTAGGGAAGAACTTAAGTGCTACTGATAAGTGTAGAGAAAAACAAGCAGTGAGGCTCAGAAATGCTCTGAAAATACAAAACAAATGATGAAAACTCTTTAGGGAAGTAATTGACCTTTTTAAATTATATGCTCTGGAGTAGAAAGATTTAAGAGTTCCAATTTGCAGTGAGCCAGGTGTGACAGCTTAAGTGATAACATTTTACTGATATGGTGTGTGAAGTCTAAGCAGTCTATAATGTTTAATAATTAATATATAATTGAGATCTTAATAATCCACAAGGTCTAGGAAAAAAAGTGATGTTTAAAATCAGTGCAATGGCCTTTGTAGTCATCAGTGAATCTCATAGTCGTTGGTCACTGTTTTATGCCATTTTGATCACAAGTTATTTAAAATAGTTATATACAATTTTAATCTTAAAAAGTGACAAATTGCATCCACTTGATATGATTGACATGTTTATGTTAATTTTTTCAGCAGAGTACAAAGTGGTATAGAAGTATCTCCTGATCAGGGTTGCTTTTCTGGGTGTTTATTGCCTAGGGAGAGTTTGTATTGCCAATGAGGGAGTTGTGTGGACTTTTCCCTTTTTACTGAACCAAGAAGCTCTGGGTTAATCCATCAAGGACAACAGATGATACCTAGACTAACAGAGGATCAGTTGTTTCTTCAAGGAAGTGGAAAAGAAAGTAAGGAAATTCCAGACAGAATATGTATTGGAGTTAAGGGTATGGCAGTTTAGTTGGAATCAGAGAAAAAATATCCTGTGAGATACAATATTGATACAAGTAGGTAAATGGCAGGTTTTCTTTCATCTGATCACTTATGCATTTTTAAACATGGTGTTGGGGAACATATTAATATATGTACAAGCCCTCAACACATTTTCCAAGCTATTCAAAAAGCAGCAAAATCCCATCGAAGTGGAGCTACACGGGCTGAGTTAGCGATGCACGGATCCCTGTGGGAGAGCAGGGCCCCAGGGTTTGCATTTTAAATAAGAAAAGTGTCTGGCAGAGTGGGGAGAGTGTCTGAACCCTAATAGTCCATGCAAGATATTTCACAAAAGCAACTACACACTACTGCTCTTTGGGCATTTCAGCTCATTTTGGATTCCTTCGTTAAAGGATGACTTAATGTAAGAAGGTTGTTCAGAACCCAACCTGTAATAGGGGAAAAAAAATCTCTCTGAAGGGTTTTTTTTTATTATTCCACTCTGTGCTCCAGAGTCATACTTTAAATAATTGTGAGTACAAGTAACTGAAGCTGTGTAGACATAGAGTTGTTGGGGATCTGGCCATGTGCATACAGTGAAAACATAGAATGTATCTAAAAGGTAAGAGACCTTTGTTTCAATTAATTATTTTACAGGTTAATTTTTGTAACTCTTGACCTAAGGAATGTCTGCCTGGCCTGCTTATGTCTAATTAGTAGGATTAGCTCTTGTTTAAAAAAAAATGTTGCTTGAAAGTACACAGCAGTATGCATAGAGACTTGTAATGAAATTCCTAGAAAAAATTAACTCAGTTCTTCATCTAGGATTCCTCTTAATCTCCTGGCAAGGCAGAGGAAGAGGAAGGGAATTTCTCTGTCCAGTAGGAGTTTCTGTTTCCTGATTTCTGTATCCTGGGCTTTAAAACTGCACTGTAAATCCTGCATTTGTTTCTTTGCTGGCTGCAAGCTTTTTAAATGATCAGCCAATAAATATGAATGACAATATTCAAGTTCATTTACTTCAGGATGTGCAGAGCTAATGAGTCTCCTCCTTTTACAGGGTCCTGTGGGAAAGCAAGAGTCCTATGAAATAAACAATTGGGAATCAGGTTGTTAAATATGCTACCTGTGCTCTTTCTCCGAACAGAGAATCTCGAAAAATAAATACACTAAATTGTTTTCATTGCTGCTGTTATTACTGTGTAACTATCCAGTCTGTCAGGTTTTATTTGTACATTTTTAGTTAAAGCATTTGAGGATGTTCTCTGCCCTCTTTAAAGATGACAAAGTTAGTCTCTATTTCCATTTCTTCAGACCAGGGTATGTTTGGTGGGGTTTTTAGTTTGGTTGGCTTTGATTTTTTTCCTAAACGTATTTTTGAAGGAAGTCTCTCAAAAAATGGGCCTGTTTCTTAGGTTAGACATTTAGTGTGTACTTCATGTGTGTTATAATTAGTGTTTTGTAGCTATAAAGGTGATGAATTCAAGGAAAAACTTCAGTAGAAGTCTTTTATTGTGTATGCACTTAATCTTTATACATATCTTGTTTTCATTTGCTAATATTGGGGAAATAAGCTTTAAGAGAAGCTCTGCTGTTTTATGAGGATTACTATATCCATCTGCATTAGTCCCAAGAAAACAAGATTTCTAGTTTGTTACACTCTTAGGTTTTGTCCTACTTAGAATCTACTTTTCTGAGTCTGTCTTCTGCTCCCACTGCTATGAGAAGAGTTGGGGTTTTATTGGGGTTTCAGTTCACTCTGTGCTTCTTTGCATTGTTTATGTATCCTTGAGCTTAATGTACCTATTTCATCTTAAATTCCTGTGGCAATGCCAGCTAATAGCATTAGCTAAAAGCATGAGCAAATGGATTTATTTGATGTCCTCCTTTAGAACAGAGGAACAACATCTCCAAGAAACAACAGTTCTCATGTAAAACTTCTCTGTAAACTTCCGACACTTGACTCATAGTTGGAGCTAAATTTACTGCAGTGGAGTGGGTAGGGAAATCAAAAGTAGTATTTGTAGGAAAGGATTTCCTACAAAAAGCTTTCATGGTTTCTATTTCAGAAAAAAAAATTGAAATATGAAGGAATATCTCTTTTGAACACTGGTAATTAAAATACTTCTCTATTCTGGTTGAAGCAACTTTGTATTAAATAGAGATATTATGTAGTGTTACAAATAATGAATTTTGAAACAGAAATTAAGTTTTCTGAATCACTCAGGTGATTTTAATTTTTATTTTTTAGTTTTCTTATTTCTTCTCGGAATTCAAGATGAAGAAGTGTTTGATATGTCAGAAATGTTCAGAGAGAGGAAAAACTATTTCTTTTTAACCTTTATTCAGAAACGTTATTAATAAACATCATAATTTCCATTGCTGAACTTAAGATATTATGTGGCTGAAAATACTGGGGTAAGCAACATCAAACAGAGCTTGGTTACACAGCAATTAAATCCAGTTAAAATGATCTCTGCATATCTCCTTTTCAGTTAATATGCAAAGCATCAGCATGTAAATGGTTTCTCTAAACCCACCTGGAATTTGCAAAGATGCAAAGAGCATTAGGATAACTCCCTTGATTAATGCTCATGTGAAGGGTGAAGGATTCCTGCAGTCAGTAGGATAAAACTTTATCAGCCATATAGAGTGGCTGATATATATCAGCCTACAGAGCTTTGCCAAATGCCATCTGTAATCCAGAGCTGAGGAAAGAGGAATATGGGCAAAACCTGTTTAGAGGAAGATGTCCAAATGTCACCAAAAGAGGTCCAAGTGTCACCAAAAGGATGGCTTGGGATTTAGGGGTACCTACCTGTCCCCTGGGTGGCTGGAGATGGCAGGCCAGGGCTGGGTCTCCCTAAATACATTTATTTTCCAAGGTTTATATCAAAATGGTGGAGATGATAGATTGGAAAGAAGCATGTGACACATTTCTGTTCTGCTCTGCTGCTGTTCTCTCTGCCAATGTCAGAAAAGTGCAGTCCTCTCTCTGGAATGGAGTTTTTATGGTCTTTTCCCACAGAGCAAGGTGTGTGTGCCCGTGGGTCTGACATTCCTGTGGGACAGGGGTGATGGCAGCAGCCCCATCCCCACACCCCTCAGCCAGGGGGACAGAGCAGGGATGTGTCCTCACCCACTGGAGCTGCAAGGCAGGAATTGTCCTCTTAACACTCAGCAGAAATTCAGGCCTTTTGCTTTGGCTTTGAGACATGTGAACGTGGTTTCATGGAGTCCAAGTGTGTGCTCAAAATAAACTGTTCCATCATTCCTGTGAGTGCCCAGACAGCTTTTTGGTCTGTGCCCAGGGCTTCTCTGCTATTGGTGAGATGTCATAAACCTTCCATGGGCAAAAAGGGATATAATTCACCTCACCAAGGAGGGGATGATGTTGAACAGTAATAAACTCAGCAGTCCCATATTCAGTTTGTTTTCTGACAGAGTAACCTGCCACGCTTTCTATTAGAGGACAATGCTTCTGTGTTTTGACAGCCTGGTTGGTGAATGCCTTTCACTCAAAACCTGGCATATTTTTCTTTCTGCACGTGGACTCTACACATGCTACATATTTTTTTTACTGCCATTGTTCTGCTCAGCTTTGCTTGTTTTTTGTACAGGTTGTTTCCCATATTGTTGTTTGTCAACCCAGTTCTGGGTTAGATTTTTCCTGATTTATCTCATTTCATTTTGGTTTTTTCTGTGTTTGGAGAACTCTAAGAATTTGGTACCTACCTAGCAGTGCTAGAGCTTTTAATTGCCACTTTATTTGTAAAATAGCTTTCTTGCTTCCAGTTATGTGAAGGCTGATATTGTGAAAATAGTGTGTGCTATTGTTGCTACAAGTATTTTATTTACAAAGTGTTTTGAGGCAAATCTGCCCTTACTCATACAGAAATCCTATTAGGTGACTCAGGTGAGTACCCACAGCTTTGTCCATCTGAGCTCTTGGATTCCTTAACAGTCTGAAAAATAAGGCAGTGAGCATTTTACTGAATTTAGGAAAAATAATTTACCTTTGAATCGTTTCTATGGTTCACTGAAACCAGACAAAAACCTGATCTTCTGCAATATCTGTAACCACAGACTAAAGCACAGGGCAGCTTTGTCTTCAGGTTTTGAAATGAGCAATGTCCTTAATTCATTATCTCATAAGGGAA
Source organism: Cisticola juncidis (assembly GCA_013400215.1). NCBI lineage: Eukaryota > Metazoa > Chordata > Aves > Passeriformes > Cisticolidae > Cisticola > Cisticola juncidis. The sequence goes on from VXBR01006581.1 coordinate 10,004, forward strand.
TTTATTCAGTATGAAATCATACTGAATACCTTTTGGCTGTTATATGCCCATCGTTTTCAAAAGTGCAAATTAACTCACAAATCGTTTTTAAGTCTGTAAATTGTGCTGTTAATTGACTGCATATAAAACAAGCAGTTAATGCCATTTTTTCAACAAACTGAATGACTCTATCTACTTCCCCTTCTTTTATTACAAATTGCAGGCACCATAAATTCAGTGTTGGGCTGTACAGCATTAGAGCACTCAGCAAAGGTGAAGGAGACTTCAGAATCAGGTTCTTGCTTTTCACATTTAATTTTTCAGTTGGTGCTTTAAAAGCCATCTCAGATGCAGGAATTCTCAGGGGCTTTTGGGATTCCTCTGCTGGTTTAATAGTGATGGTGACACTTGCAGGAGTGTGGCACTGAGAGAATTAGTGAAGCATCAGAGAGAAGGAAGGAAAGATCAATTATTCACCACACCAACTACAGAAACGGGACTGCTGCCTGTTTTTCTCCTTTTCTTTCTTGTACACACACACACACATTCAGCTCATGCTATTTGTGCAATTACTTTATTTTCATTCAAACAAACTCTAGGGGAACTTGTTTCTTTGAGTGTGCTGGAACATTCATCATTAGGGTGTTGCATCAAGTGTTCTTGACATTCACTGCTCTGTACCTCCTCCATCTTCTTCTTTAATTATTTTAATGCTTGGAATAAATAAAACAACAGAAAGATCTGGCTGATTTACCTAGAAAGAAAAGAGAGCATAGAGACATTTCATAATTAGAACAGTCATGGATTGGTTTTGGACTGTTTATTCCTTTCTTCCTAAACTTTCATGCTTGAACCTGGTTTTCAAGGGGAGAAGTCTAACAGCCTTCAGGTTTTCCCATATAAGAAAAACTTTTGTTCTGCATCTCTAAATATTCATAATGCACACAAAAGGAGATTACTGGGTTCTTTATTCACTTTGAAATATTAGTAAGAATATTTTTCAAAACTCAGAACTTGTAATAAAAAACTCATTAATCCTTGATCATGGCTTTATATGCTAGAGGGATATTAGTGTTAAAGTAGCACATATGCTCTTTTAAATATTCAAGATCACAGCATCTTTGAAATTATTTTGATTTTTGTTAAGTTTGATTATCATAAAATTGCACTGGGATATTTTAAATGTGCATTGGTCTGAAAAATCAATAAATTGCTCATTGTTGCAAAGAGCTTGTAGATTCTGATGAAGTTTCATGAGAAGCTAGAAAAATAAGAGACAAGAACTCTTGCTGGTATTTAGAACGGGATGGGCTTTTTGTTTTGTTTTATTTTGTTTTCTTTCCCTCACTGTCATCTGCATGGAATATCTTAGTTTTACTTGCTTGTTTTGAAACAAATGTTCTTTTGTAGACAGTTGTTGCATCCTTTTGTTATTTGAATAATGAATCTGAATACCAAAAACTTAATTGATTTTGCTTGATCAAGTTATATTAAAGTCTAAAATTGAAAATATTTACTTGCAATAGTCACGGTTGCATGTTGTTTGTGCATGTAGTTCAGCCCCTTTGCTGTGAGGTCCTGTTTATGTGCCAAGGATGTCACAGTTCCATGTCATCCATTACAGCTCTGGCCACCTTTGCCTCTAAGTGTCAAACTATCTCAAGATTCCAAAACAGAAATAATGAGACTGATCTTAATCCATTAAATACATCCCATCACCTCTTTTGAGGTAATTACTCAGGCTTGTTTGTAAAACCAGAATTAAAGGCTCATCTCAGAAGCCTTGTAATTCACAGTGTGGCTGGGAGAGTGTGGTTGTAAGGAAGTTCAAAAGCAGTGGCTTCTGGGGGTACCAAATGTGCTGTGATTAAAAACTGGCAAAAAGCATCATTTATTTCCATTTTACACAGGAGGTCAGGGAAACACAAATCAAATGTCTTGACAGGAAATCTGTCTTGAATCTAGAGAATAAAATACCATCCTGCTGGCTGCTGGTCCCATGCCTTCAGTGCAGAGCACTCTTCTGTTGTTGACGTCAGGGACAGTTCTAGAAATGAGGTAAAAATCTGCCACACATTTGCTGTAACATTTGTTTAAAGTCTTGTTGGGAATGACTGGAGAGGAGTGTTTGTCATCACATCTCTCATCAATGCTTTGCTGTCTCTGATTCTATGGAAGATTAATTTCTAGCATTTGTTGACGGCTCTGTGGGTTCCCCAACAGAGCGAAATGTAGATATTAACACAAAATGTTCATTATGTTGGAGCCCTGGCAGTTTATTACAGTTTGTGATTATTATTAATAATATTATTCTAACAGCAGAGATATCAGTGTTTGTCATTTCCAGCCTGTGCCATACTTAGTAAAAGATGACAGGGATAAATATATTTCTGACCTTGATTTGTCTGGATCACTACCTGTGGCTTTAAAATGCCCCAAACAGAGAAATAAATAAAAGCATGGGGATGCCACTGCATAAGAATTGTGGAATTCCCTTGGCAAGGAGTCCTTAATGGGTCACCCCAGTGAGCTCTGTGCTCTAAGCTATCATAGACACCAGCAGGTGAGGGTTCTGTTCTTTGCTTCTCCTCTGCAGTGCTGAAATAGGAATTTCTCACATCATGCCAACATTGAAGTGTTAAAACTGATCTAATTAGTTTTATTCTGAAAAATATATGTTTTAGAACCTGTTCTACAGGTCTGCACTGCCCCTTGGAGATAAATGAGAAAGCAAGTTAAAAAAAAACCCTTCTGATTTGCCTCTTAAAGATACACAAAAAGGATTTTTCTCTTTTGCTCTATCCCTTATTCCTTCTCCAGTGATGTCAGGGGAATNTATTAATTAAATAATTAGATGGTTTAGAATAATTAAATAATGTTAAAATGGAGATGAAATCTTTGAATGGGAACACTGAAAAGGAAACCATTGTGCAATAAATCCTTTTGGTGCTCCCGTAGCAGGTAGGAAACCCCAGCTGAGAATACATTTGGTCTGTTTCCATATTTAACCCCAATTACCCTTTGCAGGGGAATTCTTTTTAACATTCAATTCCTCATGTCACTTTTTAGCTTCTGTAGGTCTTATTTTCCCCCACTACATAAATTGCAGCAGGTGCACAGAATTGAAGACATTACAATTACATGTAATCAAATATTTTAGGCACTAATGAACAGCTCCAGGAAAACAAGTCAAAAGGAAAAAAAAAAAAAGAAANTCATGCTTGAACCTGGTTTTCAAGGGGAGAAGTCTAACAGCCTTCAGGTTTTCCCATATAAGAAAAACTTTTGTTCTGCATCTCTAAATATTCATAATGCACACAAAAGGAGATTACTGGGTTCTTTATTCACTTTGAAATATTAGTAAGAATATTTTTCAAAACTCAGAACTTGTAATAAAAAACTCATTAATCCTTGATCATGGCTTTATATGCTAGAGGGATATTAGTGTTAAAGTAGCACATATGCTCTTTTAAATATTCAAGATCACAGCATCTTTGAAATTATTTTGATTTTTGTTAAGTTTGATTATCATAAAATTGCACTGGGATATTTTAAATGTGCATTGGTCTGAAAAATCAATAAATTGCTCATTGTTGCAAAGAGCTTGTAGATTCTGATGAAGTTTCATGAGAAGCTAGAAAAATAAGAGACAAGAACTCTTGCTGGTATTTAGAACGGGATGGGCTTTTTGTTTTGTTTTATTTTGTTTTCTTTCCCTCACTGTCATCTGCATGGAATATCTTAGTTTTACTTGCTTGTTTTGAAACAAATGTTCTTTTGTAGACAGTTGTTGCATCCTTTTGTTATTTGAATAATGAATCTGAATACCAAAAACTTAATTGATTTTGCTTGATCAAGTTATATTAAAGTCTAAAATTGAAAATATTTACTTGCAATAGTCACGGTTGCATGTTGTTTGTGCATGTAGTTCAGCCCCTTTGCTGTGAGGTCCTGTTTATGTGCCAAGGATGTCACAGTTCCATGTCATCCATTACAGCTCTGGCCACCTTTGCCTCTAAGTGTCAAACTATCTCAAGATTCCAAAACAGAAATAATGAGACTGATCTTAATCCATTAAATACATCCCATCACCTCTTTTGAGGTAATTACTCAGGCTTGTTTGTAAAACCAGAATTAAAGGCTCATCTCAGAAGCCTTGTAATTCACAGTGTGGCTGGGAGAGTGTGGTTGTAAGGAAGTTCAAAAGCAGTGGCTTCTGGGGGTACCAAATGTGCTGTGATTAAAAACTGGCAAAAAGCATCATTTATTTCCATTTTACACAGGAGGTCAGGGAAACACAAATCAAATGTCTTGACAGGAAATCTGTCTTGAATCTAGAGAATAAAATACCATCCTGCTGGCTGCTGGTCCCATGCCTTCAGTGCAGAGCACTCTTCTGTTGTTGACGTCAGGGACAGTTCTAGAAATGAGGTAAAAATCTGCCACACATTTGCTGTAACATTTGTTTAAAGTCTTGTTGGGAATGACTGGAGAGGAGTGTTTGTCATCACATCTCTCATCAATGCTTTGCTGTCTCTGATTCTATGGAAGATTAATTTCTAGCATTTGTTGACGGCTCTGTGGGTTCCCCAACAGAGCGAAATGTAGATATTAACACAAAATGTTCATTATGTTGGAGCCCTGGCAGTTTATTACAGTTTGTGATTATTATTAATAATATTATTCTAACAGCAGAGATATCAGTGTTTGTCATTTCCAGCCTGTGCCATACTTAGTAAAAGATGACAGGGATAAATATATTTCTGACCTTGATTTGTCTGGATCACTACCTGTGGCTTTAAAATGCCCCAAACAGAGAAATAAATAAAAGCATGGGGATGCCACTGCATAAGAATTGTGGAATTCCCTTGGCAAGGAGTCCTTAATGGGTCACCCCAGTGAGCTCTGTGCTCTAAGCTATCATAGACACCAGCAGGTGAGGGTTCTGTTCTTTGCTTCTCCTCTGCAGTGCTGAAATAGGAATTTCTCACATCATGCCAACATTGAAGTGTTAAAACTGATCTAATTAGTTATATTCTGAAAAATATATGTTTTAGAACCTGTTCTACAGGTCTGCACTGCCCCTTGGAGATAAATGAGAAAGCAAGTTAAAAAAAACCCCTTCTGATTTGCCTCTTAAAGATACACAAAAAGGATTTTTCTCTTTTGCTCTATCCCTTATTCCTTCTCCAGTGATGTCAGGGGAATTTGAGTACTCAGTGATGCTAATATGTATTAGAATTATCGACTGATTTGCAAATTCTGTAAGCTGTGTTTTAAAACTAAAGTGTCAGCCAGGGAAATTTTAACCATTTCAGTAAGTGTACAGAAAACAAAAGGTAGCAAAATGTACATCTTTTGTTAAAAAACAGATGGGAAATCTGGGAAAGATGGACTAAAGCAACAAATCTTTGTGTAGGAGTGGAGCTCAGGACTGCAGCCCTGCAGGACCAAGGCCACGAGGACTTTGTTAGGTAGAGATATGGTTTAGAATATTTAGATTGGTTTAGAATAATTAAATAATATTATTAATTATTATAAATATAAATATAATATAAATATATTAAATATATAAATTATATAA
>VXBR01006581.1:22239-34124 GCA_013400215.1 Cisticola juncidis
TTTTTGTTTTTGTTTTTTTGTTTTGTTTTGTTTGTTTGTTTTTGTTTGGGTTTTTTGTGTGTTTTTTGGGGTTTTTTTTGTGGTTTTGTTTTTTGGGGTTTTTTTTGTTTGTTTTTTGGGTGGGTTTTTTTGGGGTTTTTTGGGGTTTTTTGGGTTGGTTTTTTTTTTTTGGGTTTTTTTCCCCCTGTTTTGAGAGCTAATTTGTGGAAATCTGTTGTTCAGAATGGTAAATCAGAGTAAACTTTATCAGAGGTGTCCCCCAGGTACTGGGGGGGTTAAAAAAAGCTTCAGCATCCTGAAGCCTGTGCTGGGGGTGCTGTGAGAAAGTCAGTGAGGAAGGTTTGCCTCTTTCTTTTGGGAATCCTTTGATATCAGCAGTTCCTTCCTTCCCTGTTTTAGGGTGAACTTGGTTTGTTTTAATAAACTTTAGCCTGTTTATGTATTCTTTTATTTTCCATTGGTTCCATGGTTCAGTTTTTTGGTTGACTTTGTTTCCTTTGGAACTGATTTCATAGTAATGAAAGAATTTTATCCTCTTGGATGGATCTTTGTGATTTGTGTTTATGTCCTGGAGCCTCTGTTGGTGCTGCCTGAGTGTTGGAGTCCAGGACATCCCTCTGACAGCCCTGGAGAATCTGGGGTCTGTACAGGGGTCTGGGGTCTGTACAGGGGNAAAAAATCCATCTTGGGCAGTGGTTGGGTGGGAGATCCCGCACTGAAGGTTTGGGGATCTCTGACCCGCCCAGTCCCCGCGTGTCCTGCTCTGCTGGGGACGCCCTGCAGAGCTGGACAAGAACTGAGAGATAATTTAGAATAAACAGCCCTGATAACACTGCTGGACTCAGCCTGTCTGCTCTGGCTCTGGTGTGAAACACCCAGGGCAAAGAGAAGACTGAAAACCTGATTACCCCGGGGAACAGCAACCCCAGGGAAATCCCCAGGGAACAGCAACCCTGGGGGAGACCCCACTGCCCCGGGGAACAGAAACCCCGAGGAGAATCTCAGGGAACAACGACCCCGAGACCTGAGTTCTCTTCCAGAGCACACTTCTGCTGGGATGGCAGCTCATTCACTCCGTGGTGAGTAAGTACCTGCCATCCCTATAAATTAAAACTAACTAAAACTAATTCAAGGAACAATTATCTAATTGCCAGACAATTGCTGCCAGAGCTGAACAAGGCCAGGTGAGACCCCGGGCTGTCTGGATGATGCACAGCTTGTAATCAGAGAAAAGCTCTGTCTTGTCTGTCCAAGAGAGACAAACACATTTGTTCTTGGAATTATTTTTTTTAGCATGGAAGCACGGAGCCAAAATATATGTGGGAGTCCATTAAACAAAAGACAAGGTGGGGTCACTATTGTTGCTAAAATCTGGATAATCTTGAACTTGTAAATAATCACTGCTGTTCTTTTATAAAGGCAGAACATTACTGTAAAAACCTTTTATAACCTTTTATATAAAAACCTTTTATATAGGAGCAATTCAGCCATAGTTACCTCAAAGCTCAGTCCTCTAAAATGTAAATTCTATTTTCATTTCCTTGAAAACAAGACCGTATGTTTCAAAATGTAAAATATATATTTATAAGGATATAATATATATCCTTATAAATATATATGCTAAGGATATAAGGATATAATATATAACTATATATATATAAGGATATAATATATAACTATATTATATATAATATATAACTATAAGGATTTAATCTTGGTTGCCCATTTTTTAATTGCCTAAGCACAGTTTGTCCATCTGCACCTTAAAATATGGCAAAGGCAATGAGCAGCAAGGTGACACTACTAAAGGTATTTCTTTTAAAAAAAACACAACTTTTGTTTCTTTCCTGATCCCTTAAAATACTGTTATTAAGCATTGGGAGGTGAAGATATCAAATGAAATAGCAGGAAGTCCTGAAGTCCTTCAGGAGGGTACAGGCTGTAGGAAGCCTCACACAGCTACAATCTCCTGCAGAAAAAGCTTTTTCTCTCAACAGGTAAATCAGGCACTTTCAGAGTTAGCCAAAATCCTGCAGGTGTTTTAGTGTCATTATCCCCAGCAAAGAGAGCAGGACACAGTTAAATAGAGAAGTTAGTGAAGTTGGTGTAAACAATTGTTTTTAGACACAGGGACACCTAAGGACACCTAAGCTCAGCCTTGCCTTTGATGCAGAAATACTTTGTATATTTTTTTCTTTTTGGTGTATTTGCTCATAGCCAAAATTAACCTATCCCAACTCTTTTCAAGTTTGAAACAATTGGAATGTGACAAGACACTGCTGCCTACAAAGGGCCCAACTACCTTTGGATAAGCATGGTTCTTAGAGGCTGGATCTGAAATAACTCTGTGCTCACAGCAACCTGAGGCACTGCAGGGCTCTTTGGGGACAATTAATCCTCACTGGACAGGAAACACAGCAGCAAACCTGATGAGTGGAGAGCCTGTGGAATATCCAATTGGAAATGCTGAACAGTGTCCTAGAGATTTCCTTGGTTTGGACATTGTCCATTCCAGTCCACGTGTGAAAAGCCTGACTTTGTAGTGGAAGGACATCAGTTGTTACAAAGTCTGAACTCACTCTTTTATTAGGTTCACATTCTTCTGATCTTTAGGGAATCTTTAATTTGGTTCCATTATAAATCCCAGAATTTAAGGAGTAAAATACAGGGCACCTATCACAGGACAGCAGGAATGCTCTGTAATGAGTCTCAGGGAAGTCACACATTTTAGCCATGACATGAGATATTCCTACACACCACCATCAGAAAGTACCAAACACTTCTTCTTGCAACATCCTTTCTGTGACCCTGACTTTCTCATTGCTCAAAAATAGAAGTCAAATCGAAAATTTACACAATAAATCTAATTTTTTTTTCATTTTGGTGTTTCCTTGTCTTCTCATTTAGATGTAATCACTGCACCAGCAGACTGAGGGCAAATGAAATTAAACCAGTTGGGTGAATTAGCTCAGCAAGGGACAGTTCACAGGAGAGTCTTTATCTACTCTTTCCACAGACTGTGTGTGCATAATTGCAGGTAAGGGCACTGGCTACATTTTCTTCAATAGAACAATTATAATAGGAATTATAATTAAAGGTCTGATACTATACTCATGACTAGATATTTGGATCAAAATTGTACATGCACTAGCTTGAAGCGTGTTCTAAAAATGTATTTGATTAAATTTATATTTTATTGCATCCCTTCAGGGGTATGATTATGCAGCCAAAATTACTCAGTTAATTTTAAAATTATGCTTATAAAAACTGGCTATTTTTATTAGATATTTCAGACTTTGAGTGCACTGTTTTTTACATTGAAGTATTGGTCAGAGAAATGTTCATATGTGCATATCTCTACCTTTTACAGTTCTATGCTTGTAAGGTTTTCTCAGAGTAATATTTATGATTTACCATAGCATGAATTGGAGGTACCCAAGACCTTTTGAAAGGCTATGGCAGAATCAAACACTTAATTACTGTCTGTGCCAACAGCAATCTCATGGAAATGTCTCAGTGCTGTGTCACAGCGAGAATGAAGACGTTTATTACTCTGCACAAAATGCTGTGCCAGGGTTTGTGATAGCTAATAAGACAAAATCTTATTTGTCACTGCTGCAAATCCTCTGGAAGAGGACTAAAGCTTTTGCAAAATACCTTAACTCAGATCATGTCTGGCTAAAGCAGCACAGAATGTCAAAGTTACTCAGTGAGCCTTACAAAAATGCATTTTATAACAGTTTAATCTAGAACCCAGTGTGCAGATTCTGGAGAGTTTTGTTTAAAGAGAGGAATATGAGGAATTAGCAGACAGTGTGGCCAGAGAGTTTCCTGCTACAACATATTGGTGAGGCCTTTGAACCTGAAAATAAAACATGACAATAAATAGTAGGTGACATTTTCAGTGTGAGCCATCAGCTTACATTTCCAACACACAAGGCTCTATTTCTGAATGTATAAAAGTGTACAAGCACATGAGTGGTTTTTGAAAACCCTGGAAATATTCTCTAATTTTTCTTGTGTATAAAATGTATTTCTTCTTCAGAGAAGTCCCTGACAGAATTTAGAATAGATAACAGTGAATTAGAAAATTTACAGGTTAAAGTGATAATGTATATATTGTATAATATAATTTGTGTCACTATAAGAAAATAATTGTGCTGATTTAAAATCATGGTTGGACCAGTAACCTGTGTCTTGACTTGACCTGGTATTAGATCAGCTGGAGAATGAAATGTCCCTTTGCATATTCTAAATATTTTTGTGAAACCTTTTACTTCTGTTGAGGAACTCTTAAATCCTCATACTGCTAATGAAAGATATACTAAGACAGAAGTTTCAGTGTGTATCTTGTTTTATCTTATTTTCCTAGGTTTTCTGTGCAGGGATTTAGCAGTCACGATTTCATGTGTCTTTTAAAATATTTCTCAACACACTGGACAAATTTGGTGGTATGCCTAAAAACTGGAATTTGTTGTAGTTAAAAGAACATTAAAAATGAAAAATAGGAGATTCCAGGCTGAAAGTGTGGATTCATTTCTGCTCAATGCTGGGTATCCCTAGGCCTGGTAAATTGAATTTCTCATTCCTGTGAGTTGTGTGTGTGTGAGGGTGTGTAAGGAGGTGGGAGCAGGACACAGCTGCTGCTTTCTGAGGCTGAATTTTGCTTTGCACCTGCATTTGAGGAGCTGCTTTCCTTGGAACACCTGCTTGCTGTTCTCCCACATTCTCTTTGTGAATATCTAACAACTGGAGAGAAGCTGGAGATGTTTTTTTTCCTTCAGGGATCAGTGAGGACAAAAAACAAAAATAATTTAGCAGGTTGAAAACAGCAAGGGCTGAGTATGAGTAGATGAGAAGGTTTCCCAACTCTTTTGTTCATCATCAGAAGTAATCTAAGTTATCTTTTGATATAAGATCCTTAAAATAGATCAAAATGCCTGCATTTCTTTGCTGAACATTCATTTTTTGTGTTTTATTTGGTACACTTTTCCTCAAAGTTTAGAGGGACAGATAAAATCCAGCCTCTTTCCAGTCAAGGGAGTCTTGTTTTGTTTGGGGTGTTTTGTTTTTAACTGTGAATGGTAACTGTAAGATTTACATAACAATGTCTGTTGGTAAATAGCTTTAACTTTTTTTTCCCTTCTAAAGAAGGGGAATTTAGAAATTTAGAAAAATGAAGAATTTAAATATGAATTTAGAAAATAGAATCTAAATTTAGAAAAATGAAGATACTTTACCGTGCATTAAAGCATTTCTTGTTGAATGGTATATGTGAAATTCCTAAAAAAAAGCATGACATTGTATAAAAAACACCTTTAAATTTGAGATGTTAACTTTGTGTGTATAAATATAGATATAGATATAGGTATAGATGATAAAGATATATATAATATATATATATGTACAAATGGGATTGCATTCATAGCACCATTAACAGCCTTGTTGGATTACCCAGTTTGTAGATGACTCTCTAAAATATACATTTATATCTTTGCATTCTCACTGCTAATATCAACAACATTATAGAGCTAAAATTTTATTAGTTCACACTCTCACAAACATTGTAGTACCTCAATAAACAAGGAAGATTGGGAGCTGGTACTAAAGAATGATTAGTAAGGAAATAGGAATGCTGGTGCCCTAGATTCCAGAGTTAATTTTGCAAGCCAGCTCCCGTTGTTACAGATGGGAGGCTATAATGTCGAGATGCAGAGATGTGTAGGTGCCTCACTCCCATTGAATTCAGATGAGAATTAGGTTCCTAACTACCTTTCTGAGCCTGGGATAAAGTGATTTCAGCAGCATTCGTTGTCATTAGTGTGGAATTTCTGCCTGCTTCAATGCAATTATTTTGCATTTACTCTGTCTTAGTAACAATAAAACTCTGGCCGCAGAGTTAATTTGTTGGCTATAAATGGTCTGTGATTTTACTCTTTTGAAAGAGAAATCTTGCAAAAGAAAGCCTGTTGAGAAAGTGTATTTATATCTGAAGGAAAAAAATTCTTCTCCAAGTTGCATCCCCATGCCTTGCTCGCATTGCTTGCAGCAATTTCAAATATTACTGCAGAGTCCGACTTAGAATGCAGAGGGAGCAATGTGTCTATATATTAGGAAGGCCTTTCATTAAATCTTTACTTTTAAAAATAATTGGTTCTTTTAATCTATAATGGAACATGGACTTACAGGCTGTCTGTGATTAAAATTAAACTTTATTTGTCTTTTAATATGGTGCTATGTTCATCTGTAATTGAGTGGGGATCGATGCCAGCCGTGTGATGGGCAGTGAGCTTATCCAACATGACGGAGATAGATTTCAGGGAAGACAGACTTTGCTGTTTCTGTGTACAAGTGGGATGAGTAGACCATATCAGCAACATTTAATTATTCTGTAGGTAATTATTCATTTGAGGGACACAACTTTCAGAGCAGTATTGGAATAGAAGGAAGGCCGGTACGATTACCATTTGGCTAAGTACACTGTTTGCACTGGTAGCTGGGAAGTCATAATGAGTTTTTCATTACATTTAAATAAAGAAATGTTTTATGTAATAATAAAGACTCAGACTAATGTTTATTGTAACAATATTGACTTGGAGGAAAAGAAAAATAATAAAAAAAAAAGAAATCAAATGATAGATCAGTATCATGGATTCACCAGGGTTTTTTTCTCTATTAAGATTCTTTGCTCTTGCAGAATCCTCTAACAATTTAGTGTGAGAAGGAGCTCTGGAAGTTGAGTTGTCTAACCCCTTTGTTACAGTTGTTCTGCAGTCTAGGATGTTCAGGGCTTGTCCTGTTGAGTCACACAGAATCACAGGATTGAACACCTCCAGTGATGGAGTCACCTTCAGTGTCCTCATTGGGCATGTTTGACCACCCTCATGGTGAAACCAAATAATTTTCTCCTAACATCTAATGAGGATTTCCCTTTTCCAAGACGTTTTCATTGCCTGTCAGTCTGCATCTCTCAGAGTGCAGGAAGTTGCAGAGAGCAGTAATGCCTTCCTCCTTAATGCAGAACAAATCCACCTCTTGTGTGGGCCTGAGAGATTTTAGCCTGAGAGATTTTATCCTGCTGGTAGCTGCTATCTCCTTTCCCAAGGGAAAAGTTTCTTAGGAAAGCTTCTTCCCAAAACAGTCTTGGCAAAACAACTCTCCTTTCCCAAAACTATCTTTCTCCAGGTGTCAGTCTTTCTCTCTGGTTCTCAGAGAAAAACATTTTGGCTGTTTCTCTGGTTTGACCAATGGCATTGGGGAGGTGTCAGTCCTGTGCACTGTGTTAAATCTGTATCAGACCACCTTATAAAATTAGACAATTAAAGGGTTTTTATGCCTTTTGCCTTCTGAAATATTTGAAGTCTTACATCTTTTGTTCATGTCCAAAACAGGCTGAACAATCTGTTTATTTCTGTTCCTCTGCTGTGGGTGCTGCTTCACCCCCACAGGAGAAAGTGGAAGGATGTACTGCCTTCAAAACTGAAAGAAAATTAATGAATCCTCCCAAATATTATGCAGACTTTCATAGTGAATATGTTTCCTTCTTGCTTGAACAGTCTTTCTTTAAAATGTGTTTTTATACATGAGCTATTGTTCAGGAAAACTAGATTTCTTTCACTGCATTTTCTGTGTCTCTTGCACCATAAGCAATTGTTATCTTTATACTGCCTGCTAAGCTATAAATATTTAATATGCTACCAGTGATACTAGAGGAGATACTTATTTTTATTAGGAATGGCTGTAAACTGGAAGGGCTATGACCAGAGCAGGTATTATTTAACTATTTAAAATTTCATCCTTTATTTTTAGAGAGCAAATAACGGTGGTGTTCTCTCTCTCTTTTTTTATTCCATGGGAATGTTTACATAGTGTTATTACAATGGACGAGCTGTTAAACCAAATGACTTTTTGTCTTGGACAGATTATGCTTGTTCAAATTTCCTTTTTCTGTTCATTTATTTCTGAGTATCCTTCAGCTACAATCTGCCCAATACATCTCTCTTTGTCTATCCAACTGCAATATCCACTGAGATTGCATTTATTATTTCCTTGGTTAATGTAATGTGGCATTTGATCTTCATAGCTTCTTAGCCTGTCCTAGAGATGATCATAAAAAAATCAAAGAAAAAAAAGTCACTAGGACTTTTGTTAATTTAAGATTTTGGGAGTAGCACTAATAGTGAGTATAAGTAATTGTTGTGGTTTAATCCCTGCCAGCAAATCAGGCACACAGAGCTGTCCCCGTAATGGGGTGGGGGAGAGAATTAAAAAGATAAAAGTGTACAAATTCATGGCTTAAGATAAAGGAAATTTATCAGGTAAAAAAAAAAAAAAGCCATATACAAACAAAGCAAAAGAAGGAATTATTTCCCCATTTTCCATTATGATACTATCAAAAGCTTCTTCATAAAGCAATCAGATGCTCCAATGGGCTCCCTATGAAGACATTTTTTTAACAGCTGACATAAATGGCTTAACTTACTTTGTGGTGTTGTTAAGAAAAACACAAATAAATCACATAGACATTGTTTTTTCCTTCACTCATTTCATGCAGTTCTCTAGATCAATAACAAATACATACAAGGATATCCATATGCCTCATCCAGGTCAATGGATTTAGCAATTTATAAAGCTTCTCACATTCATCCTTTACTCCATTAATTTATTATTATTGTAGGCCTTCTCTGAAATTCCTGTGTGGTATTTTTGCATACAACCTTAAACCAACAACAGTGTTGTTAAAATAAAACTCTTGTAAAGTATGAATAAAAATTCTCTTAAAAAATCACTGATCACTTTTAGATCTCATGACTCTATGTGAGAACAAGTACAATTCTGTTGTTCAAACCTGACCTAAGCCTGGCTAAACCTTGGGCAAGAGAGCTTTTCTAAACAACTGAAACCAGATTATTTCATGTGTTTTTTAAAGGTTTCCACAGGATATAGATGCACCACAGAAGTTTAAGTGTGTAAGCAGGTGCCATCAGAACTGGTTTCAACTTCTGTTTCTTTTGCAGCTACTTTAGCTGGCAAAGCCCAGTGCTTAGAGCAAGCAGAAAACTCCATATACAATGGAGTATCTGTATCTGTATCCTCCGTATCTGTTCTCACTGCAGAGATTAAAGATTTACAAGAGTCATCAGATTCTAATCCAATTACAGTCCAATGCCAAATTGTAACTATTTTCATGACATCTGCATGCTCTGTTTTTGGTGAGTGTTAAATCAGGTCAAATCTGAGTTTGAACACCTTTGCATACTCTGAGTATAAAACTTTTACAATACCTGCTTCACCTAGCTAGTGGCAGGTTCTTATTTCATCCTAATTGCAGCTAAACACCATCACTGTGGCAGCCTCTTTCAGTAACTCAGTGCTTCTGAACAAGTGAATCTTTGTTTCAGTCTCTATTTTAGGAGGTTTTGGTCAGCAAAGGAGCTGGCACTGGGTTCAGGGAAGTTTCCAAAACAGCTTTTGAACTTTTGACACAGAAGATGTTGCCAGATCATCTGCCCCCAAGTGTCACCCCTGATGTAGTGAAGCCTATTGAATACACAGATAAGAGAGTTTCCCCCAAACAGTAATTTCCATTTTACAATAACAATGTGACTCTATGCAGTACATTTCAGAGGATTGTTTCACTTCTTCACTGGTTCAACTCACACAACATTTGGCAGCTTCTTCCTCACCATGCTTGATGCAATGAGGATTTGCTCAGGAATGGAGTGTCTAACACTTGGTATCCATTCATTCATTCATTCATTCATTCATTCTAGTCAGGCAATTTTACTTATTCATGCAGTTTCCATAACATCCCAGTGATAGATTGCACATAATTTACACAGATAAATTACACACAGCTGTGACTTCCAAAAACTCCTAGCTCAGGTCAGTTATTCTAAGTTGTAGCTTGGGAGTTTCTGAGATTTTTTTTTCCCCCATTTTGTTTTACCCATTATATAAAATGAGGGCAGTCTGACAGAAGACAATGGATGATAAAATGATAATTAATGTAGAAAAGTGTTCTGCATTTAGGAGCTTGTCATTTAATCCAGACAGGTTCTTCGAGAGCAGTGGGGAATGCCTGCTTTCCAAGAGTTGCAAAAAACCATAGTGAGCTGTTTATGGGCTGTTAAACATAACCTGTGTTTTGTATTAAGGCACTGAGACATTCCTAAATGGCACATCTGAAAGGAAAGAGAAGGTGTAATTTCAATGCACAAATTCTTTTGACAAGTATATTCTAGCTGGAGGTGAAATGTTCTTGTGTGTTCTTGTCTTGTGTTCATGGAGGTTTTCTGTAAACCTCATAATTGGATTGCATTTGTTTTCAAAAAAGATCTCTGAGAATGAGTGTCAGCTGCTCACCATGGCTAAGACTAATGGGAAAAATGAAAATTAAATTCCTAGAGGAGAATGGGATAACATCAGAACCTTTATCTTCTTTAAACTAATAACTAGCAGAAATGGATCAATTAAAACTAATTAATTCTACCAAGTAAAATTAATTATCAAATAAGAGAGAAAATAATAACTTAAACATTCAGATTTTTTTTTTCCTTTAGGAATAAGTGCATTGTTCCCAAATAATCAAAATGTTCTTAGGATGTATTTGGAGCTGCAAAAACAGGAATGATGCACTGATGCATGATTAATGCTGTCAAACTAATCTTTCTTTCACAAATGTACTGTCTCCCACTTAGATTTTTAAGTAATTGTGAAAGTTTTGGTGCTCTTAACTTCAAGAACTGTATTCACTCCTGATAATAAATTAATTCACAAAAATTGATGAATCTGTGTTTGCAAAAGAAACTCATATTCTATGAGAAATTTTAATCATGGGTATGGACCATACAGATAACCAGTTTCCTGAGAAAATGCTCAAATATTTCCTACCAGAATTATAGTGAAAGTGTAAATAACCCAAAAAAACCAGTCTAATGCTGTAGAAAAACTTGAGGCTTTTTAAGTTATGAAGATGTTTCTACAATGTTTTTTGCTTTTATCCTTTTAAGGACTTATAAAAGTTATATACTTTGAAATAACAGATTCTCCCCTCAAAGTTATTATTAATATTGCTATTATTATTATTATTATTTTAATTTATTATTATTAGTTTTAGTATCTTAAAAGAAATAGCCCCAAGGGTTAAAACAACACCTTAATTACTTGTCATGATTTTGGAATGAAGTATGGAATATTCTAAATCCCCAAACAGCTGTGCTGCCTTTGGCAGTGCCAATGGCTGTGTTATTTATTTAATATCCAAGATCTAGAAGTGAAAAGTTTGGACACATGTCCAGCATCCATTGGTTGGAGGTTTTTTTCCTACATTTTTCCTTTTTTTCCCTTGGAGGTGAGGCAAGGTAATTCAGACATCCCCCCACTGTGGAAACTGCTTTTTCTGATTTGCCTTTTGGCTGCTACTTAACATGTTATGGCAGAGCTTCTTTCAAAATCGATAGAAAATAATAATATCACTTAAAAGGGTTTCTTGTGAGGCAGTAGAGAACATTCTGCTGGTAGAGGTTTGTCCCAGAGAATTCAGAGAGTGGCGGTGCTGCATGGCCTCTCTCAGCTGTGCCACGTGGGCCAGGAATTTCATACTGGAAGTGCCTGTGCTTGGCAGCACCCCTGACTTCACCCAGACAGGAATCAGAGCATCCTGAACTCCTTTCTGTAGATCAGAGCATCCTGAACCCCCTCCTGGAAATCAGAGCATCCCTGGAACCCCCTCCTGTAAATCAGAGCATCCTGAACCCCCTCCTGGAAATCAGAGAGACCCTGAACCCCCTCCTGTAAATCAGAGCATCCTGAACCCCCTCCTGGAAATCAGAGCATCCCTGGAACCCCCTCCTGGAAATCAGAGCATCCTGAACCCCCTCCTG
>VXBR01006581.1:37258-83210 GCA_013400215.1 Cisticola juncidis
ACCCCCCTGTACAGACCCCAGACCCCCTGTACAGATCCCAAACCCCCTGTACAGACCCCAGACCCCTGTACAGATCCCAGACCCCCCTGTACAGACCCCAGATTCTCCAGGGCTGTCAGAGGGATGTCCTGGACTCCAACATCTCCCCCTCTTGTTTGCACTGAGAACACCTTTCTGGCAGCTCTGTCTATGGCACACTGCATGCATTGAAGCAAACACGGCACGAACACCAGAAGAATCACAAGTCCTAACAAAAAATATATCAAAACTTTTAAAAGTTTTCTCTACTATGACAAAAAATTGAACCAATCGAACATCTCATCTAACTATGATCTGGTGACTTCTCTAAGTTTGTTGGCACTTTCTTGCAATTGCTTTATATTTTCATGAATGGATTTAGAATGGTCTGACAAATTCATACAACACATTCTCTCAAATTCTTCACACCCATGTGGCTGTTGGGCCATGAAACACACCTGGAAGGTGTCACCTGCCTTTTTGGGATTCATCCCCCTGCAGCAGGAACAGAGCAACCACGAGGGTGTGAATGTGCCTCAGAAAGGAGAATGGCTAAGACTTGTTCTTATTTATGGAGAGGTAAAAATTTGCATAACATGCTTTTGGAAAGCAGCCTGGTGAGATCCACAGAGCAGCATGACTTATGGCTTTCAGTGTTTAGCAATAAATAAATTAAGGTCTTCAGCAGAAAAAATTGACATTACAATGTTACCCTGTGTAGTGATCAAGTCCCAAGACATCTGTATCTCAATATGGGAATATTTCTTTTTCTCCACAATGAGAACTGGTATCAGAACAGATGTGATGTGTGATTCCATGGAATCAGAGTTACCTGTTCTGCACATTTATAGAACTGGTCAACATTTCTGACTTTTCAAACCCCTTGCCTGAAAAAGAGCAAATACTTTACAAAGATGTAAAAGTAACTTTTCTCCATCCTTTGGCTACCTTTCTGATAAATATGTTATGCTCAGTTCAGTGTCATTCTGCCTGCAGTCTTTGTGGTTTGCTGTGTAAAAACATGGATTATATGACACACCACAGTCTCGGGATTTGGAAATGTAATGGATAATTTTAGATCATTTGTAGTGAAAATTAAATTTGTCAAATCCTGTTGTGGTTCTAGGATTAGAAAATATGCTGTAGATAGGCTTAGCACTAGTCCTGATGTAATCACATTAAAACATTACTATCTCATTATGCCAAGGGACTCACTGGACTGATGGAATATTTGTACTTTTTTGATTTACAGGCTGTGCTGAACTAACACAAACACTGAAGTCACATTGCAAAGTATTGGACAAGGTTGCCAGATTTTGCTGATATTCCTTCTAAGTATTTGCATATCAAAAAAGCCTATGGCTACTAAATTATAATATTGTGATTACTTCCCTAAATATTGCCCATTTTTAGGTTAGAACATAATCATTTTAGTTCTGTACATCCTGAAGTTGAGTCCTGAAAATGAGGTATACAGTTCTATCCTGAGTCTCACCTTAGGTATCAGCAAGGTCTGTATTTTATGATTTGTGTAGTTGAAGTCAGAGCATCCTGTTCCTTCAAGATCACTTTCATAATATATTCCCAACAGTGTCACATATTTTATAAAGCAAGGTGTGTTCTTATGAATTAATGATCTGTCAAAATTTCTGGCTGTTTTGATAAGCAAGTTTTCATCAGAGAAAACAATACAAGTAGAAATACTAAGTTTTTGTGGTTTATTTTAATTGGAATTTTGATTCTGAGTTTATAAATGTTCAGTTTGATTTGAAACATGGCAGGATTTGAATCTTTGTGTCTTTTTTTTCTGGACTGTCAACAAACATATGCACAAAAAACCAAATTCCCTAGAATGGATTTCTGCATGAAAACTTGAGAGTCCATTGTTACATTGTGCATAAAATTGCAGATTTTTAAACTAATATCATTTCTTAAATAATCCTTTTTAGCAGTATTTTGCTGGCGGTATGCTAAACATAATTCATCATTTGAATCTGAGTTTGCAGTTAATATTGGGTAATTAAAAGCTCAGTATCTGGTCTCTGTGCATCCAGCCACCCCATGGGTCACAGCAATGTCAGCACTTTTTATGAACTAACTTAGTAGCATTTAAAAAAAAGGTTTGCAATTGCTTCCCTTTTTAAATAACTAATTCTTCTATTATCTTTCTTCCTCAGACCATGATAGAGTCTTCACTATCCCTTCTTTAGCTGTTGTTTCTGATTTAAGGTTATTTCTGTGTATATAGGTCTGTTTCCATAGCAGAATTCTCACATAATATTGTGGTTTTTTCATATATTCAGGGGAAAAAAAATAACAAGTATAGGCAAGGCTCAATAAGGAAGATATTTGATGTTCAGCTTACCTTGCTCTAGCTAGTTTCCCTGCTAGAGAGGATGTTCTGGGTGGGAAAAAGAGGATTTCTTCTGCAGAGTAGGAGCCTTTAAAATAACTATATTCACCAGGTCTTCTGTTTGGCTTATGCTCATCCAGTACCTGAATGCATAAAGCTGAACACTGTCAAAAGTCAAAGCTTACACATAAATAAATAACTAAATAAATTAAATAACAGCACTTGAATTATTCCAAGGTCTTTCCCTAAATAACTGAAGAAAAGTGAAAGATGATTCAACTTAGGCTGGCTGCAGTCTTCTCACAGACTCTGTGAGAAAGAAAACAATTACTGAGGAAATTATTCACTGTAAATTATTTTCGTAGCTCTAATGATGGGATAATCATCCAATGTGGTATTTTGAGTTAATGTTGGAACAGCATCATTTGATTAATCTACTTTTTTTTTTTCCTTTCAGTATTTCCTAGAGGAGAAAATGCTTTTTGTTTATATAAAGAATGTGGTGGGTCAATCCCTGCACACTGTTGTTTGCCCTAGATTAAGGAAATGAATTTTCATATTCTAGGTATGATAATTCCTGGAGGGTTTTTCAATTGGAAAAAAAAAAAAATCAAGCCATCTGCATGATGATATTGATATTTTATGATATCATATGATAGTACAACAAATACACAAACTTGTGCTATAGATTTTTCTACCCTTCTTCAAACTAATTTTGAGTGTGTGTACACAGCAGATATGACCACATCTATGCATATTTAGATATCTTTGATTATCTGGCAAGACAAGAAATCTGCATGGACAATGATCTAAAATAAATAAATGGTAATAAATGCTGATAATGGTAAATATCAGCATTTATATGCTGCATGGTTAATGATCTAAATTGTGCCTTGCTGTGGCTAGATCATTTTCAGGATCGTTTTTTGAAGCTAAATTAGGTCTCATGGTCTATTTTATGGACTGTGATCACAATAATTTCTCCTAAACTCGTGGCATGCTGCTGAACTTTTTGATAGGGATTTTTTTTTATTTTTTATCTTTAACCATAGGCACAAGCCAGTTTTAAATTACTTGAAACTGAAGTTGCTTAAAACAATTTTTATGTAAGGATTTTCAAAACAGAAAAAACAAGTTATTTTTGCTCAGAAGAGAAGATACAGCTTCAGCTTTATTTTCCCTCTTTAATTCAAGCTTCCAGAAGGGTGATTTTTCTATAGTTTCCATGTGAATTATTTGGATACTTGTAAATACATTGGAACAATGGATATCAGTGTGGATGGACTGAAAAGTCTTTGAGCCATTTTCAGTTCTACCTGCCCAGCATGTCATTAGGTCAAGTTTTATGGAAGGTTAATTTTTCTTTGCAAGATTAAGCTAATAATTTTGATCAAGGTTGTATTACAGGGCCTAGTAATAAAAGAAAAATAAGAAAAAAATAAAGTTGGACACGGGGGTTTGTGCTTCTTGCACCATCCAATCTAAATATGACCAGTTGTCCTAGAGCAAGCTGCAAATTTTTAAGTTGCACAGGAATCTGTTGCTATATTGTTTCCTTCTATTAACAGAAATTTAAATAAGGGCAGTATCAAACAACCTCAGATTGTGACAGGATGTGATGGACCTTTGACTGTGCTCATTCGAGGCAGCAAAACCTCTCAATAAATATTTAAGTGTAAGATAAAGATGCAAAATAAATAAGATAAGATGTAAAATAATAAAGATAAAGTGTAAAATAAAGATGAGGCAAAGCAACAGGAGAGAAGGAAAAAAAAACTTCTAAGTGATCTAATTCTTCACACTGTATGGGCACATAAGGATAGAAAAAGAATAGGAGAGATTTAGTGCTTGTGAATTTGCAGGTTACAAATTAAAATTAAGTAAATAAATAAATAAATTAATAAATAATTTAATAATTAATTATTAAATGAGCTGAAATGAGATGAAATGAGCTCTCCCATGGGTGCTGTACTGGCCCAGACAGGTAAATCTGGGAGAGGTGGAAGGAGGAATTCAGGTTAGAGCTGACCTTTCCCAGATTAATTCCCAGCTCCTGAACTTCATTAAGTTCCACCCTCCATTCTCCGTTATTAATTCCCTGTACAACAGGGTTTAATGCACATGTACCTGTCAGTCTTGCTTTGTAGGAATTAATTAACAGCGGGTGCATGCATGAATTTTAACATTTTTGCTGTTGTTTTCCACATATATTTTACTTTGTATGGGAGTTCCTGTCTGAGGATGCCCTTCCCTATATGGTGTACTATGGAATGATGTATTTATTCCCTGTTAATCCAAATTAAACCTCCCCTGCACGAAAAAAAAAGGAAAAATTAAAATGTAACACTTATTAGAAGTTTACACAAGAGGTTTTCTAAAATTATTTTTCTACAGAAATGGAGTTCCAATTAAATGTCAAATATAATTTGGTGTTAGAAGTTTGAAATATATGATAGTCCTTAGAGAGAATCTAAGCACTCAGTCCTCCCAGCCCAATTGTTATTTGCATAATGTGAGCTCTAAGGTTATATATCATTATATGGCAGAATGCCAGACCATAATCTGCACTGTAAAGCTGCTGAAAAGCTCCATCTGAAATTCATCTCACAAAGGAGTTGGTGTCTCCTATAAAATATGAAGTGTATTGAGTTTGTTTCCTTGAGCAAACAGAGCAGTGCAATCCATTTCCAGCATTCCCCTTGTTTGGCTGTGGCAGACACAAATGTAAAATGGATGTGGACNATTCTTCACACTGTATGGGCACATAAGGATAGAAAAAGAATAGGAGAGATTTAGTGCTTGTGAATTTGCAGGTTACAAATTAAAATTAAGTAAATAAATAAATAAATTAATAAATAATTTAATAATTAATTATTAAATGAGCTGAAATGAGATGAAATGAGCTCTCCCATGGGTGCTGTACTGGCCCAGACAGGTAAATCTGGGAGAGGTGGAAGGAGGAATTCAGGTTAGAGCTGACCTTTCCCAGATTAATTCCCAGCTCCTGAACTTCATTAAGTTCCACCCTCCATTCTCCGTTATTAATTCCCTGTACAACAGGGTTTAATGCACATGTACCTGTCAGTCTTGCTTTGTAGGAATTAATTAACAGCGGGTGCATGCATGAATTTTAACATTTTTGCTGTTGTTTTCCACATATATTTTACTTTGTATGGGAGTTCCTGTCTGAGGATGCCCTTCCCTATATGGTGTACTATGGAATGATGTATTTATTCCCTGTTAATCCAAATTAAACCTCCCCTGCACGAAAAAAAGGAAAAATTAAAATGTAACACTTATTAGAAGTTTACACAAGAGGTTTTCTAAAATTATTTTTCTACAGAAATGGAGTTCCAATTAAATGTCAAATATAATTTGGTGTTAGAAGTTTGAAATATATGATAGTCCTTAGAGAGAATCTAAGCACTCAGTCCTCCCAGCCCAATTGTTATTTGCATAATGTGAGCTCTAAGGTTATATATCATTATATGGCAGAATGCCAGACCATAATCTGCACTGTAAAGCTGCTGAAAAGCTCCATCTGAAATTCATCTCACAAAGGAGTTGGTGTCTCCTATAAAATATGAAGTGTATTGAGTTTGTTTCCTTGAGCAAACAGAGCAGTGCAATCCATTTCCAGCATTCCCCTTGTTTGGCTGTGGCAGACACAAATGTAAAATGGATGTGGACATATTTGTTTAACACCCTGAACAGATTAAACTGCTTTAGATCCTCTCTGGTAATCAGCTTTATCTTACACTAAAAAAAATTCCCAGGAACTTCTCATGTCATGTTCCTGTTTTGATGCTCTGAGTAAAAAAGAAAAAAAAAAAAAATAGAAAAGAAAAAAACCAAAAAACCAAAAAACAAACAATCCTGAAGTCAGGACAAGTCATTTAAAGCAGCTTTCATAGCAGAACCCCTGTGAAACCCAGAGGTGCCCCTGGTACAGGACGTTTCATTCACTGGTAAAGTAGATGAATGTCAGAGTTCATTATATGGATGTTCAATCTCAGTGAACTTTCTTTCAATAATCAATTCCAATCCTGCAGACTTGGAATGTCTGTCCTATTAAATCTAAATTAAATGCACTTCTGTGAACTTTCATTAAGAGATTTTTGTTTTACCTTTCCTCCCTTTGAGATGTGGTAACAGTAGCAACTGATAATTCTTCTTACTGCCGTGGATGCACAGGGTCTTGTTCACCCAATCCTTCTAATTGCAGTTGTTTTAAAATGAGAACTTCTACTTAAGAAAACAGTAATCAAGCCCAAATCCCAACATTTCTAATATATGCTGCCCCAGTAGGAGTTTTTTTCTTTGAATTTCTAATTAAAAACCTTTCAACGAATGACAGCTTGAGTCTGAAGCTGTCAGGTCTCCCCTTGCCTTGATGCATACAGGGGGGAAAACAACAAAAAAAAGCCTGAGAGAAGATTTCACTTTTAAAGAATCTCCATTTTCTCGAGACATTTGTATTCCAATATTACTGTCTCCTTCTCATGGGAGCACAGCTCTACTCTTCAAATGAAAAAAGAAATAATAAAACACATCAGGAAGAGTGGACCTCAGACCTACTCCTTCTCTCCTTCTCTTGGACTGTTATTTCCATATAGAAAGCTACTCTAATGGGACACTTGTAAATGGCAGGGAATTTAGCCCTTGTGGAGTCTTCTCCAGAAATTGGATTTTTGCTTAAGCAAACAGCAAACCATTCAGCAGGGAAAAAGCTATTTATTTGGCTGCTTGTTGAAGAGCCTCACAAAAATACAATTCAGTCCACTGTGATTGGGGAAGTCAGTCTACTATGCACTGAAAAAAGAATCATTTTCCTCACTTGGGTGTTGAAACAATCTTTTAAGTGCAGTGAAAATTTATGTGAGATCAGTCCAATTTTTAAAATTTATTTAAAACAGGAATCATCTTATCATTTATTTAAAACAGTAATGCAGTTATTGTTAGTTGATAACTTAATGACTACCAGCAGTTGTCATTAAGAACAGATTTCACTAATGCCTATCAAAACCTCATATTTTGTTTGTGCTTCTAGGTATCTGACTAGTTTAGGGAGAAAGTAAAAATTTAGGCAAATGGAAAGAAAATCAGGATGTTTTCCCCTTGTTTAGACTTCCCTTCTTAGTGCTCCAAAGCCCCTCAGCTGAAAGATGCCATCAGTATGAACTGTTGTCTCTGATTTGGACACTTTGTGCCTTTTTTGCCAATTAATTGATTTTTTTGGAGGAAATAGTTCCATCTCAGACATGAATCAGTTCTCTCTGCTGGGTGTGGGCACACGGTCACTGACACCAGAGTTCTCCTGTTCCGTGTTTGCCACTTCCCAAAGCCAGGTCCTGCTCACACCAACACTTCTGCAGAGATGAATCTGCCCAAATTGCCATAAATCTGTTCTACAAATCCATGTCAGATGAAATCTCACTGCTTTTCTATAAACTTTTGTTTTCCATTTAAGATTTTCTAACCCTACTTATTGTAAATTCTATGTGATCATGTAATTTTTAGTGGCCCTAAGCTGTATTTTGAAAAAGGCTGTTGTTCTACATATTATTTTAATTCCAGAAATACTATGAAAAAAAAGCTTTTTTTGTCCTTTTTAATGTAATAATTAATGCTCAGGCATTTGGTTTCAAAAGCAGATTAACGGAGTGAATGACAAAAATCTCATTTTCTCTCCAAATCTCTTGCACTGGTTGCATTCCAGCCATATGTATTCCTACAGCAATAAGAATCCATGACAAGTTTTATGGAGTTATTTGGATTGGAAGTAGGAAATAGTTTAATGGGGAGGAAGAATGGCAGGAGGAGGATGGAAATGGCTGAGAATTCTTAGAGTGGATGGCTCTATTGTGATATTTAAGTGCTGCTTCAATTAGGGCTAAGTGAATCCCCACAACAAGGGAAACTGGCCTTTGCAGGTTTTAACTGGGAGGCAGGGGATGATTAATTCTTTGGCATCTTTCTGTTCAGTCAGATATATAGAATTGACTCAAGTGCTTTATAGAAGACGAAATAGCTCAGTGAATTAGGCTTCCTCTCCATTATGGAGTGAAAAAAAAATGTCATTAACAGAACTCCAGAGTGAAAGTCACCGTATTTGAGAGTTCTCTAAGCACTCAGTTCATGTTCATTCAGGAATTATTCACACTCTAGGGATGAACATTAAATTGTGGTCTTGCAACTTTTAAGCAGTGTGTGATTTCATGATGATATTTTTCAATTACACATAATAGGATAGCAGTGAACTCTCATATCTTTTCACCTTTTAGTATTTCTAGATATGCTTCCCATAAATTAAACCATTCACAATTACATACAACAATTTATTTGACTAACTCTGCATATGCTTCTTTGTAGTTATTAATATGCTTCTTTGGTCCTGATTCTAGCTACTGGATTTGCTTTAACTGTTCCTGTTTTGTTGAGGCTGCATATAAATGCAGTGGGAAAATATCTTACTGTCACAGTTCTCTGTGTATTTTGAATGTTGAGGATGTGTATGGTATCTTTATCAGTCTTTGTATTGCCATAATTAATACCTGAAAGGTGGAAAAGGTGGAAAAGTCTTTGTGCAGAGTTGCCTGGTAAATATCAAATCAAATATAAAATCAAAATATCAAATCAGTGGCTGCAGATAAGAAGGGAAAGCAAAGCACTTTGGGCTAAGCAGCCGAATTAGGTGGGTTTGAGGGTGAGGTGCATTATTGAAAATAGACTTAGGGGAAGTCTGGGTGGGTCATGGCTGTGTTGTGTCTCTTGAGGATGCTCTAAAGCCCAGGGGATTTGTTTGCTCTGAGTTTCAGCTGACAGGGCAGGAGGGATGTGCTCCTCACCTTGACCACCAGTGGCTCTTTGGCTCTGGTTTCACAGGCTGAGTGTTTGCAGGATGTTTACTGAACTGCAGGGTGAATTCTATTGGAATAAATGGAATGCTAGAAAGTTTAAAAAAAAAAAAGTTGTAAGAACCAGGCTTTTTTAAAACACAGTTGTAAAATTCCAGTGGCA
This sequence comes from Cisticola juncidis, assembly GCA_013400215.1. NCBI lineage: Eukaryota > Metazoa > Chordata > Aves > Passeriformes > Cisticolidae > Cisticola > Cisticola juncidis. The sequence continues at coordinate 46,650 of VXBR01006581.1, forward strand.
AAGTCTCCGTTTTATTAAGCAAAAGTAATTTCAAAATGCTGCTTTTCTGTCCCCGTGGAAATCTCTATGCTGACTTTGTGATACGTCTTTATTATCATACATAGGTTATATATAAAAACATCATATAATAAAAAGACAAATCATTTGGGGGTGTTTTTAATTAACATCTTCCGATAATTTAAACATTTCCTGTGCTTGTGCCAAATATCTTGGATGTTAATACCAAAAAGATTTTCTTCTAATGACACTAACCATGACTGAGTGTAACTGCATATGAATTCTCAATGGCACTGGGGGGGAAAATGCTCCAAAGGGACAGTAAATGTCTGTATTTTGTATTTTAGGGGAACAGCAGTGCAATTACACTTACCAACCATTTTAACCTCAGTTTAATGTGTGTGGCAGTTCTCCCAGAATGACCTTGATGCTGTGCAGAATGTTTTGCATTTTTTATCAGGCTCACGCAGATACAAAGAAATGTAATCCCACTTAATGGGATATTACATCCAAACCTTATTTAACATTTTATAAATTGTATTTGTATAAAAGTTCCATCTATTTACAGTATATTAAGTAAAATCCCTTTAGCTGGACCAGGACACTTTTGGTGGTGCGCTGTGCATCTGATCAATTAGTTTGTACATGCAGAGATGCTATTTAAAGTCTTACAAACTCCCTTGAAGTAAATTGTACCCTCCAGCTAAACCTGACACAGTGCAAATAACATGTACAGAATTCTGTGCAGTCTTCAGTGGCAAACTGCTGTTCCTGAGATCCCTCAGTGGCATCCCCAGCCTCAGCTGTGTGAGCCAAACTTGTGTGCGTGGGTGCCTTTGAAAACATCAAATGCTCTACAACGCTACCAGGGCAATGCAGGAGCTGATCTCAGAGTCCACTATTAAAACTTCCCTCAAGGACATTTTCATTAGAACTTTGTACATGGACAGTTCAAAAGACTCGGTTATTGATTTTTGTTCAGAAATCCTCTCTCTCTTCTTGTTTTGTTCAACATTTTGACAGAGTTTCAAACCCCACAAACTGGGCAGCGGTGGATTCCAGCTAAGATTTTATGCTGTTCATTTGATTTCTTCAGGCCACATCCTTCCTGTGTCCTTGTCAACACTACAAGGAGAGGAGCTGTCTTAGAAGATTTCCTAAAAGGCAGAAGCAATTTCACAGCAATCTAAAAAAAAATCTGACCTTTCCACATACAGAAAATCTCTCTTAAGTAAATAACCTTTTTAGCTGTAAAATTTTGCTGAGACATTCATTTATCAAAACCATAGATAAAAATCACTCCATGTTTATCTCCTCACCATTAAAAAAATTGCATTAGAAAGAAACTCCCACCAATGAAAGTGGACTGTAGCAAGATACCTCTAGCAAACAAAATATATATGTTTTAAAAATAGAACTGTCGATTTAGAGTTTGTGAATTTGGAAGATGAGCAATTAATTATTACCATCTGCACTTCCTATCCTTAGCCCTATTATCATTTTCATGGACACTGTATAATGAGGTTCATTTAGCCTCAACTGCATTTCCAGGATATATAGTAGTTCAAAATTAATAGGATTTATGGAGAAGTTAATGAATGAGCAGTGTAATTATTTCTGTTTAAAGAAAAGCATGATCTCCTTGATCTTTATGAAAGGTATTGCAGGTCTTTAATTGCTCAGTGCTTACATCCTACACTGATAGCTGACAAGGCTGATATTCTCTCTCCTTTCACTTGATTTCACTGAACACATTCTGATATAACAAAAAATCCAAGATAAATCCTTTTCTGAGATGGAGCTAACAAGCCTTCTGTTGTTAAGAGGTTTCTTAGAGATTTTTAGTGGTTTTTTTTGTCTTTTCACATATCCTACTCTGTTCTATTTTACTTTAGTTTCATCTCTATCATCCTCCTTTATAAGACTTGTGAATTCCTAAGCTCTCAGACTTCAGAAGAACATTTAAATAAGTACTTACCATCACAAAGTGTATCTCTTATTCACCAAGACAAGCACAGTTAATTTCCTGAATGTACTTAAATCTTTGTTCTCCAGACAGAACATGTCCACCCACAGATGAGTTAGCCAGTATATAAACCTAATACTAGCAAGTATATTCAGTATATTAAAAATAATATTTTAATTAGCCTGTTGTTTTATGGGTTTGAACCCCTCTGTTGAACCAATGGCATTTTATATGAGGAAGAGGAGCTTGTCACTTCTTTCAGATTTCAGCATTTCAGCATTTTCTAATGTTTCACTATTAGAACATTTCTTTGCAGAGTTTGCCTTCTGTTTGTGCTATGATATAAAAGTGAGGGATCACCTGGACAATGAAATCTGAATATTCCTTACAAGGTTACCGAATTCATAGATGCCCAGTTTAGTAACTTCTTGTAGTGATTAGATTACTGTGCTCACCTATTTGAAAGTTCTGCTACCAGTCTATTCTTTTAGTATTTTTATTATTAATCCTTTTAAAGTTTATGTAAAGCTGTTGTTTCTCAAATCTCAGCTAGGCTACAGCCTCTCAAACACAAGAGGAAAACACAGTGTATATAAAGAGGAATCTTCAGCCCTGGTAGTGATGCTGAAGTTATTTTGCCAAGGCTAAAAGAGGAGATCAAAAGACACTGATCTGTTAAAAGACAGACCCTAAATAAATTGATGTATTTGTACAATGACAAGAAGGAGCTTACAATATGTTAGTGAAAAAGCTGGCAAGCCATGAAGTCTGATTCAGAGGCAGATACAGCATGAGAGCTTTGTGAAAACCTGAGCTGCAGATCTGCACTGCACAAAATTGAGGTCAACCACACACATTTTGCAATCGGGGCCACTTGAATGTGAAATACAAAATGGTAAAATCCTCTTTTTGCTCCCACTTTCAGAAATCAGCTCCAGGATTCCCTCCTTGCCGTGGTTTTGTCGTGGTGTTCAGGGGCTCATTACGCCCTCCTTGCCCTCCTCTCCTGGCAGAGGGGCTCTCTGGAGTGGTGAAAGGAGAGGCCAGCAAGGAGGGTCTGTTCTCCAGGCATCCTTTCAGATTCAGGCAGCAGAGATGGATTTTTCTGTTCCTCTGATTATTCAGTGGGTCTTTCCTAGCTGGCATTTTACCTCAATGTGTGGCATCAGTTCCCTCAGCCACACTGTAATGCTGCTGTTTATATTTGAATTCACAGCCTGTATTTTCTTAAGTGACCATGCCTGTGAAGCTTGGCATGGTCATATAAGGTATATATAAGCCTTATAAGCCTTATATAAGCTTTGGCATATAAGGTTTTTAAAGCTTGTTTTCTGTAGTTCTGTATTTATTTCTGTAAGGTAGTGCTCAAGGGCTTGATCTAATTCTGAGAGTTAATGCAGATTTCTTCCCCTCCTCTTAATAAAAGCATTTTGTGTAGAGGAAGATGCAGCACAGAGGGTAATTCATTCACATGGACATCCTCATTAGCTGCAGTGAGTTATATTTTACAGCATCACAGAATATTCTGTGTTGGAAGGGCCCTGCTGGGATCACCACAGGCCAAGCCCTGCCCAGGACAGCTCAGGAATCACATTTTGTGTCTGAGAGTGTTGTCTGAACTCTTGGTTCTGTCTGTTTGTCAAAGTTCTGCTGCACTGATGAAAAACCAAACCAACAAACTAAACCAACTTAGGGCACTTCAAAATTTTATAATTTAATCATTAATATTCGGGAATTATATTTTCTCCCTGTGCAGCTTACTGTTCCATCTTAGACTGAAATCTCATTGCAAAACTTGGCAACTTTTCAAAAATGTGCTTTTATTTTTTTGCCTTTTTTTCCCCCCAAGAACTGGTGAAGGATGAATAAAGACTTGTGTCCAAAATTTTAGCTCTTCTCCAAACAATTAAACTACTTATCTTTTCAGAAATGCTGGTAAAAAATTACCTTCAAATAATAAAATGTTCATATTTATTCCTGAAGGTAAATTTCTCTACATTTCAGACTTATCTTTATATTTTGAATTAATTGTGAATTCCTGTTTTCTATGTGAAAAGTGAAGACAACTATTCTTGTTATCCAAGAGGGTGATGCATTCATAATTCTGACATGTAGATTTATTAGAAAGCAATGTTAGGAACTATAAAATATATAATATACAGGGTATAAAATACCCTGTACTGTTCTTTCCCACTGTTCCCTGCTTTGTGCTCTTGGTAAAGACAGGGGTGGTTTCACAGATTATTTCTCTTGTTTCTCCTGCTCCCAGAGAGTTGTGTAAATTCTGAGAACAGGCTGTGGTTAATGGACTCAGCACTCAGTTAAGATCAGCCCTGCTCCATCCATGCTCAGGTCCTCTCTCCAATGCACCTCATCCTTGACAGACACACAAAATCACAAGTTTTTCTGTGTGGAAGCACATTGGAATGAAAACATTTTGTTGAACTTAATCTAATTCTAGACCCGCTGAATTTTATGTCCTCCCAAATGATCTTTCGCTTATTCTCAGATCAAGCAGTTCTGAAACACTCTGTCTAAATATTTTATTTACTGTGCAGGTTAGCAGGGTGTGGTTGTAACAAACACCCTCCTGTGCATATGAACACACACATCTCGTGCCATTAAAGATGAGAAGGGTTGAAAAAACCAATCCATCAGCTGTGAAGCCATCCAAGCAGTCACAAATGGCTGTAAAAATACCATATGAATCCTCCTCCTGCCTCCTTGGTGGGAACAGAACTGGTGCAGAACCCTTGGGCTGCAAACCAAGAAAGTGAGTAAACAAATTCCATTTCCAAATGGAACTCAGAGTTGAGAAAATGCTATCAGGAAGAATTAAGTGTGGGAGAATGGAACAGAATTGTTTAGAAGGGAAAAAGGGCAAACTGCAAAGAAAACAAAATATATAAACAGCAAAAATAGAGATGCAAAAACTGAGAGTATTAAATTACATGACCCACTACTTTATTGAAACGATTTCTTACCAGTTTAACTGAACTGATTTCCATGAAGCTGAACTGGAAAAATGCTAGTCATTTTTAAGGAGTTGCAGTAAAATTACACTATTCAAGCAATTTGGACAAATGAGTTAAAAGCTTGCTAACAATAGGAGTGTCCTAAGAGGAACAAAAATTGCTTTCAACAGGAAAGAAGTGTCAAATCAGTTTTATTTGGTTTAATATTATCTTCCTTCAGCATCCAGATAGTGAAAATACTAGGAACTAGTTTTTTCTCCTGTTTCAAAAGATTTTATTTCATCTTAGAATTCAATGGAAAACTTCCACTGAGTGCACAGGCATTAGCTCAGGCTCAGATAAAGAGGGGATGAGCAGCAGATATTTCTCCCTTCACTAACTGGGTGAGCAAATCAGCTCCATACACTCATCCACTGTTTGCTAATTTGTTTACTTCACAAATTGGCTTCTGAAGCCTGGCAATGCTTCACTGCTGCATCTCAATTCCACCAGGTGATCAGGATCTTCACCTTACAGATTCCATCTGCATCAGCTCATGAGCCCTTTTTGGCTGTTCTCCACCTAATTTCAGGTTTCAGCTATTGGCTCTTGATTATAAAGTTTAGCAAAAGCTCATATTCTTTTATACTGTCTTAAATCTGGACAGAGGTCTAAACTACAGTATTTGGACTGTATGATGTCCTGGATTATTTAATTTATTCTTTAATTGTCCTTGATATTGATCAGAACAGTCCAGCACTTAAAGGAGCAAGCATTGTTTTAGTGCAGCATTGCACAGTGAATTTGCAAACAGGTGAAATATAAGAAGGCAGAGATGTGATGGAATAGCTGGAATTGAAAACAGATTTTCTCTGTAGGAACCTGTTTGAGTTTTGGACCAGGCCTGTCTTATTCCATTCATCAAGTTGAACATTTCTGATAGTGCCCAAAACAAGGTAATGGGCACAAACTGAAACAGAAGAGGTTTTCCTCTGAACAGAAGAGGTTTTCTTCTGAACAGAAGGAAAACCTTTTAAACTGAGGATTTTCTCTAAAACTTTTTAAACTGAGCACAGGTTGCCTGGAGAGGTCATGGAGTCCCCATCTTTGGAGATATTCAAAAGCTGCCTGGACACTGCTGTGCTCAGACTGATCTAGATGACCCTCTTTGAGCAGAGACAGACAGAAATTATGATTTCCAGATGACTCTGCTGACCTTGAGCATTTTGTGACACTGTAAATATTAATAGTCAAGCTTTTATAATACTTCGGTTCTTATTTTGCAACTAAGAAACAAGCCTGATAATTCTTTAATAAAGAAAGAGCTACAAAGTTAGGAGTCCTTCCTACCTTAAATCTACAGAGAAAAAGAAAGTCCGTAAAGACAATCTTCTGCTTTGCAAAAATTAATTAAGAATGATAAGAATCATTGTGTAGATGAGGAAAATCAGCTCAAAAGCATGATTTGCTCAATGCTCCTGACAATGACAGGAATACCACCAGTTTGCCACTGGTTTGCTGGTTTAAATGGAAAAGGAGATTTCAGGGGCTGCTCTGTGCACAGTTTAAATGAGTTAGAGTGCTCTGAGCACATTTACAACCTTCACTCAGTCCCCTGGTTCTGAAGGCATTAGTGGACTCTTAATCTTGTTTTCCTGCAGTACTCCATGTATATTCTTATCACCTTGCCCTTCAAACTTTCTTGCCAGCTCCTAAATTACCAATCTTTTGGTGAAGCAGTTGATTTTTAGCTTTTGATCTCCTAATTTTCTCATCTGTCTTCTGTTTCCACCTCACCCTTTTAAATTCATTCTGTTGTTTCTCTCACTTGATCCTGTGGTATTTTTTGTGACTTTGTCTTCCCTCCCACCCCTTTCCCTGAACTATTTGGCCCAATTTGCTCTCCTGTTTAACCCATTGCATTCAGTTCCATTTAATGCTGTGTGACAAACAGTTCTTGTCAGTCTCCTGTTCAGTCACACAAAATCCTGATGTGAGTGCAGATAACCCTTCCTGTTAGCAAAAATTTAATATAGGGAGCTCAGATTTGAAGCAGCTCGCATGAATACCAGCAAACTGAGTCCTTTATCCTCTGAAATGAAAGCTTTTTGTTCCTGGCAAAATTACTGACTCTGAGACCAGCCCTTCTCAGAGAAGTTAGAGTTAATAGTTTTTTAAATAGCATCACACTAAAAGAACAGTTTGATTATAATGGTTGAAGTTCAATATGAGTCTCCCTAAGTGTGTACAAGTGTTAAAAAAATGTCCCATAGCCAATTTCAGATTGGCTTCAAAAACAGAAGAATTTTTCTTTTCTTTTCTTTTACCTTCTTATGAAAATTTGGAGGCATCTTTGGTATTTATAAAGTTTTCATTTACATTTCTAATGAAAAGGAAGTTAACGAAACTATCTGAGAACTGTTCAGTTTTCTCCAGCCTCTGTTACATCCAGAACATTGACCCTCATCCTGGTGCTCCACTGGTAAAACCAAAATAAATCTGTTTGTACACAACAGCTCAGGTGATGCTCTCTGAAACGTTTCCTTCTGCAAGGGCTACGACCTGGCAGGCAGGATAATGACAGAAAACAGTTTACCTTTAGAAAATTGGATAATTTAAAGAAAAAAAAAACCAAATAGCAAACAAGAGACACAAAACAAAAAGCCTGAAATTACTCTGGCATTGAGTATTTGTCAAGCTGTTTATAAGCTGTTCATACAGAGGTTCCAAAGGTAATGTCAGCCCACTCCAGCACTGACCAGGAATTCAATGTGTTTTGTTTAAAAGGATAAGTGATTAGCTTGACTCTTTAATGTTTCAAGTTTTTTGTTATTAGTAAGCAGGCAAAAAAAATATTTTTAGAAAAATCACTCGTTAGTGACAAGAACAATCTGTACTAGAATTTCTTGCTCAGTTCAAAATTATCATGCCAACTGGTTATATCAGTAATATTTATGTAACATTTAGTGTAGCATTTAGTTTTAGGGAGGCATGAGCATCAGAAAACATTTAAAATGGGAGTAATACAGTGACAAGACAGTAATACAGTAACAAATACAGTAATAAGAAATTTTAGTTACATGTAATGACACATCAGCCTAAATGATTGCCTAAATACCTTTCAAAAATAGCTCTGGTATTTGCTTTTCCTGCTTTGAGACAAATGCTTTTTTTTTTTCCTCACAACACTGGAAGGACTGAGAAACCAAATGTCCATTTCTCTGTAGAAAATAAGCAAAGCAACTAAAGAAGAAAAAGAAATCTATCTCCAAATCTTTTTGCATAATTCTTGCCAACTTCAAAGTCCTGGAAATACAAAAAAAACCCCAAAAACCAAAAACCAACAAACAAACAAACAAACAAAGAAAAACCCCCAAAAAACAAAACAAAACAAAACAAAAACAAAAACAACAACAACAACAAAAAAAATCTAGTGAAGTGATTGGCTGTACTATGTGCAGAACAGCATGAGATCTGAGGGTAATTTAAATCAGGTTAATACTGTGGTGGTTAAAGCAGCATGTGAAATTTTTTTTATTAATTATTAAATTTTGCTGCAGCTCCTGTCCTGTTTTCATTCTCATTCCATGCCAAGCCAATCCTCCTGATGAACATAACTGAGAATTATTTGTGCCAGTATTTACAATTTCTTATAAGAGAAACTAAGTGCCAGTCCTTCTTGAGTATGAGGAGAAATAATTCATCATGCCTTTGTCAGATTATTGCAATACATACATATGTATTATAGCAGGAATTGTAGTTGCAAAAATTGAAAAATTGTTGTAAGTACCAAGAGACTCATAAATGTCAGGAAGGAAATTCAGTTGTCTCCAGCATTCAGATTTGAGAAAACCCACAGCAAATTTGCCATCATGCCTAGAGATCAAAGGATGTCCTTGTCATTTCTCAGAATTAATCACAGGATCCTGACACACTTCTAAAATAATTCCATAAAAAGAGTGAAAGTTTGGCAAAATTTTACACTGGAACATAACAAGCTTGAATTTAAACTTTAACTGTCACTGCAGAGAAGCTGAATGGGATTTAACTACGTCAGATTGATTGACTGATTGGCTTGGCCAGTGCTGTGATAACAAAAAGTGTCTGGCACAAAAATTATCATACAAAAGGAAGAAGACAAGATTAGGAGGCTAAGGTAGAATAAATATTATAGCTGGGATAAATAGGATTCTAGACCCAGAAGAGTCTTCCCTGTTGTTTTGGTGTGGTTTTTGCTGTAATCGTGAGAGTTGTTCCAGTACAGGGAAGGAAATTTTGAAGAAAATTAATATTTAAAGGGAAAAATGCTGGGGAAGAGAGAATGTGTAAAATGACATTAAGATAGTCAACAGAGAGAGAAGAAAAAGAGCAATCAGACAGGGTTTGCAAGAGAAAGTTCATTCAGGACCAGAGAAATTTCTCTTTACAGGCATAGTTTTGTAAATTCTAAATCTATTGATAGAAAATAATAATATGTATTTTTCTCTAACACCACAAATAACAAGCTATGGTATGTCAACAACATACCATAATAATAATTATCATTTTTCTTATCATTAAAATAGAATTTCCTCAAGTATTAAATAAGTTTATTTTGAAACAAGACAGTCCTGAAAATTGAAGTTTTTTATAGATAGCTTATGTTCAGAGGTAAAAGACAGTGATTTCTCTATTTATTGGATTATTGGCTGAGCTCGTTTCATCAAAACACATTAATTCATCCTTTACTTGAAGTTTCAGGGGGTGTTTTGGTGTTTCCTGGTTTATTTTGTTTTTGAGAGAAAGAGAGAGAGCGAGCCCATCTTTGTTCTCTGTGACCTGGTAAATGAAATGGGCAGGACACAAAACAGCTCTGTGCTATTTGCATCCTGAATCTGTGCATGTTCTTGGTAACATGAACAGCAAATGAACAAAAATCACAATTATTGTCACAATTATCACTAGTTGTTTCTCATCTTTTACATTTCACAGCTGTAGCCTTAGTGCTCTGTTTTTCTCTTGTGTTTTTAGGAATAAAAGTGATGCTAACTCCAATTCCCACTTTGGGTTTTAAACATTACCTACCCTCACTGTGTTACTGATATTTTTTCCCCCACAACTATACAAAGATGTTCACATGCATAATGAAAGGGTAATTATAAACTTCACATAGAATTTTGGTTTCTAAGGCTGAGTATTGTCAGAGCCAGGAGGTGCTTTGAGTGCTTTATGATTACATTTACCAACAGCATGACAACATACACTTCAGTGTATTCAAAGGAAAACATAATCAGCTAGCCAAAGGAGGACAATTATCTTTCATACTAATTGGCAAGTTCCTTTTAACCTTTAATTAACTGTGAATTTTCAATAGGTCTGAATACTCTTGTTAGGTTTCTTGCTGGTAGAAGGTCATGGAAATATCTTTTCTCTTGATTGCACAGATGCAGTATAAATAAAATATAGGTGCATATACAATATATAAAGTCATAATCCTCATCTGCACTTTGAAGTGCGTAAAGTATAAAAATCTTACACTGCTGAAAGCACTGGCGTTGCCAGGATTTTTTACTTGTAGCTTCAAAAGCAAATTCAAATGGGTTTTGCATTCTCAGTTTGTTTCTCTTGGCACATTTTTGATACAATCAGCAGCAGTTACTTGAAAGGCTCAGGAGTGATTAGCATAGAGCCTAATACACTTTCTTCAGTCCTGGAGAATATTCCCTGCAGAGCAGAGGTGAAGATGCACAGAAAAAACAAAACGCTGCTCTCCTGAGTGCTGAGTTATTCAGCATTCTGGAGCTGCCTCCTTTAAGCTGCCTCTCCCTTTTGGTGGGTGCTTCATTAGCAAAACCACCAGAAATTCTGCATTTCCCAAAGATTTCGCCCAGGTTGTCTCTGCAACCAGATATTTCACAGTGCAGTGTGTTCGTGTGTGTTTGTCATTTAGACCGATGTATTCTATACAAATAAACAATTCTAAACAAATAAAACATCTAGGAAATGGCTAGAAAAAGGTGTTGGAAAAGAGAAGGTTTGGATCCAAACCCCTTGGGACAGATTTTGCAGGGGTACAGGCAGTACAAGCAAGTCCTCAGAGCAGTGCAGTCACAGGGGTTACATTGATTTGTTTCCTGATGGAATCAAACAGGTAACAAAGCAATCTAAGTTATCAGTGGATGAGCAGCTTCTTGTTCCCAGCCTTGGGCAGCCTCCAGCTAAAATGAGGAATCCTGGCACTGATTTCTGAGTCCACACTACCCACCTTGCCTTGGGACCAGGTTTTTCTCTTCAATGTGCTTTTTGCTTTCATATTACAGTCTCATGATACAGCTGGCTGCATTTAATCCTCTCTGTTACAGGTAAATAATGCTAGAACTAATTTTTACATGCTTTTAAAGCTTTTTCCTAGTCAATGCTTCCTCTGAGATGCCTTGTTTCTTGTTTGAAGCATCATTCACATACACATTTTTTGTCATCTTGCACCAAATTGTTTTCAGTATCCCATTAGAGCAATCGGGTGACCAGAGCTTTGCATTAGTGAATTTTCTGATTAATTGTGGCATGAGGAAGAAAGAGAACATGTCCAGTCTGTTACCTAAATTGCTATTCTTAACAGAATCACCCAGACATTTGGGGGTGGGAGAGCTTGTCCAGTGTAAAACAGCAGAATGCTACTCTGCAAAAGAAAAATAAAGAAAAATTTGAAGTCAGGATAACCTTGGCTTCCTCTTGTCTTTCTAAACACATCCAGAGTCTTAGCTGTCCTTACTCTGATCTCAGGTACTGTGTGCATAACCCAGCAGAATTAACTGATGAGGCCCTTTCACCTCACTATAGATGATAAAAACCTATTTCCATAGAGAAAGAATATTTGCTAGGCAGCACAAGAGCTTGCTGGCAAACTGCTTCCTAAATTGCTGTTGTGGAAAAATTGGAACTGCATTCCTACTCTATGCTGAATTATTGCCAGTGTTAATGATAATTTTAAGGAGTGAAGATTTTTGTAGGATATTTTGGTTTTGCAAAGTGTCATAAGATCTCCATAAATTGATGAAGTGTTTGTTTTGTTTGGTTGGTTTTTAATTCTGATAATGCCTTATCAACAATAGAGAAACCATTTTTTTCAGTAAAATAAGGTTGTACCAACATTTGAACTTGCCTGTGTAGTGTGAAAGAAAGACATAGACCTTAGCAAATCTGGTATTACTGACTGTATGTCACTTTTGTTTAAAATATAATTTACTCAGAACAGCATAAGGGTCTGTTTGTGATCATTCTTCTCTTCCTTTGGAATCAAGGCTATTTTTGGGAAGTATTTAGTGTACTAAGGGACAAAGGTCACCTGTGGAATCTGCATCTCAGACCTGCTAAAATAAAGAGATGACCCCTGTGATAAATGCCAATCACTCGAGTTTAGAAATTTATGAAAATTTAATAAAGAATAAAATTGGTTACAAAAATTAATACAAATAAAAGTTTAAAAAGTTTTCAGAGACAGGACAAATAATGAGACAAATAAGAGCAAAGAGGTCCGGACCACCGACCGTCCCCTCTCCCTCCTAGACCAAGGGTAGGAAGGAGAAGGGCCCAGAACAAAGAAAAGTCTCCCTTTCATAACTATTCATATTTTATTTAAAACAAGTACTTTTCAGCTGGTTCTTGTCACAAAAGCTTTCTGTTAATTCCTAGACACCAATGAGCCTGTTGGTCTCTTTTCTGTTGATAAGGAAGCCATAAATTCTTCTTCACTGGAAGATTTAGGAGTTCCTGCAAACTCTTATCTCTGTGAAGAATTTCTTCTCTCTTTCTTGGGCTAAAAGAATATCACACACACACAGCCTCTATTTTAATTACTAGCACTTACTGTTAATTAAAAACTACATTTACTATATTATTCAAATGTTAATATTATTTTCTAAATAGCATATTACATATAGTAAATATCTGCGTAGAGCCACACACACAATATGACTTTTTCACACCCCTGATGCTGTTTGTCACCATCACCATTCCAGCAGCATTCCCAAAGGGAATACACGTGGAGTAGTCCCAGCAGACACGTAAGTTGGGATATAAAGAAAAAAGTGATTCTATCAAGAGAAATACAACCTGTTCCAAAATTACACCCTGAATTTTGCTCTAGGTGAATGAAGCACTGTGCCTTGCAAATAGCACATCTTCTCAGCAGTGGATTAGGAGGGAACTGTCATTCTCACTGGAACCCCAGAGAGGAGAAAATAAAACATTTTCAGAAATTGCTAAATTTGCTTTCCTGGATTTCATGTGATATCACAGGCCAGATCATTTTGGCTGTTCTCACACTGATGATTGTCTTTCCTTACGAATAAAAATATAAGATTATTCACTTAGGGGAAAAAAAACATTTTCAGATTCCCAGGTAGATAAACAAGTAGGAAGAATTTGTCACCAGTTAGCAGCATTATTTTACAATCTTTCCTTTAAAAAGAGTGTAAGATGCTGTAGGATTCTGACTACTGAGCTGTGAGCAATTTTTTTTTTGAACCAACACAAGAGACATTTTTTCTTGCAATGTTTTCTCGCTGTCTTTAGTCAGTACAAAAAGCTGTCAGGTGGTTTGATCAATTGAACATCACTGCTTTTGAGGGTGTTATTAATATATTTGACTCTATCTTGTTGACCTAATGGTGTTTATCTAAGTGCTTTGAATAATTTTTCCCCTCCCACCATCAATTTAGGTTGTAAGTGCTTTGAACTGCCTGTGTCTATATGTTTCTATAATGTCTATACATTAGAGGAAAGGCCATTATTTATCATCCAGGCATTTCTCAGCCTCAGCTGACTTGCCAGGAGAGTGAAAATCTCTGAGCATATTCTCTTAAACAAGTACTTACAAACATCATGTATTCAAAAAGTTTAAAGCAGTCTAAGGTATGGCAGAAATGTTAGGGTGTTTATGCCATCATTCTTCTCTAATTGTGAATTAGAAACACTTTGTTGGGAAGAATAAGCTTCCAAATGAAAAAAATCTTCAGTTGGGTTGCCAAAAAAAAAAAAAAAAAAGGGCAAAAAAGCTTTGAGCTGTATTGAGTTTTACAAAGAAAATGAAAAGAAAATCCAGAGAGAGGAGACCACATTGCTGCAGTGTTTGATGGTGCTGGTGCCAGACTTCCCTGCCTCCCAGTGCCAAGCTGGCACTCAGTGTAATCCTCCCCTTTCCTAGCACTCAAAAAAACCTGGAAGGAGTGGAAAGTGTTGATTTATCTCTGGGGAAATCCGATGCCAACAGTTAAAAAGAGGATAAGGAGGATGAAATTATATGGGAAAACAGAAGAAGAAAAAGGAAAGGGAAGTGGAAAAGGGAAGGAAAGGACAAAATGGGATAAAAACAGATACAAAGGGGTGCCAAAGCTTTTGAAAAAGAAATAGCAGGAAATAATATTTACCATGGAAGCAATAAAATTCAAGGTTTGCCATCAGTTCTACTGTGCATAAAAATCATTTTCCATCCTGAGTGCTCTTGTAGGAAGCAAAGATCCCATTTCCCCATGAAGTTAGACCCTGGGTGACACAAATAAAAGACTTGGCTGTTTTGTAAAACATCTGTTAGAATGATTCTTCACCAGGTACCAGACACAGTTTAGAGAGTCAAGAAGAAAGAGAAAAACAAAAAACAAGGCACACACACAAACAAAACAAAAATCAAACCAAAAACACCCTTGAATGAAAAAATAGAGGTTGCTCCTATCTAAATATGATACTAAAAGCAAATGGACTTGCAAGAAGAGTCATGTTTGGGTGACAGGGACTGACTGTCCCAGGGGATGTGATCAGCACAGAAAATAGCTCCAGAAATAGGATTTGTCCTGGGTTTATTCCACATTATTATTTAATAGGACAGTGCAAACCTCCAGGAAGAACATCTCACCCTCCTCCATGTCTCAGCACTCATATGTGTGTGAAGAGGCCAAGTACAAATTCAATATCAGCTGTTGTTTTGCTGGGTAATAAATTCACTTATCAATCTTCTTCCCTTCCTGAGTGGTCAAAGCTTGTTTCTGAAAAAAAAGGAAATACTTCTATTATATACCAAAATAAATATAGGGGAAATCTATTTCCTGAGTTGCTCAAAAAGAGTGATGTTATGCCTTGAAAAATCATATTTTGTGTTCTGCAATAATCAGATTTCAAGATGCAGTGTATTTTTATACTCTTCATTCATAATAACTCAGAATTCAGCCACCTCCCAACTAAGTAAAGGGTGGCACTATGTAATTTAACTCCTCCCCATCCACAGTGGGTGAAACTGTGCAATGTTTTTGAACAAACTGATTCTCAAAATAAGAATGAACACGTCGAATAATATGTAATACATATTTATATATTTATTACTAACAAAAGATTCGTTGGTCATTTCAGCGTTTTGTTGGAGGAAATAAAGATTGCTAAAATTAAAGTTTACTAAAACTAAAAGAAGATTAAATGAAAGATTAAAAGAAAAATTAAAAAAAAAAAAAAAAAGAGTTCCTGAGGGGAACAAAAAGCTATTTTAATAAAAATCAGCTTTGTGTGTCCAATGCCCAGTCCCTTGCAGAATCCTCCTCCCCTGACTCTGAATAATGCTGTGGGCCCAGGCATTGTAATTTAAACTGATTTGGTGATTTGCTGGTGCTTACTTTGGAAGGAAAAGCTCCCCAGGTATGATCTAGGGAGGAAGAACAGCAGAGATGTGTTGTGTATGTAACTCTGGAAATGCTCAAATTCGGCAGCAGCCTGAGCTAATAATGATTTCACATCTGGTGGGACTGGGAGCTGCATGGTAGGAAATGTTAGTTTAATTTATAGAATTAATAAGTATGTGCATAAGTGCAATTTACAAGTGATAAAATGGTTCCTTTTGTCATAGGAAGGGAAAAATCTATATTTTGCAAAATCTATATTGGATATGTTACTGCAAATTAATCAAGACAATCAATTTTTTTAGTAAGTACAAATAAGATAGGTGTAAAAATGACAGGAGGCATTTTAAAATCAGAAGGTTCTAAGGTATGTGATAGTTACATTTCCTTGTGAAACAGGAAAATACCACAACTGCTTTCCTCTTTATTTTCAGTATTTCATTCCTTGTGGGCAAAATTCATGCAATTCACAGAAATAATAGGACTGCCCCTCCTTGAAACTTCTGATTTGTTGCAAAGTAATGCGAGGTCAGGAATACAAATCTTGCAAAAGGAGAGGGTAAATTGTTTTAAATAGCATTTTGTTGCAGGGAAAATCTGCTTTCTTAATTAAGACTATTCATTTTTATCTCAAGAAGATCACACAGGCTCATCTGCTGTGGTGTCTGTTGGATTACAGTGGCACAGTTCTTATTGCTCCACTGCCTTCCCTTTTACAAAATTTCTGTTCAAGAATCACTGCACTGTGATATTTGGAAATCAAAGTTTTAATTCTTGGCAGGTGGCTGTTATTAGAAAAGAGGAGGAGGAGGGAAGGGATGGGAAAAAATCTCCTTGTAGTTAGAGGTTTTCTCAGCTGTTCATTTGAGGAGGAAATGGTTGCAGGTGACTGAAGGAGTTCACTGTGGGCAGGGAATTTGGGATATTCCTGTCTCTGTCTGCATGCAGAATGCAGCTGCTGCCAGCTGTGCTGCTCTGCTGCTGCAGCTTCAGGGAATCCTGAGATTTCCATCCATTCACACTGCTCCAAACCACTGAACTTATTCCCATCTCCAGACCAATTTGCCTTTATCACAACAGAGCTGCCCAAGGCTTTGTGAATTACAGGCTGTCTCTCATGTTTATTGATGGACTGATATTTGGGAAAGGACCAAAATAATAATAATAGTAAAAAAAGTACAGCTCATTTGCTCATTTCCATTGGGGAAGTACCCTCTCTTTCTTTCTGTCTTCCTTTTTACCTTCCAATTTTCTTTTTTCACTTTTGGGGGGATGCTGGGAGGATGAGGAGACGTGCAGTGCTCAGTTTCTAAATGTGAGACCTCTGGGAGAAGGAGCTGCAGTAATTGAATGGGATTAGACAAGCACATGAACAGAGCCACATTCCATGAGGTTTTTCCAGCACTGAGTAGATGAACAGTAATTATTAAAGGATTAGTGCAAGTCTAAGATGTGGTCCACTCTGAATACTCTTCACCATATATAAACAAAAGCAAGATGTAATATGTGCTATTTAAGCTTCTTTTTATCTTTAATAGATTTCTTTTAAGGCTACAAGAACTTGAAAAAATCCTGTGTGGTGAATAAGCACTCTTACTGTTTTTCAATAAAGAATTAAACCCTATAAGCTTCAACTCTAAGGAGATTCTAAAGAGAGCTTAATTAAAGATACTTGCTCTTGCTTTAAATTATGTCTGCTCTCATTCTGGTGGCTTTTGGGTGTGGTTTTTTTTGAAGTACATCAGTGGAGGGAATATTTTAAAGCCACAGGTTGGGTTTTTTATGGTGTCTGATATTGGGGTTTTTTTTTGTAGTTTCTTAGCTCTTATGGATTCACAATTAGACTCATTTTTGGCCACATCTTTAAAAGTGACTTGCACAGCTAATTTCAAACTAGATTTGAACTACATTTTTGGTAGATTTTCTGTATCCTTAGTATTGAAATAAGGAAATGAGCCTGTAGTCTTGACAGACCTTTTAGAAAAAAGTGGGGTTTTTCATTTCAAGTTTTATCCCTGGGTGCATTGTAAAGATGCCTTTGGATCCATTACCTGAGAGTACCACACATATCAGAGGAATTATGCTTTACAACAGCTGCGGTTCCTGGGTGATTTTTCTGGAGAACCATGAAATGGCATAGTAGGAGATGAATAAAGATGAGGTTATGGCTGTGATTCCTTGTTCCTGCTTCATTTTGGGAAATATTGCAACTAGTTTTCTATATTCAAGACTAGATTGCTTTTATTCCCCAAAGACCCCTGCTCTTGGTGTTTTTTTCCACATGCTTCATTCAATACAGTTTTTGCTGTGTTTTCAGTTTCCCCCCTTTCTCTATATCATGAGATGAAAGAAATAAAGAGTAGATCAACCACCAGTTGACCACATTGTGGATTCACTGAGAATAACAGGAATTTATGGCTTAAGCAGAAGCAAAACATTTGTCTTCCTGGAAATTTATTCAGGCCCTGCTCTTGGGAAATTCCACTGTCCTAACCTTTATATATCCTGTCATTTGGGCAATTCCAGGTGCTAGATCTAGATGCTGGAGGATGCTATTCTTCCTTTCTTTCTTTTATTTTTAACCACCTTTAAAGCCTAATTTGTTGTTTGCTTCATTTTGAGCCAGGTAATCCCCACAGGTCTTTCTATTTTTTGTAGTTGCTCTGTAGGATTGCACATATTAAGGGTTTTGAATTTTTGGAGAATGTTCCTGTAGAGTTTGAGGAAAAAAAAAAACTTGATTTTATGGACCCAAGGGGTTGCAATCAGGGATAAGGATTTAGGGAGGACCGATGGACAGCAGACAAAAAAAAAAAAAAAAAAAAAAACACAATTAGAGGATTTGAAGACAAAACCAGAGGCCAAGATAAGGGAACAGGAGATTCAGTCACTCAGACAGGATTTAAAGATTTAAAAGACCTCTTACCATGAAAAAATTAAATGTTCCTTCCTAGAAAGCATAAGATTGGAGCAGCCTGCAAAAACCACCTGCATTAATAGAGTGGGGTGGAAGAGAGGAATTCCTGCAGGGAACTGAGGAAGGGAACCAGGCCAGCTCCTCACTCTGCCAGGGTGGATTCTAAATTCAACATCCCTTGAGCTTTCAGTGAGCTGTGGGGAACATCTGTGCTTGTTGATAGACTGATAAGGCAAATGAGATTTGATTTCTTCTGCTAGGGAGAAAAAAAACCAGCCCTGAAATAAACAACATACAGAGCTAGAGAAACAACACACAGAGAAATGTCAGTGGTGTGATTTGGGTTTAGCTCAGTGCACAGCCAGCAAAAATACAATCCCAGAGCTCAGAGGAGGCCAGAGTGGCTGCTCTGGTGGCACAGTCAGGATGGGCATTTCCCTGGGCTGCAGGAAGGGTCACTGCCTGTCCTGGCACAAGAACAGGCACAATATGTTGCATTAGCAGGATGAAAAATACAATTACCACGTTACAACCTTTCATTTGTGATCCCTTGGTGCCACTTCTGATGAGAGAAGGTCTAAGGCATAAAATATTTCTGCCAACTTGTCTTTGATCAAGAGATGTTTCTGCTGTCTGTGTGTATCAGACTTTCTCTATAATTGGCCTCACCAATTTTGTTCACACTTCAACTGTGTGGAATATGTAGCTCACCAGTAACAGGCTGTCTTGTGTTGATAACAAGCTTTTTTAATAAATCACTCAACCTTCCTATAATAATAAGACTTTCTGCTGTGTTTTCTTCTCAAAAGTAAAGAGAAAAAAATAATTCTGCCACCTGGATTGTCGTTTTCTTGTCTGTCTTATTTTCATTCTTTTGTTGCATGACATGGTGCAATGTAACAATAAGATAGAAAGGAAATCTGCTGGTTTTCTTTATTTTGCTTTTTTCATGGCACACTACTTTTGTTCCAAAAGTCACAGAACCAAAGGTATACTCAACTGCAGGAGATGAGAAGAGAGATGAGGATGTGCAGATAGGACCAGAAAAGCAAACAAAACAATGCCAGGCAAAACCCAGAGGAAGAAGCAGTTTAAATGTTCAGCTTGAAACTTTTTCCCTTGTACTAAGTAATAATCTATTGATTATGTTCCAATTTTAACTTCTTACAATTTATTAACTAAGCTTTACATTTTAGGATTTGAAACAATTACAAGGAGTCAGTTAAGGAAGATGTCAGACTATTCTTGTGAGGTTTTTCATTCAGTTCAGTGACCCTTGGATAAAACCCTGAGACCCTGGACTGTCTTCTTCAAAGACTAACAAACTATGACATCATGATTTGATAGTGCAGGTGGCTGGTGTCTCTTTTCTAACACCTAATTTTCACAGAAAATAAGGCTGAGAGGTTCCTGAAGACCAAAGGCATTATCATATTCCCTATATATAATAAATATTGGGATGAAAGGTGCTATGGCACAGAAGACATCTCAGTATGGGGAACAGGACAGGGTGTTCTGCCAAGGGAGCACAAAGGCAGCCTGGGGACACCAACCCATCCTCGAGTGGGAAAGAGGAACTGAGGGATTTAGGCCAGCTTCTCACACTTGGCATTGACCAGCACAGACTTGAAATATAATCACTTTTGGTTATCAACTTTCTGAATTTTCCTTCATGTGGAAGCTCAAGCTTATCATGCCCTCAGACAGGAAGAAGCCCAGATTACTTTCCAAAAGTTGAGCCTGGTTATGTGTACAATTCCACACATTTTCCCAGTGTTATATGTACAATTCCATGTGTATCCAGTGTTATAAGTACAATTCCATGTGTGTCCAGTGTTATATGTACAATTCCACGTGTGCCCAGTGTTATATGTACAATTCCATGTGTGCCCAGTGTTATATGTACAATTCCACGTTTGTCCAGTGTTATATGTACAATTCCACACATTTGCCCAGTATTATATGTACAATTCCATGTGTGCCCAGTGTTCTGGAGTCAGACATGTGTCTCTATGGTCTCAACTCTGTGTTTTAACTAAAATTGAAATGGTTTATTGAAAAAAAATATGTACAAAAATTATATCACATAAGCACCAGAGCATCCGAATGAGGAAAATTTTGAAGGCAGGTACATCCAGCATTATCTTAAAGCTAAGAACCATATTTTCAAAGGCAGGTAGGCACTGGGATTTTGAACATCTTACAGACACATAAATCCAGAAAGAGAGGCTTTAAAAAATCCCCCTAGGCATTATTTGCCTGCTTAAAGGGCACTGAAAGTCAAGCTTTAGAAAATATGGGCTGTGGATACATTCTAAATCTTCCTCTTTTCCTTTCAAATTACTTTTTCCATATCTTAGTAGATCTAGAATTACACAAGGTATGTGGCTACTACAATCTTAGACATAATGCTGAACACATCTCTTTATCTGCTGAATTTTAGCAGTGGCCAGAAATAGTCAGATTTGCTCTCTTCCTGCAGACAGAGTCTGACCAGCCCTGCCCAGCAGTTCCTTTCCATCCCTCAGTGTGTGCTCCACACCTTTCACCAGGAGCTGCTCTGCCTGCATCATCCCCAATTAAAATGTTCATCCCTTCCCTAATCAAGGTTCTGATCAGCTTCCTTTTCTCATTTTAAATAGGATGTGAAAGCTTTCTTTCAAATCATTGCATCTCAGGTGCAAAGAGTAATTTCTCCTTGTCTCACGGATCCAACTCCAAAATACATGAAGTGAATTTGCAAATTTTGCATCATCTCCAATCTCTGCTCTTCTGCACAGAGTAACCTTAAATACACCAAATTTCATATTAAAGCACACTTATTCTTTGTTGTTATTTTATTCAGCACACTTACAAAAACATACAAACATCCAATAACCTTTGGAAGGTGTGATCTCTGTGAGTGAGATAACTGAATAGTAACAATTTTTAAATACAACACCTATAATTCAGCCTACCTGACACCAAATCATGCCAGGCTGTTGCTCTTTAAGGAATATGCTACATCAGTAACAGCATTACTGGATGATAGGAAAAAGGCTGTAATATTTATTTAGGTTGCAACAACAAAGCACATTTGGGGATCATTTACTGGAGCACAAAGAAGATGGATAAAAATCAATATTGCATGTTGCCTACATAGCTATTTCATTCCCCAATTGTCAACAGGCCATAAATTGGTGCTAGAATTAGAATTCTGACATATCATTAATCAGAGGAGTAAATATGAAACAGCTTGATGAACCTTGGTATAAGAAACACAATTTCAAATAAAAAGTCATCCCACATGTGTCATTTCTTGCTAGGGCTTTATATAATTCAGCAAATTGTATCATAAATTTTGGCAAAAGGGACACTGGAGCTGTCAACTTAATTTTTTTAAAGGGAAAAGCTCAAAAGACAATATTAGTTCCGTGTCACACAGAGTAATCCTGCCTTTTCTACTCTCTTATGGATTTAAATATTGTTTTCAGTAATGAGGGTGCAATCCTAGGAGAGCAGGTATGCACTTAATTTGGTACTTTAAAGTTACAGAATTTTCCATCATTTTTGATCCAGTTGTTCTGATCCATCTTCCTTCCTCTGAATCCCCATAGCCATTCTTTGCTCTGCCAGCTTTAGTCAGTATATTAATGAACTTATATCAGCAATGAATTTGTTCCACTGAAGATAAACAGGAATTTTGCTGTCAACCTCCCCAGAGGCAAGGTTGGACTCATTTATTGATGGCAGTCACACCATCACAAGCATCTTTGGAGTTTGTGCCAACATTCCAGCATCTCCTTTTAAAAAGAAGAAAAAAATCAGTGTCTTGGCCAGCAGAACATGGTTTTTTTTTTAATTAGCATACAGGTTGTATTCATGTTCAGCCCTCCTCTTGTCTTTTAGGATTTGCCCTTCTCTATTAGAGACATTGTCATTAGTTAGATCTACTACACCTTTATGTTAATTAAAGTTGTTTTGGGTTTTTTCTGCAAGTGATGTGTGAGGAACAAAGTACAGATGGTGTCAAGATGAAGTTTCTTGATGTGCAGACCTGGTGAAGCCCCTGGAGCCACCTGCAGTGGGGGACACACAGGGGTGTGTGTTGCCACCAGGCTTCCCACATCACACAAGGCAGTGCTGGGACAGAATTTATCCTGTATTTCTGTATTTCTGCAGTGTTGGAGGAGTGGTGTTGCTGTGTGCTGTGGGGATGTGTCCTCTGTCAGGCTTAGCCTGAGTGCTCAGTCCTGGCAGAGTTTTAATTGTGCCTCTCTTCTGGGCTTCCTTTAAGCCCAGATATTTGTGTGTAAGCTCTAACTCTGCCACAGAGCAGTGTTTCAGTGGTTGTGTGGTTTTGAAATAATCCTGTAATCCTTTTACATTCAAAGCTGTTACATCANGCAACATGGATTTTTTTGTATCCAGAGCCTACAGGAGGGGAAGAGGTGGCAAGGATTGTGCTGGTTCAAACTTCCTTCAAACAGACTGCCCAGCCAGCAGTGTGTGCTGTCCACAGCCAGCAGCCTTTCTCTTAGTGGGGCTTTGCTTCTTTTTGGAGGAAGAAAAGTCCTGACAAACAAAATAGCTTGTTTTTAGTTGAAAAACAAACCAAATCCAATACCATCACACTAGGGAAAAATAAATCAGGACATGTAAAAAATTAGGCAGAGCAAGAAAATACATTAGCAGTCACATGGGAATTCTTCAGCCTAGGAAAAGGTAAATTTTCATTGTTATGAGACATTGTCATTAGTTAGATCTNTCTGTGTCTTGGCCAGCAGAACATGCTTTTTTTTGAATTAGCATATGGGTTGTATTCATATTCAGCCCTCTTCTTGTCTTTTAGGATTTGCCCCTCTCTATTATGAGTGATGAGTAGTTCCACAGGCTGATACTGAATAAAAAATGGTGTTACCCCCTGGGTGCTGTGGTACTGTAGAGCTTCCTGGACAAGGGCTCAGTGCATCTCCACAACAGGGGCCACTTTTGAGGTGTCCTTCCACTTTGATCAGGATTAATGGCTTTAACAACAGAGCTGCAGCTCCAATTGGCAGTGGAAAACTTTTCCACTGAGAAAAAACCTCCACCTTTCCCATGTTCCCTTCCTGGACACACAGATTTCCACTCAGTATCATCCAGAGTGACTCTGCTCTTCTGCCACGTCCTGTGAGGAGCAGGGGGAGAGCAGGGGGCAGGAATGGGGAGGGCAGGAATGGGAGTGCAGGAATGGGGAGTGCAGGAATGGGGAGGGCAGGAATGGGAGTGCAGGAATGGGGATTGCAGGAATGGGGAGAGCAGGGGGCAGGAATGGGGAGTGCAGGAATGGGGAGTGCAGGAATGGGAAATGCAGGAATGGGAGTGCAGGAATGGGGAGAGCAGGGGGCAGGAATGGGGAGTGCAGGAATGGGGAGTGCAGCCCAATCCCAGTGCTTCTCCAGTGCTGCACTGGGAGCCTGCTCAGGCTGAGCTCTGCTGCCTGCAGGAGGGGCAGGGCAGGGCTGGGGCTCAGCAGGGCAAGCAGGGGCCAGGAAGGAGGATTGAGCATGAGGTTGGTGCTGTAGGGGCAGCACAGCATCAACATTTCAATGTTTCTTGTCTGCTGCAGCTGCAGTGCCTCTTGGACATGTGCATTTGCCATCTATCCCCTGCAGCAGTTCAATCTTCCAGCATTACCTGCTCCTTGCCTGAAACACATTGTGTGGGGCTGACCTTGGTCTGAATTTAGGGTTCAGGCTCTGCCAGTGTGAAAGGCAGGCAAGCAACTTTCTCATGTTAGCCTGAGAAATCNNNNCCAACATTCCAGCATCTCCTTTTAAAAAGAAGAAAAAAATCAGTGTCTTGGCCAGCAGAACATGGTTTTTTTTTTAATTAGCATACAGGTTGTATTCATGTTCAGCCCTCCTCTTGTCTTTTAGGATTTGCCCTTCTCTATTAGAGACATTGTCATTAGTTAGATCTACTACACCTTTATGTTAATTAAAGTTGTTTTGGGTTTTTTCTGCAAGTGATGTGTGAGGAACAAAGTACAGATGGTGTCAAGATGAAGTTTCTTGATGTGCAGACCTGGTGAAGCCCCTGGAGCCACCTGCAGTGGGGGACACACAGGGGTGTGTGTTGCCACCAGGCTTCCCACATCACACAAGGCAGTGCTGGGACAGAATTTATCCTGTATTTCTGTACTTCTGCAGTGTTGGAGGAGTGGTGTTGCTGTGTGCTGTGGGGATGTGTCCTCTGTCAGGCTTAGCCTGAGTGCTCAGTCCTGGCAGAGTTTTAATTGTGCCTCTCTTCTGGGCTTCCTTTAAGCCCAGATATTTGTGTGTAAGCTCTAACTCTGCCACAGAGCAGTGTTTCAGTGGTTGTGTGGTTTTGAAATAATCCTGTAATCCTTTTACATTCAAAGCTGTTACATCATGTGGACGAAGCAGAAACAAGACATGGACTTTGTCCCGTGTCACTGACATTTAAACATCACACTGCTTTATTGGAAAATCAAGGCATTAAATAAGCAAAAGGTTGCATGATTTAAAATAAATCCTTGTAATTACCTGCATTCCAGGAACTAGATATATCCCAAATCCTCATATTTGGTCCAACCAAGCAAGATGTTCCTTGCTGTTTGTCTCAAAGCAGGACAGACAGGCTGGGGCAAACTGTACTACAGGTAAAATAAACATATTCTGGTCTGCCTGAATGTTCATTTTACATCTGGGTAACTCTGAGGTGTTGTATGTGTGCAGTCCAGAATAGTCTGTCCCCATGTTATGGTGTATAAATGTTTCTTGTGAAGTGTTTCTTTCATTAGGAGACAAATATTGCCATAAAGTTAAGAGTCACAGTTAACCTTTCAGCTGAAGTAGCCAATTTTCTGGTGTTTTCTATTTCACAAGCTGGGTTTGTGCTCACAGACACCTCCAAGGCTGAGAGGAGAAGGGTGAGAACCAGAGAATGCTGTGAATTTTCTCAGTGTAACAGTTTCCAAAACACCTGCATTAATCAGGGTTGAATGGATCTAGTGTGAAAATGGCTGGACTGCTCATTCTTTCTTTTTCTTTTTCTTTTTTTTTTAATTAATACAGAAAAGCTGTTTGGGGAGAAAAAAACAAAAGCCATAATATCTTTTGAATTTCTAGTCTTGATTAAAATTTTTGCTATTGACAAGAAGTCAAAGCATCAACAGATTCTGAAAAATAAAATGTAATAACTGTGCAAAAAGCAGGGTTGTCTGTTTGAGGAAGAACATCAGGTTTTCACCAGCATTTCTTTCCTACTTATGAGAGTGTTAAGCCTCTAATAGAAAAGTCAAGAAATCTAATCAAACAACTCAAAAGTGTGTGATCAACTTTACCTGATCTCTCAAAAATCTGAAGATGCTGCATCTCAAACAGCATCTATTTGTATTTATAGGACTCTGCTCTTCTAACTGCCAGATAAATAAAACAGCTTCTGTGCAAAACCTTGCTTCACTGGATTATCAATGACTTAAGTTTGGGCTGATTTGCTCAGCTGAGAAACAAGCTGAATAAATCTTTTTGGGTTTTTCATACATTCAGTGTTAACATGGATCAGCTGCTTCCAGAGTCTGAAATTGCCCATTGAAAGATATTTTATGTTGGTTGGTGATCAGAGAATTTCCACAAGCAGAAATGGGAGAGTCTGACAATATTTCTTTTCCCAGTAAACACTGGCTTCTCACTTTGCAAAATAGACTTTGTTTCTTTTTAGCAACTTTTAAATGAAGTCTGTCAAAAGAGTGTATAAGTCCACTGGTCTGGACAAATAGTGGTGAGAATTGCTGGGATTCAGTAGCAGATATCTGGTGGTTCTTAGACCTTGAAGGGCTTTTTTTCACCATCAGGTTTGAGGGGAGCAGGTATTTGTTTCTCTAACAGGTTCAGAAGAGTAAAATTTCACAATAACTAATTACTGGTGAAATACATACAGATGAATCCATACTTGAATAAATAATAAATCCATACAAGAACCTTTTTCAAGCAAGGCACATGTGAAAAGCTGTCCAAACACAAAAATCACACCAGTCTTGGCTCTGTAACAAAATCCATATTTGATTTTGGAATTTTTTTGGGATTAAGTGTCAAATTGCAGCTCAGTTCTGATTTGTTCTGTTGAATACAGAATGGACAGAGCACTGAACAGAGTCCTTACCCTTCCTGTGTGAAATTCAGTCCTCTTTGGACTGAGGGAAACACCGACTTTATTTACTTTTAATAAGAAATAAACAAGTCCATTATTGCTTAAGCTGAGAAATAGAGCTAGAATAGCAACCAGAATAATAAAATAATTTAGGTTGGGTGGTCTCAATAGTTCATCTGGTCCAACCCTTACTGAGAGAAGGCCCAAAGCTCCCAGACTGTGACCAACAAGGCTTTGCTTGGATGCTGCTGTGGCAGGGACAGATTTACACATTTTATTCTCAAATTGAGAGAAGTTAAGAGCTCATGTTAACTTTTTAACTATAGATCAGAAAAAGAAATATTTTATTTAAGCCATTTGTTACTTTATACATCTACTTGCAAGGAAAAACTAAAATAATTTGGGGGAATAAAAATCAGTTCCAGACGTATTCAAAGTGCAAGTAACTTCCATCAAATTTAGTATTTGCTGGGGGTTTTTCCCCTTGTCTTTTGGCCTCTCCAATGTGTTTTGCTTTTAAGATATTGGAGGATTAATCCAGCATATCTCTCTAGCTTTGGCCTCTGTGATCTCATAGGATAAACTCAGAATTAATTCCTCATACCCTTTCTGATAGAATAGATAAGCCTTTAGATAAAATGTTATTTCAGTTGCTGTCTTATCCGGATGTTTGAGCTGCCGGTTAAATTGTAAATTAAAGGCTCAGAACTCTGGATTATGGATTCCAGCTTCATTATTAATGAAAAAATATGCTCTTTTCACAGTTTGTCATTTTTCTATCTTCCAAGAAACTCAGAAAATACAGTGAATCTTTTCCACTCTCCTGTTTAAACAAAACAAAAATAGAGTGATACAAGTCTTTCTTTGGAAGACATGGCTTCTACCATAAATAATGATAAATAAATAATCATAAATAATTTGTGCCTGTTTGGTCCACCTAAAGTCCCAGCCTGTGGAAATGTGAAGTTACTTCCACAAGGCTCTTCTTGCTTTGGAATAAAGAAGATGAGAAGCAGAATATAACAAGGTTTTCCTTGTTCTGCAAAGTTTGTGTCCCAAATTTTAATGTGACAAAAACCCTCCCCATTGACATTTACCCCTGAATGCAGCCTGTCAGTTTTGTCACTTCCACTGACTCATTCTTCTACTCACACAGGGGAGATTTGTCTCAGTCATCACTTCATATTTTACCTTAAGTCAATTAAATGATGAAATAACAACTCACAATACAATGTCAACAGTATTGATTTTATTGGGCATCCCTACAAGTGCAGCCATTCTTTATACAATGCTACATTTACTTACAGTTCTTATTTATGTGAAGTCATTGTGCAGTTATATTTAGATTTTAAGAGGACAATGTCATAAGAGAAGTGAATTATTTGTAGGATCAGTGTGGTGTTGATTGGTTCAGATATAAGCTCTGGCTTTTTTTGTGGTGGTGTGTCTTCTGGTCGTAGCATATACAAGAGAAAAAGTTTGTGGATATGAAAAAATAAGTACTGAGACAGAAAAAAAAAAAAGGATAATATTTATCAACTGGATAGGTTTTCTGTTCAGGATAAGCATGATGGTAGGCAGGCCAGTTCAGTAGGGTTAGGAAGTGGCCAGCCAAGAAATGGGAATTTTAACAATTCAGTGCTATGTGTGTATCTTATTTCTTTACAAATGCTGAGTTCCTCAAGCCCTGTTGCAGTTGTTCTTT
The DNA here is from genome assembly GCA_013400215.1 of Cisticola juncidis. Lineage (NCBI taxonomy): Eukaryota > Metazoa > Chordata > Aves > Passeriformes > Cisticolidae > Cisticola > Cisticola juncidis. The sequence continues at coordinate 74,965 of VXBR01006581.1, forward strand.
AGGCAGAGCTCCCATGGGGCAGAATTCACCCTGCCCTTCTCCCCTGGGCTCACTCAAGCTGGACAATCCTGCCAGCTCACAGCCCTACAAATCAGCTCTGTGGTTCTGCTTGGCTCCTGGGGTGCATCCCACACACATCTGCATGTTTTATGTCCTTCTCATGTTAACTGACCTTGCAAATGGTGTTGTCACCTGTCAGAGTCCAGGACATCCCTGTGGCCACCCTGGAGGGTTTGGGGACAGGACAGGGGGTCTGGGATCTGTACAGGGGGTCTGGGGTCTGTACAGGGGGTCTGGGATCTGTACAGGGGGTCTGGGGTCTGTACAGGGGGTCTGGGGTCTGTACAGGGGGGTCTGGGATCTGTACAGGGGGTCTGGGNAAATTTTGTAAATAAAAAATCCATCTTGGACAGTGGTTGGGTGGGAGATCCCGCACTGAAGGTTTGGGGATCTCTGACCCGCCCAGTCCCCGCGTGTCCTGCTCTGCTGGGGACGCCCTGCAGAGCTGGACAAGAACTGAGAGATAATTTAGAATAAACAGCCTTGATAACACTGCTGGACTCAGCCTGTCTGCTCTGGCTCTGGTGTGAAACACCCAGGGCAAAAGAGAAGACTGAAAACCTGATTACCCCGGGGAACAGCAACCCCAGGGAAATCCCCAGGGAACAGCAACCCTGGGGGAGACCCCACTGCCCCGGGGAACAGAAACCCCGAGGAGAATCTCAGGGAAAAACAATCCTGAGAGTCACCCTGTGCTTGCAGAGGGCTGTATTTGGGATTCCCTTACAGAAGCTGGATTTAGGGAAGTGCTTTAGGACACTCTGGAATCGAAGGCATCCCCAGTGTGCACATTATTAATGTCAGCACAAGTACTTTATAATAGAGTCCAGGGCTTATTGATGAATGTAACACAAACTGCATGATTAGTAAAGAGCTGTGAGTAGAACATGACAGGATGAAACCTGAAAGAAAATGGCCCTCATCTCTTGGACAAACCCTTTTACAGAGTTTCTGTTTTCAGTTACACAGCACAAAACCACCTTGAGCCAAGGGGGCCGTGGTGGGAAAGGCTGAACATCTTTTATTCATTGCACAGGGCAGAAAGAGGCAGAGGTGTTCCTTCCTGTGTACAGAAAATGAGGATGCTGAAAGCAATTGCAGACATGAATCTTGGAAATGAGGCTGTTTTGAGAAACAGTCAGAGCAAACAAAAAAAAAACAGGAGTACTTTAACAGTTTATCTTTTTTGGAAAGTAGTAATAGTTCTTATGCAGTCCTACAGGAGACCTATTTTCTATTCTTAACTATTACAAGTTCAGTGTCTCTATTAATTATCCTCTGTGCTCCATTTTAAAGGCTATGAAAAACATTTATCTACCTTCCTAAAGCTCCAAAGCATGCTGTGGTCTGTTAAACATTGCTTCTTTAGAGGTTTTTCATCTGCAATGTTCAAAAATAACCAGTAGTATACGTTGCACCCATCTAAATAGAAAGATAAATTAAAGATAAATTGTTTTTTGTATTTCCCACTTCCATACTGACCCTTCCTCAGGTTTTATGCTTTCTCTTTCTTTGTATTAAATGCAGATGCATGGATTCAAGGAGGAGAAGTTCTCTTTTATTGTGGCATCACACCTCCAGATGATCAGCCACTCTGATATGATCCATCCTTTTGGCTATTAGAGCTTACAAAACAGAATAAAATGATCAAGAGAGGGGATTTTCTTTTTCCATGGGTGAATGTCAGATGGAGCACAAATTCTGCTCTGGATTAAGATTATCTAACATTTCTACTGTTTAGAAGAAATCCTAAATTATTCATTTGTGGTTCTCAGAATTAGAACCACATACTCTCATCAAAGACAAAGGGCTAGTGAGAAGGGATGCTGACTTTTTTCACTTTTTTTCATTACACTGCTTATAAAATTTTGATTTCCCACAAAAATAAAACATAAGAACATTTCTACATAAGAACAGCTTGATTTAATAGCAAGAACCTTTGTAAGGTTAACCTTTGTAAGACACAGCAAGCTGTGTGCACACTGGTTTTGGGGATTTCTTCCTTCAGTTTAAGATTTTTTGTCAGGTACACCAGAGAGCAGCTTTCAACGAGTTTTTTGTCACATCAGATTTTTGGTTTTGCTCCAGTAGCTGTAATTTACACAACAAGGGGTATCTCTTATTATATTCACCACCAGGATAGAAGGAAACTTTGTGATCAGAATACATCTAACATGAGATGCCTTGAGTTTGTTGCCAGAGGTCTTTGTCAAAGATGCTCCTTTTCTTTTAAAGTAAAAATAGGTGGAATAACTAAATAAATTGACAGTGTACATCCCTAGAGGAAGCACGAGTTGCTTCAGAATGAACAAAGCTAATATACTTAAGACCAAATCGTGCAAATTCTTGTTTCTGCTCTATTAAAACTGCTGCATTGTGATTAGAAAGAAAATAATGATTTAGGTAGGGCTGAAAAAGCTGATTAATTAATCCTCTCTGTTATTATTGTTATTGCAAAAAAAATTAAAGTCTGTTCATTAAAAATTCAGACTTTGATCACAGGAACCTGTCCTTTCATCTGAAGAATTTAGCCAGTAAGTTTGTCAGGTGGGATTCTTTTCACATTGTGCCTTAAAAAAGCCAGTGTGTTACTCCTTTATTAATTGCTGTCTTGTCCAACTAGTCTGTTCATTCCAGGGGGATTGAAAGGGAGAGTAACTGCTTGTCACTGCACTAAAAGTAACTGTCTTATTTTTAAAGACTAAATAGATGGGAGTTTGTGTGTCTTAGTCCGTCAAATATTTAGTTTCCTAAAAATTTTGGCTTCAGAGTACCCCAGTTTGTTGTACTATGAGGATCAACTTGAAAAATGACAGAATTGATTCACTGATAATATCAGATGACTGACATAGCTTTGTTTGCAAAAAAAACCAAACCAAACCAAACCAAACCAAACCAAACCAAACCAAACCAAACCAAAACAAAACAAAAACAAAAAAAAAAGTAGACACTCAAAAAAGGACCTCTATTCAGAAATTACCTGAAATAAAGAACAAGAATTTCCTTTCTGCTATTCCCACTTAGTGAATGCATAGCAGTTAAACCTATTTCTGAGAGTGCTTTTGTCCAATAGACTCCTTATCTCTATGGAAGAGACCTGAGCAAGAAACTCTGAAATCATTTCATGCACCCACCCTCACCTACTCTTCCCTCTCCCAAGTCACCTTTATTCTTCCTGTAGTGACACAAATTCTGCACAAATTTCACTGCTGAGCTGTGCTGAGTTTTCCCTGTCTCTATAAACTGATGCAAGTGGCCACCAGTACTACAGGAAGAGCTCCAAGCCATGGGAAAAATTGTTTATTTAAATTCCACCTGTATGAAACAGATCCAGGAATTACCATGGAGAAGCCACAGGCACCTCCTTCACATATTTATTTGACCAAGAGCTGAGCTGGGATCCCTCTTGTGATAAATGCCAATCACTCGCTTTTAGAAATTTATGAAAATTTAATAAGGAATAAAAATTAGTTACAAAAAAAAATAGTAATACAAATATAATAATAATAATTAAACAAATTTTCAGAGACAGGACAATTTATGAGACAATAAAAGACAAAGAAAGGCAGCCCAGGCTGTGGCTCCCCCTGTCCCAGACAAAGGCTGGTCCAGGGAAGGCAAAGACTGGGGAGAAATTTCTCTCTTTTTAGGATGGTCTGTATGAATATGCATTTTTATTTAAAACAAGTAATTTCTTCTGTTTCTTGTCACAAAAGAGTTGTTAATTCCTAGAACCAGGGAGTCTGTCAGAGCTTGGGAAAGGTTTCTTCTCTGTTGATAAGAATTAATTCTTCTTCACTAGAAGATTTAGGAGTTCCTGCAAACTGTTATCTCTGTGAAGAATTTCTTCTCTCTTTCTTGAGCTAAAAGAATATCACCCAAACACAGCATCTATTTTAATTACTGGCACTTATTGTTAATTACAAAACTACATTGACTATATTATTCAAATGTTAATACAGTATAACTTTTCTACCTAGCATATTATATATAGTAAATATCTGCGTAGAGCCACACAATATGACTTTTTCACAATGCACTCTGCCATGGGATGAGGCTTTAACCTCCTGTGGTTTTAGCAGAGCTGCTGGGCAGATGAGAAAGAAGCAATTCCCAAAACCAGTCACCTTTCATATTCTCTGTTTTCTCAAGGAGAAGCCAGATACTTCTTATCTTTACAATTAAAAGTATGATTGTTGGATTAAATGTGCTGGAGAAAGCTGTAAAAAATTCATTTTTAGAAAGCCATGCTGAATACAGAAGTTGAATAAAGAATGAAGAAACACAGCTCTGGCAATCAAATTAAATAATATGATACAAATTATTTCTCACCCTCCTGTAGGCAGCCACCTTGATGCTTGCAGCATATTTGGATCTGTTTTAACCATAAAGCTGACAGATTGTTTTTCCTCTCCTGGAAAGTTTCCCCAAATGGGCAGGGGGTGAAATAAATATTGTCATTGCAGGCCCAGGGATCAAAGGGTGAGCTCCCAGCCCTGAACCAGCCCCACATCCCTGTCCTCTCCTGTTCCAGAGCCCAAAGGTCACATGCAGCCTTGTAGAGCACTGAATGTTTCATTTCTCTGTTATTTGGAGAAAACCACAGCACCCATGTGCATGAAGAGAGAAACAGACCTTTAAATAAGCATCCAGAAAGGAGAACTCTTGCCTTCTTGATTAAATGTGAAGTTTTTTTGGAAAAAAAGTTGTGTCCAGTTATATACACTTCAAATTTTCTTAAATATTTCTTGATGTTGGTTGTGCAGTTCTATAAAAAGCATCTTTGCTGTTGGTCGTAAAATATTTTTACTTCTGTACAGAAAATGTGTCTGAAAAATATTGTAATAATTTTAATCTAAAGTAAATATTAAACCCTTTATTTCAAAGGGAAATGATAAGCAATTTCTGGTTTAATTTTAACATTAGAAAATTAAAACCTGTATTTCAAGAATAAAATTACTTTAGAATGAACTTTGGGCAAAATCAATTTAAAGACTTCTAATGACTCTAATAGGTTTTGGATTGGGTCTGAAGAAGATAAATTATGAACCTACCTTCTTCCTCTCTCTAGGAACTCTGAGATCTCCCCATCAGAGTGTAAATCTCAAAGGAACAGCTTGCTGCTGCATTTATTTATCACCTCCTAAAGTTCATTGTAGTTCTTGGGGGAATCAGTTTAATTACAACAGTAAATACTCTGCTAAATTTTTGCACTCCACGATGAAAAAGTGTGCAGCCATAATTACAGTCTGTGCATAGCATGCTTTGTCTCTGATTTACTTGTTTGCCAAAAAGCCATTTTCATGTGCTAATATTGCAGCAGCAGCAGCATCACAGCGAGGGCTCAGCACAGAGCTGGAGCCAGGGTCTCAGAGTTTCTGTTCCCTGAGATTCTCCTCAGGGTTGCTGTTCCCCAATCAGGTTTTGTGTCTTCTCTTTGCCCTGAGTGTTCACACCGAAGGCAGAGACGACAAACTGAGTCCACCAGTGCAGTTTCTAAGGTTGTTTATTCTTCATTATCTCAGTTCTGTCTCAGCTCTGCCAGGCCTCCCTGGCAGGGGCATTATCTCAGTTCTGTCTCAGCTCTGCCAGGCCTCCCTGGCAGGGGCATTATCTCAGTTCTGTCTCAGCTCTGCCAGGCCTCCCTGGCAGGGGCATTATCTCAGTTCTGTCTCAGCTCTGCCAGGCCTCCCTGGCAGGGGCATTATCTCAGTTCTGTCTCAGCTCTGCAGGGCATCCCCAGCAGAGCAGGACTGGGCGGCTCAGAGATCCCCACACTTTAAGCACGGGATCTCCCACCCAACCACTGTCCAAGATGGATTTTTTATTTACAAAATTTTGCCAATGCCCACTGCCTATGCTAACATGNTAACGTGAAAATTGGGAAATCCAGGGAGCAAGAACAAGGTTTTCAATGTCACCTGTACTGGGGAGCACTCTCTGTCCATGGCCTCCTCCTGGAGGGGACGTGCATCATGCAGGGGTGGAAGGAAGGGCTGCAGAAAAGTGTAATAAAGTGGATTTTTGGAAATTTAATAAAAAGAAAAAAAATGGTTAAAAAAATTAATACAAATACAATGGTAAAAGTTAAACAATTTAGAGCAGGACAATTTATGAGACAATAAAAGACAAAGAAAGGCAGCCCGGGCTGTGGCTCCCCCTGTCCCAGACAAAGGCTGGTCCGGGGAAGGCAAAGACTGGGGAGAAATTTCTCTCTTTTGAGGATGGTCTGTATGAATGTGCAATTTTATTTAAAACAAGCAATTTCTTCTGTTTCTTGTCACAAAAAAGATGTTAATTCCTAAACACCAGTGACTCTGTCGGAGCTTGGGAAATGTTTCTTTTCTGTTGATAAGGAAGCCATAAATTCTTCTTCACTAGAAGATTTAGGAGTTCCTGCAAACTGTTATCTCTGTTGAAGAACTTATTGTCTCTTTCTTGAGCTAAAAGAATATGACCCACACACACCTCTATTTTAATTACTAGCACTTATTGTTAATTACAAAACTACATTCCCTATATTATTCAAATGTTAATAGAGTATAACTTTTCTACCTAGCATATTATATATAGTAAATATCTGCGCAGAGCCACACAATGTGACTTTTTCACAGAAGGGATGAGAGGGATGAGATGGATGAGAGGGATGAAGGAGCTGTGCCTCTTTTTAAACAAGGAGGTTTGAAGGGTTCCCACCCTTTTCTCTGGACACAGCACGTAGTGTTCCTTGGGAAGAACAAAGACACCTCTGTTTTTGTCCTTTTTACTGAAGTTCCACCTGCTTGCAGGGATGGCTTAAGAATCCAGTCCCTCAGGAATTCAGTCCCTTGGGAGCGTGGAGAGGCAGCAGAGTTTGGGGGATGCATGATGTGTGCCCTTGGAAAAAGAGGGCTGCAAACCATACCTTGAAAGCTTGAGATGACACAAGAGCTGGCCAGCCTGCTTTTATTCTGACTAACAACATCAGGGACAAGTTACTCTTCACTGTTAATTGGAGTTCTGCTGCTGCAGGAGCTCGAGCAGGGCCTGTGTGTATAAATGATTGTCTGCCTGTCAAACTGCACAGAGCACCTTGATTTTGTTGCTGCCAGGTCATCCAAAAGTGCCAGTGCTCCATAAAAGAATCAATCCTGTGAAAGCACTTGATGTCTGTTAATAGATTTTTTTCTCTCTCTCTCTCTCAAATAGAATTGGTTTTCTGTTGGTCTAAGAAGAGATTTCTCGTGCATCCCCAACTATCACACTGATAAAATTAAAGCTGCACTAATTCACAGAAGAGAAGTATAGAAACATATGAAGGTTTTTCAAATTAAAGCTTAGATTCAATCATTTAATGAACTAAAACCTTTTATCTTAAGCAGTAGATGATAAACTGACAGTCACATACAGGAGGAAATCTTGGCACCATCCCATGAAATCTCTATGTGTATCACAGAGGCACAAGAAGATATTTTCCCTTAATAAATCATAAAGGTTATTTAATCTGCTGCTCCATACAGAATGAAGTTTGTTTTTTTTTTAAATATATTTAACAAATAAGTATATTAATATACTTTAGTTCCTTAGTTGAGGTGCAAATTAAATTCAGTGCTGAAGGAACACTTTGGAAGTTTCTTGGTTTGAGATTTCTAAATGTCCCTCTGAGAGCAGGGCTATAGTTACAGAGGAAAACATTTAACACAGATTATTGTGCTCTGCTGATCGTTGTTGAAAACACTCCATGGAAATAAGTCAGTTAAAATAAATTCATTTTGATTGCTTAAGTCTTCAGTTTCACCAGGAAACACAGTATATATCTTTTCTAGGAAAGAAAAACTGGAAGAGATCACAATATGTGTGTTACCTTAGCATCATCCTTTCTGAAAAATACATTTGCAGTTTTATAAAACCACTAAATTAAATCCCATTTTCAGATAAAGATACTGAAATATTTGAGTATATTTGTACGGAAGTCACTGAATATAAGTTTAGTAAATATTTTGCGTGTTTATATTGAACTCATTAAGCATTTTAGATTTGGAAAAATATTTAATTTGCTGTCACAACGTTGGACTAAAAGCGTGGGTTACTTAGAATCACATTTTGGCAGAAAGGAGTAGCATCTTTTAGTATATATATTATATATATATATATATATATATATATATATATATATATTCTTCATATTTCATTTTTAATTCTACATT
>VXBR01006581.1:83231-115476 GCA_013400215.1 Cisticola juncidis
ATATATGCTGCATCATTAATTTTAAATTCAACATTTTTGGTTCGAGATATTTATTCAAAATTTTCCAATGACATTCTTAAAATAATGTCATTCTTTGCTTAAAATTGATATTTTTTTTTTAGTGATAAGTCTTAAAAACAGTGAAAGAAACAATGTATATTGTTTCTTAATAAGCCACTATATTTAACACGGCAACCAAAATAGAATTTTTCTATTTTTTCTTTCAAATTAGCTCTGGATCAGAATATCTCATTGGAAAGTATTAGCAAAATGGATCTGAGTAATGCCCTTATATTGTAAGCTGTAGATCTATACATCTCTAATTACTCTTTTTTCCCTGATTTCAATCTGAGCACAGGCAGTTATAGCAGGGTGTGATGATTATCATGTTATTTATGCAGTGCAGGAGTTCCCATGGTCCCTGGAGAGATTTTGATCTCATTTTCCTGCTGGATAAGACTCCTGTTTTACTGCATGAGCAATTCTGAGATTCAGGAGTCAATAAACTCTGCTTCCCCGGGATATTCAGCTCAGCTTTCCCTGGTGTTAATCCCTTAGGCAGGGACTGTCACCATCCAGAGAGACACAGCTTCAGAACCAGCTGTGAGCACCAAGCTGAGCCCTGCACTCTGAAATGAGGAATGGGGATGGTTCAGGGTGTTCACAATCACAGACAGGTATATTTTACACTAAATGCAAGGATCATACCTCTGATTTTGCTTTTCTCACCCAGGAGCACCAGATGTCATCACGAGCCTCCAGCAGAAACCCTTTTTTTTTTTTTTTCCAAGTGCTTCACAGACTATGAGGAAACAATTCCATACATCATAATTAGAGGCTGATCTTGTCACATGCAAGTTCATTTTCTGGTGCCTGCACGTAGCTCATACATCCTAAATAAACCCTGTCCTGTCTTTTGATGCTTTCTGATGGCACAGAAATGCTCTCTTTTTCTCCCTCTCCCCTCTAAATGGCTTTAGGGCACATCAGGGCTTCACCCATCACTGTTTGGTTCTGTCCTGCTGTAAATACTTTGAATATTGTCACCTCCAGTTTCCAGGCAGGTCACTGGGGCTCCACCTAGAAAGTCAGTTTTGAAAAGAATGCAAATGATCATGTTTTAATAGGAGATGTGTTAATTACAGATTCCAGCAAATAACTATTTACAAAATCCCCTCAATGTGTTTTCACCACATCAGGAATTAATGTCAGGTGAAGACTTTTGTCTTTTGGCTCGTGATTGACACAGGCATTGAGTCAGAGAGATTGAAATAACTCAGGACTCTACACAGGGAAGTGTGTTAAAAATAAATAAAAATATGAGTACTTGTGAGGAACAGGGACCTGGTTTTCTCTTCTTGTCTAAATTTGTAATCCTGCACTGAGCTTAGCTGTATTTAACAGCCTGAGAATTGGAATTAATGAGCAGTGCTGAACTCTTGCAGGTAAATCCTCCAGGGCTGCCATGACTCTGCAGAGGCCTTAATTATGAGGGTTCATTGTTTTGGGATTTTGTTTTTGTTGATTTGTTGGGTTTTCTTGTACTGCCACCAAACAACTTGAAAAGTAAGCTTCCTGAAAACAAAGAACAGAAGTGTAGTCCTTTAGCTTGCAATTTCTTTGCTAATTATTGTTTTGATGTTGGAATTTAAGCTTGTCAAGCATTCCTAATAAAAAAAAAGGGACAGAATGATGGATGTGTCAGACCAGTCCAAAGTTTTTGCTGCTTTCCCAAGCAAAGGCAAATGAGAAGGCAGATGGAAGTTTGAAGGAAAGCAGGTTTAAGGGTTGTGTGGGGGCTGTTTACAGTAATATACAGGGAAAGCAGCTTTTTATTCTCTCTAAATGGGGTATGTGAAAGTCCAGGCTGTGACTCAGACTGCACAGTTGGCTACAGCAAGAATGGCCTGTTGAATTTGATTTTCTTGGGATTGCTGCTTACTCCCATTTTTATCACCACAGCACCATTGTAATTTTTCTCAGAGGTTGGGTATGAGAACATAATGCTCTTTGTGGAGTAATTAGGGTGCTCATATAACACAAGCAAACATGCCTCACTGCTGGAAACCTCTCCTTTAGAAATTATTTAGAGGGAATTTGCTCTCAGAGCCTCACAGAATAGCTCAGTGTAACAGAGATTCCCATCCCACACAGAGGGCTGTTCCTCAGTGAGCCACTGAGTGACTGCAGCCTTAAAAAAAAAGCCTACTTCACTCTGCACTTCAAAACTTAAGCAGGATCTGCTGAGTAAAGATCAATCCATATAAATTGAAGTGGTTGGATTTTGTGTGAGATGATTTCTGTGGTAGACTGAGCCTGCTTTTCCTTTGCATTAGAGGATGTGCAATTAGAAGCAGTAGATGCTACTAAAGAGGGGGTTGGACATAACATATATCACTCATGCTTTCCCACAATGGCAAGATGGGATGTGTTATTTCCAGCTCTGACAAATAATTCTAATAATTCTCAGCACCATTTTTCTGCTTTTCACATGTATTATTTTACAGTGTTTGTATCTTGTCCATCTAAAGCTTCCCACAATCACAAAAAAAAAAAAAAAAAAGCCTAATACCATTTCATTTTCAAACTTTGAAGTACAAGATGTCAAGGGTAAAGTGTGTAGCTGAAGGTGTCAGGACAAATCCTCCCTGCAGCTTTATCTCCAGGTTCCTGTCTCCCACTCTGTGTGCACACACCTTTACAGCCAGCAGCCTCCTGGATATTTATGTTGCTTAAGATTTTCCCAGAGAAAGGCTTTGATGACCTTTCAGTGAGAAGCTTGAGGAGCTCTGTTGTTTGCAGAGGACTTTTGAAATTGAGCCATGCAGTCAGAGCACTGCCTTTCTTTGTCCTGAGATTCCAGCAAGGTTTAGCTGAGGTAGAAAGAAGGAGTTAGCAGAGAAATTGCATTTAAGCCTTCCAGTCTAAGACCAGGTTCTTGCCACTGCCAAAAGAATTTACTGCTGGTAAAACCAGGACTAAATGGAAGGAAGTGGAACAGAGAACTGAACTGGATCTCCTCCAGTAATCTGTGCAGGCTGGGTGAGGGTGTGATGCTCTCTGCACATAAAAAGTTCTGCTGAGCAGGAGCATCAGCAGTAACTGAGCCCTCAAACAAACAAACACTGTTATTTCTTCCTCCAGCTTTTAAGATCATCAAGATTATACTGACCCAATATAATATAGCAGTTTAAAATCCCATATAATTATATTATTGTCTCTGCTGGATTTGCTTTCAAATTAATTCTACTCAATGTTGTGGCAAATTAATTTTGGAAAGTCATTAGAAGCATCAAAGTAATTCCATTGTAAATCAGTTTGTTGCTGCTATATGAGCCAAAACCTCAAAATAACAACAATAAAAAATTAGTTGTGGAGGCATTAGTAACAGTAGCTGAAGGGTTAATTAGCCTTTAATTGAGTCATTACTTGACCAGACAAATTATAAGGCTATTCAGTGTGTGCCATTTCCACAAGTTTTCCCCATTTTTTCCTGAGGTAATAGGCCTAGCAGTGAGCTGGCTGCTGCTCCTGCTCTGCCTCAGCAGCTGTCATTTTGACATATTTTCTGCTTTCTTTAGAAAAGAGAGGTTGATTGAATGTGAGAAAAGTGGAACTTTGACAGGCTGTCAGAATCCCTTGCAGCACAAACCTACCTGCCAGCTAACTTGCTTCAGGTTTATTTCAAAGAAGGTTTCCAGCACACAAACTTCTATTACTAGCCCAAGAAGGTCTTAAATAGGTAGCTTCCATTTTCTCAAAAATCTAAATTACATCATTTTCCCTTTGAAATGGTTGAAATTTCAGGAATTCCAAGGATGTCAGAGAGAGCAAAAGTAGGTTCCTGCAAAGGCCTGGGTGGATGAAAGACATGCTCTGTTCTTTACATTCTTTATTTTTTTGTTGTTTTTGTAATCAGCTTTTTGCCCCAAACCACGAACAGCCTTCTGAAATTCTGAAGTCCATTCATGAAGTGGTCAGGAGTAAACATTCTGTAAATGATTATTCCTTAATAGGGGCTCGAGCTGGGAGGAGGTGCAGCTGTTGGTGCTGATGGAACCAAGCTGCTACAATTAATACAATTACAATTATTATAATTAATAGCAGACAACACAGTCACCTCCTGGCTGGAGCATTCCCTGCCCAGCCTGTCAGGGCAGCCCCGAGCTCAGGGCTTGCAAAGCCCCTCTGGTGATTTTGGCTTTTTGAGGAGCTTTTTGTCTTTTCCTGAGGTCTCCATCTGCAGGGAGCAGCTGCTGCCCCCTCAGCTCCTGGGTGATTTTGGCTTTTTGAGGAGCTTTTTGTCTTTTCCTGAGGTCTCCATCTGCAGGGAGAGCTGCTGCCCTCTCGGGGTCCCAGCCCTGGGTGATGCCAGCGTGGTTTGGTGGCCCTGGGCTGATTCCCTGTGCCCTCAGCATCCTCTGGTTATCTGTTCCTGCCACTGCTCCTCAGGGTTAAATTAGCCCTGGGAAGGATTCACACAGCATCTTCTCAGCAGGGGCTTTCAGTTCCTTTGGCATGGAGTTTCCTGATAACTGTGTCTCCACCTGAATCAATAAATACCTGTAGAAATGATTCACTCATTTCATAAATGAGTGGTCTTTATAAAAGCAAAAAGAAAATAGAAATAAAATGATCTAAATAAAGAGGCCATGCTGGTCATACTGAGAAATGTGTTTATATTGTCATTTTCCCTTGGCTTGGTGGCTTGCAGGAAGGAGGTTACTTACAATGTACAATATTTATTCATCTGCATTATCAAGTGCCTTTTGAGGCACATCCATAACCTTTTTCATGTGCCAGCTTTGGTATTTGCATTTACCTGTGTTTGCTGAGTGCAAGTTCTTCTGCCAGTGTGCAGGCAGTAATGGAATTTTACTCTGAAAATCTCTTCTGCAGTGATGAAATCAAACTTTACACCCTCCCCTGGCCCAAATGATAATTGTCACATAGCATTTCTCCTGGAGAAGGTCTGCTGTTCCAGTCAGGAACTCACAAAGCTGTGTGCCTAGCAGAGTCTCAGTCCCTAAAAGTCTCCATCCCTCCCAATCATTTAAGGAGGTTTATGGAACAATTTAAAACTAAATAGTGGCAGAATGGTGTAAAAGACAAAGATGAGTGCAATTTAATTGACTGAGAAACAAAGTGAGTTCCATTGAGAGATCCAGTGACATACAGGTGACACCAAACACCCTGCACACTTCCCAGCCCTGACCCTTTGAATCCAGTGGGTTTGCAGTGCAATTATTCCAATTGTTCCTCACCAAAACTCAAATTTCCTAAAACGAGCACATATTATGCAGCACTGCCAGACACTATTAGTCAAACAGGTAAGGCACAGCAATGAGAAGTTTTCCTCAAGACAATTCAGAATGCTTTCAGCAAGTCATCCTGCCTGCCTTACTGCTTTTTGATCCACAGTCCTCACAATTATACATAATAATTAGTCACAAATGAAAAGACTGGGATTATTCAAACTGTTAATCACTGGAAAACCAGAAATTACTTACAAGTCCACTCTGTCCTGGGATTCTTTTCCCTGCAGACATCAACAGAAAGGGAGTGGAAATTTTTGGAGCCTGGTGGACAATTATGTGGTTTCATTGCTTGAAAAGAACAGTCCAGAAAAAAATTGTAGGGATTTCAGTGTCAGAATAACTGAGCCTTTTGATTTAATCTGAAGAGGAGAAAGTTTGCTGGAAATCTTATCAGAGCTCTAAGATCTAAAAGTTAAGCTGGCTACCTTTAAAAATAGACCATGGCATTGGAAAGCAAGCCAGAAGTCCTGACTGTAACTCCAGTCCAGTTTTTCTGTCTGAAACAGGAAGGTGGTGGATTATTTTTTAATGGTTATTGTTCACAAAGAATCTCTTAGATTTACACATTCATAGAACCTGATACTTCAGCCCAATTCAATATTTCAAATAGTGCTGCTGTACAAAGATTTTATTAGAAAAATTAATAATTAATAATAATCTATGTTTTGCTTTTCCATAGGAAAGATTTTTCCTTTCCAGAGGTATGTGCTAAGTGACATATAAGAAGTCATTTCTAGAAATAGATTTCCATAGAGCTTTTTTCTCCCTCATATTTCTTTACTTATTTGGCTACTCTTTTATCATTTTTACTTAATAAATTTAAGAGTCAGGCATAGTTTCTGCTGAACACATACCTTGAACAAGGGCACAGTTTGCAAGATTTGCACGTGACTCTGTGTGTGTGCAGAAACCATGTTCTATTCACAGCAATATGAGGAGTGTGAGGATCTGTGCAGTTTGTTTGAGTGCAAATAAATCACAAAACACTTTGTTTTCACATAGGAAATACTCACTTCAACACATTTTTTGTGCACAGTTTTCCACAAATCATTGGCATTTGGGTAAAGAGCAGACATGTCCTCAGTGGGAAAGGAAAAATTTTCAAAGCATGTGCAGTGCACTTATCCTCCCACCCTTCAGTTTGATGATGATAGTAATAATTGTTTAATTTTAATTTTATTACTCTTACAGTCATAGCTATAAAATCTTTGTGGTTTTGGTTGAAAAGGACAAATGTTCATGTGGATGTGAGCACACAAAGCACTCCAGCTTCTGATTGCGAGTTAATTGAATTAGATTGGGTATCTGTGCATTGCTTTGAGGTTTGTATGCTTAATTTTATATTAATACATGAGTTTGTGTATGTAGAAATGTACACACACACATTTATATTTGCACTTATGCAATTTATGTACATTTGTGTGTGTGCATTAATACACACTTGTATATACAGATATACATGTACTGTATTCATACTTTTACCTTCCTCTGAGGCACTTTCTAAAGTACATGATTTGAGGGAAGGAAGAGGATGGTCCTGCCAGGCAGTGTTTTGAAGTGGAAATGAGAAAGAGCTAATTTTCCTCACAACAGTAGGCACAACCAAAGCCCCATCAATACAGTACAGGAGAGGCAGAGGAGGCACAAACGCTTTCATGTGAAATCGAAGTTGTCTCAGAATATCACTGCTGAAATCTTTAACATACTCCTCCTCTAGAAAAAAAAAAAAGAGGAAAAGTGACAAGCCTATCTTTTTCTTTTCCAGTTCAATGACAAAAATCTTCTTCAAGCTGATTCTTCTCCAGGGTAGCCATCTTACTTTGGAATAAAAAAAAATGCAGTTTGTCACATTGGGCCCTCTGCTCCAAAGCACAAAAACTCACAGACAAACCAACCCTCCTGGAAAAATGTCCATAATTATTGTGATGCACCACCCTGCTTTCCAGGCTTTTTAAAGGTAGGACTGCCATTTCTCAACAGAGCAGAAAAAGGTTTATAGAACACTCCTGAAAATGGCATGAGGACATTCCAGGCAGTCAGCACAGGGAGCATCACTGCTGCTTCAGTGTCCTTTGTGCCTCAGCAGGATCTGAGCACAAATCTGGGATTAAACCAGAGCTTTGG
Source organism: Cisticola juncidis (assembly GCA_013400215.1). Classification (NCBI taxonomy): domain Eukaryota; kingdom Metazoa; phylum Chordata; class Aves; order Passeriformes; family Cisticolidae; genus Cisticola; species Cisticola juncidis. The sequence goes on from VXBR01006581.1 coordinate 90,674, forward strand.
AAAGGAAATTCACTGTTCCTGTCCATCTGTGGCAGCTCTTCAGCATCACCAGGACTGCAGGACCCTTGTCAAGTGTGAGGCTGAAAGTAAAGCCGTATTTTCCAGGTAAATCAGTATTTTCCAGGTAAATCAGTATTTTCCAGCACAGTTTGTCCCTCTCAATGAAAGGAGCTGTGTTCCTGTCTGAGTGGAAGGGAATAAAGACAGAAGGAACAGGGATTAAAGGCACAACTTTGGTAAAAGAATAAACACATTCACATCCTGCACTTACACACACCCATGAACATGTACTTGATACTACCTGTGTGTTTGCAAAAGGAGAATCATTTAGAAGTGGAAGAAAAAACTTTTTGTATCATTTCCTGGGGAAAAATCATTCTGGTGATCATTCCAATCACAATAATCCTCTCTCAGATATTTCATTTTTTTCATCCTGAATGAGGGACTGGTTGAATTCTGAGGCCATTCCAGATTTGACAGTTTACCACAGAGTGGAGGAAAACAAGCAGCAAAGCCAAGGAAGCCCACTTGTCATCCCTCCCCTCACAGGAAAGATCATAAAGTAGACTTGGTTTCTCTTCCTTTACATCCAATTTTTTTCATTCTGTGCAGAACTCTCACTCTGGTGTTGCATTTCAATTTTCTCCAACCAAATTGTGCTGTTGTAATTCTAATTACATGCATTTTCAGTAAAATAACAAATGGTTAATTTTCTTAATTAGCTTTGATATTTTAGCTTCCATATTGATCTTTCAATATTTCATGCATATTTCGATTTGGAAGTGATACAAAATATTGCACATACATAAAACAAAGTGCATTTTAAATTTTTTTTTTCTTGTTTCATACTTAGACATGAACTTTTCATTTAAATGATGCAAGCCTAATTTTCTTTTTTCTCACTTTTCTTCCCTCCTTAATGGTTACTAAGGAATAATTATTCTTTCCAGAGCTGTTACAGGAATAATTACAATAATGATTGAAATGATAATTTGTGGTACACTGGTGTGAATGATACTTAGAGGCTGTTCTTCATTCTCCTGGTTTAATTCATTGTTTAGTACTTATCTAATAATTCTGACCTCTATTCTCAAGAAACTTCTGCAACCATTTTACTGCAAATCTTGGCTCCCCAGAAGAGGAAGCATTTCACAAACAGCAGTGTTGTCTGGAACAAAAATCAACAAACAAACAAAATTCTGCAAAGATCAAACACAGCTTTAAAAAAATCTGATTTTTGTGAGCTCAGCCCAAGCAGGCAGTGGTTTATGGTGGATCTGAAGGTTTGACAGGAGCTGCTCAGCTGTGGGTGTTAAAGTCCACTTCCCTATCACGTTGGGACTGCTTTGGGGTTGATATGGAGACTTCTCTTTATGCCAAATGAGCAAAATCCTCAGGTCTGAGAAGATAGAAATTCTTTCAGTCATCTATCAAATAATAGATAGATAGATAAATAATTGATACATAGATGATAGCTGATAGATAATAGATAGACAGATAGATAGATAGATAGATAATTGATACATAGATGATAGTTGATAGATAAATAAATAGATAGATAGATAGATAATTGATACATAGATGATAGTTGATAGATAAATAAATAGATAGATAGATAGATAGATAATTGATACATAGATGATAGATGATAGCTGATAGATGATAGATCTACCTATCATCTGTCTATCTAGAATAGATAGATAGATAGATAGATAGATAATTGATAGATACATAGATAAATAGAAAAATGATAGGTAGATAGACAATTGATAAATAGCTGATAGTTGATAGATAGGTAGACAGAATCCTGTATTGTCAACTTCTATTTGAGTCCCAGGTGGAGGGGAGCACCTTTTGCAAAATGTCATTTACTGAGAATTTTATAAAAACACAAGTGTCACTGCCTGAGTTAAGATTAGGGAACTCAGCCTATCAAGTGCAAGTTTTTTACACACCTCTCCCTCTGCCCTACAACCCTGCCTCTTTATGCGGCTTTATATTATTTTTTCAATCAATAAAACTTGAGAGCCTTGCCTCCTTGTTGAGATCTGAGGTTAAGTTCCACATCCCTTTTCCAAACAGAATTCTGCAAAAGGCTCCCTGGGGACAGCTATTGATTAGGGCTGTGATGTTTGTCTCTATTAGGTGGCACTGAGGGGATGAACACCTGCAAGAGCAGCCAGGGAGTCCCCCTGAAGGGAAGGGCAGCACTGGAAATGGTGAATTCCCAGGAACAGAGAGGGAAGGGAGGAGTTTTCTCTTGTTAGGAGCAGCAGGAATGGCAAAGAGTTCAAAAAGAGGAAATGAAAGAAGAAGTGTTGGGATGCTGTTGTAGTGTGAGCAGTCAGTGCAGCAGTGACAAGGCAGGGATGGAGCAGCAGAGGCAGAGGAGAGAGGGAGCAGAGGAGCTCCAGGATGGAGAGTGGCTGTGCCAGGGGACTCCAGAGCAGGCACAGCCCTCCCCTTCCTTTGGGCACACCCTGGGGCCCTGATTCACTCTGCCAAGTGCTGTTAGAGGAGGATTTTCCTGCACTCTGGACTATGCACTTCTTGTCTGATCAAAGAGCCCACCAAAATGCACAGGCTTGTGGGCAATTGCCCCCAGAGACATGAGAAAACAAACCCTAGGCAGCTCAGGAATCAGTGAGACTTCCATAATCACCTCTGCCTCTCTGGCCACAGCTGGAGGACAAAGGATTTCCAGCTGCCAGTTCGTGTATATTAAGTGTATTACATATAATGTGTTTCATTTTTACCTTGTTGGGATCTCTGGGAACGTCTGACAGGATTATAAAATGGAAAAGCAAGGATTACACGCATCCTGAATAATCAAATGAATGGGCATAGATTGGACTTTTAAATTTTCATCATATAAGTCTATTTTAGAAAAAGTATATTTTAGAAAAAAAGTATATTTTAGAAAAAAATATACAAGCTAGGAAAAGTGAGGCATTCCCCACTCAAGTGCCAAATATTTTGTTTGCTTTTGTAGCCCTACACTAAGCACCTAAATGAACTGCTGTAAAACACCTTCTGCCTTCTCCTTCTAAATACACTTCTCCAAAAGCTGAAATGAGAAAATGCATGTGGATAAAGAGAGAAAGTAAGAGAAGAATCCCAAGGAGATCCTGACCCTGTAATCTTGCAGCCCAGCATGTTAACATTAGGCCACTGCACCACATCATGCAGAAGTGGGAGTTTAAAGGCCAATAATGAACTCTACAGATTTTCCAGTCTTTCCCAGTTACAGAAACACCTGTACTAAACATTTTTGTGTCAGGGATTAAATTGCCATCACAGGGTCCCTAATGACTGAACTTACCAGTGGAAATGCAGTGGGGGCAATAATTTTTACTTGTCTTTACCCTGAGATGGCATCTAAGCTGAAGGATGAACAAACGTCAAGCTTTGTGACAAATAATATTAAATGTGCACCCCTTTTCTGAGGAGAGCATCTCAAAACCTGGCTGAAAAGTCTGGGTTCTGTTTCTGCAGGCTGGTGAAAGGATGGCTTTGAGTAAGTGCCAACACAAATCAGGATACTCCTATTATAACTCTTTTTATCTCTGACTTCTTCTCTCTGCAAATGGACAATGACTATGTTGGCAACATTGCAAAATGCACCGTGTGTGTATGTGTCTATTTAAAGCACATGAATGCATTCCATTTGTCTCACAAGGATTATTTTAAAATGTTTTGCGTATCCAATCACCTCTATCTGTACAATAACACCAGCAGTGTGCTACAAAGACACTTGAGGGAAGGGAAAGTAGATTGTTAATAGTAGTGTATCACCTGCCATCTGGACACACTTAACACATGGTGAGATGTAAAGATTCAGCCATTTGTGGAATTTAATCCCAGAGCTCACTTCCAATCAGGTAAAGTCATGTCTAGGCAGGCACAGATGTTGTATGTACATAATGCAGTTCATTTAATTTATTGCCTGCTTGTGTTAGGATAACTCTGTGCTGGGATTAGTGCAGAGCCACAGTGCTCTGCTGGGTGAACTGGTGACATCCAGGGACAAAGGAGAGTGACCTGTGCCATCCCCAGCATGTATTTTAGAGCCTCAGCAAGGTGGAATATTCCCACTGATTTAGACCATGCTCACAGGAATGGAACAGTAATTTTATCATCTACCCATGGTGTGCACTGTGCTAAAAAAATCCACAGTAGTGTCATCAGACTTTTCCACAAAGTAAATATAGCAATTCAGGGGATTTTCCTGTGCTCTGCAGACCAGTGTTGATAATTCCTGTTCCTTCTGCCCATATCCTCCCTGTGGGCCAGGTGCAAACCCTTTTCCTTCACAAGCTTTAGCATGTATGGTCCTGAACACGTAGATGGAGTCATGTGTGACGTGCACAGCTTTAACAGGAGACAGTGGCAGGGTGCTGTAAAAAATCCCAAATCTAAGTACATTCTGAGGTCTTCTTCACCAGTTTCTTTTATTTACATGCACAGTTACATTTATGGAGGCAGCCATAAATTTAAAACACTCAAATTTCACCACAAATTCACCACATCCTTATGTTTATTTACGTGGCTCTTTTTCCCACTCAGAAACACCCAAATTCTTCATTGCTTTTTTGTTGCACAAAAATGTAACTCTTCCCCTCATATTCTTGTAATACACATTCAGGCAGCAAAAGCATTCAATAACAGATTATAATGACCTAGCCAGGCTGATGCATAGGTGTCCCTGTGTGACACTGATATGTCACTTTTAGCAGTGCAGTGTTTGTGCAGCAGCTCCCATGCTCTGTCCTGAGCCTGTACTCACTGCCAGCACCACAAACCCCTCTCATATCTCATATGAAGGAAGATATTGATGAGGAAAGGTTGAAGGATGTATTTCCCTCTCATATCTCACATGCAGGAAGGTATTGGCAGGGAAAGGTTGAAGGATGCATTTTGGAAACACCAGTGCTGACCATTCACCTCCAGCTGCAGGGTTAGGATTGCCCACCGTGGGTCATGGCATGAGATCTGTGACACAGGGAGAGCAGAAGGGAGGCTCAGTGTCCCTGTGTGACACTGATATGTCACCTTTAGCAGTGCAGTGTTTGTGCAGCAGCTCCATGCTCTGTCCTGAGCCTGTACTCACTGCCAGCACCACAAACCCCTCTCATCTCTCACATGCAGGAAGGTATTGATGAGGAAATGTTGAAGGATGTATTTTGGAAACACCAATTGACCATTCACCTCCAGCTGCAGGGTTAGGATTGCCCACCATGGGTCATGGCATGAAATCTGTGACACCAGGAGAGCAGGAGGGAGGCTCAGTGTCCCTGCAGGTGGGACAGGGACAGGGGGAGAGCTGCAGGAGGCTGGCAGAGGCAGACCAGTCACTTTCTCCTCTCCATTGGCAGATGGCACTGAAACATTTCACTCAGTTCTGTCCACGCCCAATCTGGTTTTGTTCTAAGGGAGCTGCAATCCTCCCGAGCCCACCATCTGTCACCCCCCCTGCCATACGAGGAGGTAGGCATGGACATCCTCCAGGGAAAGATGGTGACATCCATTTCCAGAACAGGGCTGCTCCTCACCACAACTGGGGATACTGAAATGTGCTAAAAATTCAGTGTTCCCCATCTACACATAGCATCTCTGCTGTACATCCTGTGGCTCAGGAAAGAGAGCTGTCTAGTGCTTGGCCATTTCATTGATCCCCAAAGGCTGGATGTTGTCTGGAATATGCCACTCAAAAGTTGACATTTAAAGTGTAAATTTAGCATTTGTCAAAATTTGCAGTCTGTATGTGATATCTTCCCTAGGAATATATTGCTCTTACAAAATTTTTTCCTAATGCCAAAATACCCTTGGTTACCTCCAACAATAGCAGGCTTATCTTCCTTTTTATTTCTGAAGCTGTAGAAGGTCCTTGTGAGTGTCTGCACAATAGAAGCATTGCACCTCCTTATTTCCCTGCTGAAGATGACATTCCTTTTCCCTGCCTCTCTTACAGATTCAGGCTGACTTTCATATATTAGAATCTATATAAACAAGGCAAGTGGCAGAGAGTTTTTCACATTAAGACGTAGATAAGGTCAATAGCAAATGAAAAAATGAAACAAGAGTTTGCAAGGTGTAAGGGGGAAGCAAGCTTCAAATTTTACTTGGAGTGAGAGTCAGCCACCAGGAAAAAACATCATCTCTCAAACTCCTAAATTAGTGTATTTGTCCTTTTTCATACTTGTTTCAGATTTCATGGCTACCCATGCTGTCTTGCCCCACAGGATATTAAATAATAACAGTCTTCAGGCAGCAAAGAGAAGAACTAATTGTCATTATTCTTCTACTTCACCACTGCTGCTGTAATTGGAAGTTATCTCCTTATAATTGCATCTGTAGTGAATAGTAATTATAATTCTTATCATTAGCTTTTTCTTTTAATTAGTTTTTTCCCCTTATAAAACAATATTTTGTACTAGTTCTTGTCTGACTTAAGGGCACGAGGATGGTCACTCTGTGTTGTTAATTGCAAAGGTGGATCTTGCACAGCTCACAGCAAACCTGTGACATGAGCAGTAAAAGGGAGCCAGGGAACAGCTGGAGAATGTGAGCTGTGAATGGGAGAGCAGAGCTTTCATTTTAATCCTCCCTTAGTCTGTGCATAGAGGCTGAGTACCACTACTGAGTAGAGCTTTGAAACTAATTTAGATCAAACTGAATCACTTGAAAGAACCAGAAAAGCAAGCTTGCCAGCTTTTACTCCAATCAAAGAGATATGAGTTTGTAAAAGCATGTTTTTACATCAGCTTTTTGGCATATTTAAGTATGGAAGGAAAAGTTTTATCAACAGGGTGTAACCTATGTGGAGGAAAGGATGGTGAAAGGATTCCTGAGCTCTCTCTGAGTGTTTTGTCACTCCTGAAAGTCTCATCTCTTTTCCAACAGCTCCATTTCATTACCAAAAAATTTTCACTTCATTTTTAAAATATTAATATTCTAGAATTATACAGCATGATGCAAAAGAGAGGTGGACTGTGAAGTTTTATGAGCTTCCCTTCCTTATATATCATATAAGCATAAGGCTCTTATGTGTCTGCTCACAAACTGAGAAAATGCTGATAGCTTTAGCAAATAATAAAGCATATTTTGACTGCCAACTTCACATTTAATTTGAGCTGTAAATATTCATTAAATACTGCATTACTGTATGTTTGTGTGTTCCCAGTATATTTTATAACATTCATTTGCAGGTCTAAACTGCAGTGTAGGATTGGGCTTGCAGCACCCAGATGAATGAATGTTGGTTATTTTGTAAATTATTTTCCTGGTCTAGTTTTTAGCCTTGGCAGCAGAATTAGCTGAAAAACACGTGGTGAGAGGGTCTGCACTGCACAATCAGCTCCACCAGCACATTCCACAGATTGTGAGTGACAATCTCTGCAGAATCCCACTGTACCTCCTGCTAGATTGTTGCTCAGTAGCTAAAGTTACTGTATGTGGGCTTTTCTGCCTTTTTATTTAACCATCACTTGGAATCAGATGTGCTAGAAATCTCTCCTTCTCCTCATTTTTCAGCTTAGACTTTGCATTGTGCACATTCTTAAGACTTTGAAAATCCTAATTTTCATCTGACACATAGCTTCTCCTGGCTTCAAAATTCTGGCACTAGAAATTTGATCAAAACCTCTTTTTATTAGCAGGGTGCACTATATATAGATAGGACATATGTTTGATATTTTTATAGCAAAACACAGACCATGTGTGTAGAAAATTGCATTATGAGTTAACTTACCTGTTTATTTACTTCTATTTTTTTTTCCTTTAAAAAAGAAAAGAATTGACAGATGCAGAAGTTTAATTAAGAGGAAGCTATTCTGCCTTTCTGTTCATAAAAGGGAAAAATATGTGAAATTACAAAACTTGTCTTCCTTTGCTTTTTGAAATGGCATGATTTAACCCTTATGTGAAAACTCTCTGTATCTCCAACTTCTGTTTATACACAGATAAGTTTCCTCTTGTCAGATGAAATCTTGTGTGCCAGGATGCAGCCTTTAGGGAATTTTTAACAATGAGGTATAAAACCCCAGGGAATGGGGATTTATAACAGAAATGCTGACACAACCTGAACTAAAGTGGTGCAAAAAGCAAGGATACAATATAATTAAAACAACAGAAGCCCAGAATACTGCTGCCTGTCAGTATCTGAGCAGGTCTCCTTGACAAGTTCTCTGATTTTTAGTTTTACAGCTTTAACAGCATCAACTGGTTTTTTCAAGGGTGATTTGTTGATTTGTTCTGCGTTGTTTTTTTTTTTTTTTTTTCTTTTAACAGATGTATTAGAAAGGGTTTTATAAAACTGCAGCAGAAGGCAAAACAGCAGTGAAATGATTGAAGATGTGCATTTGAATCAGTTTGGTTTATAGGGATTATTTAGACTATATGAAAATCCATGAAGGTCATAATGACATTTATGTCAGTCTAAAACTGATGTGTGCTACTTTTTATTCCCTTTATACACTGAACAACAAACAATTTTAAACATACTGTAGAATTAAACAATTGTCTTTAGCTTTTAGTGCAAAACAAACTTCTAAGGAAACATAATATGTAATCAAAAATCCCACCTTTTGGAACTATCAGCCACCAAACACAAACTCCAAATCAGCAGCTGTGGCTTCAAGCATTGCCTGGTTCATCTGTGTTCAAATACTCTGATTCAAAGAAAGGGTTTTTTTTAGAAATCAATTACATCTTATTTATTAAACAGTCTTATTTATAAAACAACGTGGAAAGTCAGGTTTAAAATAATTTCAAACTTCCTGGCAGTAAATAAAAGCTTAAGTCCAGCAAGTCATTAGTTTATCTTCAAATTTAAGAACTGTATCCAACACTGTGTAAGTGGGTTAAGAGCATTAGGGTTCTTAGTGTCTGTAAACTGCATTGTTGGGACTTGACTTTAAATATTTATAAGTCTACTATTAAGAACAAATCATTTTCTCAATCTATTTCACTAACAGAAATTATTTATAAGTGTATCATTAATTATTTATATTTTCCTGGTATTATATTTACATTAATAATTAAATGCATCTAATTATTAAATCATATAAATAAGATTTCATTTCACTGATGAGTCGAAGTGCAAACAGCAGCTCCATCACTGACTGTAAACATCTGAAATGAGACACTCCTGAGCACTGAGCTCAGGATGTGCTGGAAGTGGTGACACCAAACTGCTGAGGGAACTCTCCCTCAGTGTCTGGTGAATGGGACAGGATCTGGGCTCTCCACAGCAGAATGGGCTTTGTCCACCTCTCCCAGTCCTTGCAGGTGTCCACCTCTCCAGTCCTTACTGGTGTCCACCTCTCCCAGTCCTTACAAATGTCCACTTCTCCCAGTCCTTGCAGCTTTACACCTCTCCAGTCCTTGCAGGTGTCCATCTCTCCCAGTCCTTACTGCTGTCCATCTCTCCAGCCCCTACAGGTGTCCATCTCTCCCAGTCCTTACTGCTGTCCATCTCTCCAGCCCCTACAGGTGTCCATCTCTCCCAGTCCTTACTGCTGTCCATCTCTCCAGCCCCTACAGGTGTCCATCTCTCCCAGTCCTTACTGCTGTCCATCTCTCCAGCCCCTACAGGTGTCCATCTCTCCCAGTCCTTACTGCTGTCCATCTCTCCAGCCCCTACAGGTGTCCATCTCTCCCAGTCCTTACTGCTGTCCATCTCTCCAGCCCCTACAGGTGTCCATCTCTCCCAGTCCTTACTGCTGTCCATCTCTCCAGCCCCTACAGGTGTCCATCTCTCCCAGTCCTTACTGCTGTCCATCTCTCCAGCCCCTACAGGTGTCCATCTCTCCCAGTCCTTACTGCTGTCCATCTCTCCAGCCCCTACAGGTGTCCATCTCTCCCAGTCCTTACTGCTGTCCATCTCTCCAGCCCCTACAGGTGTCCATCTCTCCCAGTCCTTACTGCTGTCCATCTCTCCAGTCCTTGCAGGTTTACACCTCTCCTGTCCTTACAAATGTCCATCTCTCCAGTCCCTACAGGTGTCCATCTCTCCAGTCCCTACAGGTGTCCATCTCTCCAGTCCTTGCAGGTGTCCATCTCTCCAGTCCCTACAGGTGTCCACCTCTCCAGTCCTTACTGGTGTCCACTGTCCCTGCAGTGCCCACGGTCACCTCTGTGCTGCTGAGGACGATCACCCTTGGTGGGGCACCTGAATCACACCCTGGGACCTCAGCCCTGTCCTCATTAAAATCTGCAGTGTTCCACTGCTCAGAGGAATGTGTGACACTGCTCCTTGTTGCTTTGGCTTTTCTGAGGTTTTTTTAAAGTTTTTTAAAAAGTTTCTGTTCAATATTAAGGGTCAGTTTTTCACTTTCTCACACTTTGGAACATAAACAACCTTTCTTGTTTTTGTTCACTGTCCTTGGTTTACACATTTAATAATGTTGGTTTGACAGCTGGTCTGGCCAGTGGGGTGAAGGGGCAGTAACCCAGAAGCCAATCCACAACCAGACCCACAAATGTATAAAAATGGAAGAAATAAACAGGCTGGGGCTCTTTTTGGGGAGCAGCCCTTCACTGCAGACCTCCTGTCTCCGTGTTGTTTTGCGTGCCTTCCAACAGCTCCTCATTCCCAGGAGCCATAACCCATCCCAAGGGACATTTTCATTTCTCCAGTGCCCAAAATGTCCATTTGTGCTGGTCCCCTGCAGGATCAGCAGCAGCATTTCCAAGCCACAGAAGGGAAAGGTTGGTGCTCCCTGCTACAGTTAACAAACCTCTCATCACTCATTCAGTTTTGTCTTGTACAAAATATAATTACATGATGAGTAAAATGTAACCTGCTGCAGGCCCTGATAATGACAAAGTTGGTCCAGGTTCAAAGCCCTATCATTAGTGCACATGAAATCTTTTGGTGATTACAGATCTCCAGCACAAACCTTCAGCTGACACAGTCCCTCTGCTGTTTCTGCTCTTTCCATTTCCAGGGGTTACTCATTTCTAGTGCTAATGTGCAGTGGCCCATATGTGCAACTTTTTTGGCAGACAGACACAAAATCTTTGCATCTTTTGAAAATGTGGAATGGCTATTTTCTGGCAGGATTTGCTGGCACTGGAAGTAAATCAGCCTTTTGAACTTGGCACCTGAAGAACTCAGGTCTGGAGTAATGAAATGTGCTTTTAAAGATTTTTCATCTTTTACATATTCAGATGCAATCAAGTGTATGTAGTCCTCCTGGAAGCACTCAGAAGAGGTCCTTTCAACTTTTCTTTCTCTTTATGAAGTGCCCTTGGGTACAGCCTAATTAATCATAGGCTAAAACTTCCTAGTAAATTACAAATAGTGTAGATTTTCCAAATGATATTGTCTGTTGTTCATAGCAAGTAAGCATCTGTTATAAATATCTGCCCACAGTTGAAGGCAGACATAAAATGTTCATAAAGGTTTATTATACACTCCATGTACCAGCTTGATATTTTCTCCTCAGGTCTTTATTTCTTAATGTAATCCTGAAATCTTCACTTGCCTGCTTTCATCATGGTTTCTTTATTCTTTTAACCTATTTCCAGCCATGCTGGTTTATTGCAAAATAAAAATAAGAATAATGTCAATGATTTCCCACACAAATAGACCCAAGGGAAGACTTTAGGACAATTTGAAGTACAATGAGAAGGAACTGAGCTGATGTTAATTTATATAAACTTTTAATTTGAGGATAATACTAGAAGCGAATCATAATCTTCAAGGTGAAGTACATTAGCTTCCTAATTAAGCTGCCTTTACCTCACCAATGAAAGTGACATTAATTAGTTAACATGCCTGTTTATCATTGTTTCCAATGCTATACAATCTGAATATTTATTTTCAAGAGATGATGCAGTGGCATAGTATTCAAACAATGAAGAACATGCCATTGGCAGAAAAAAAAACCTGAGAAAGCTTCTCTACGTGTCTTTTAAAAAAGACACACAGATTTTAAAAGCCATCCATAGCCCTATATAAACAAGCAGGCAGCAAGACTTCCCATTTTCTGTAGCAATGCATCTGCAGTGACCCTTGCTAAGCTCATTTACAACCAACTCAGATGCATCTGCATGAGCTGTAAGTGCTGCATGAATTTGAAATATATATCTGAGCCTTTTGTATAGGCAAACTCTGTGAGATTCTGTCATTAATATATATGCCTGCTTGTTGATTATGAGCCTGCTAAGTGTAAATACAAGTATTTGGGTCTGGACTTTTCAAAATAAAGTTATAGAATCACAGAATAGTTTGGGCTGAAAGGGACCTTGAAAATTGTCTAATTCCAACCCCAGCCATGGGCAAGGACACCTTTCAAGCCCTGTCCAGTCTGGCCTTGGACACTTCCAGGGATCAGGGGCAGCCAGAGCTGCTCAGGACACCCTGTGCCTCCCCACCCTCACAGGGAAGGACTTTTTCCCTAATATCCAATCTAATCCCTCTCTCAGCTTGAAGCCCTTGCCCCTTGTCCTGTCACTGCCCACCCTTGCAATGTGTCCCTCTCCATTTTTTGCTTTAGGTAATTGTTCCTGTCACTTTACATTGACCCCAGTCCTGCTTCCCTGTCAGGGTTTGGATCTGTCAAATGCTAGAGCCACAAACATGTGTATAAAATATTTCAAAGCTGGGCACAAGGGCAGAAATAGCAGTGACAGATTGGAAACTGTGCTCTCTTTTCAATAGAGATTTTGCTTCTCTCACTCACACCCAATTTTCAATTAAAATTTAATGCTCTTTAGCATGATTAGGCAAGAATCTTAATTATGAGGCTGATTGACCTACATGTCTGAAAGGCTGAAAAATGCCACCTTACACAAATTTCCTCTGATTGCAATTCATGGTGGAACCAGTTATTTGGAAATGGAGCTGTGCAGATTTTGGATTTGGTTTCAACAAGTGGTTTTCAAAGTTCACTGAGACACTAGAGGTGGCTTGTGCCATCCTAAAGAATTGTGCAGCACTACCAAGCTGTACTTTCTGTCAGAACACTTGTAGGGTTTCTAAGCTTTTTTTATAACTAGGGAAGAGTTTTTTGGTGGTTTTGTTTGTATGCTTTGGTATTTGGCTTTGTGAGTTTTTAGGGAAATTGATGGAGTAAATTTTAAACTGCAAATATCCTGAGGGTGGCATTGGATCCTGATCAGGTCTATGTCTGAGAATAATGAGATAAGATAAAGTTAATTCTTAGTGGGATATTAGTGGTACAACATTGTGTATATTCAGATTTGTCAATAATAAACAGAGATGTGAAAACAGAAAAACATTTCTAAATTCCAGCCAAAAGGGAAGCACTGAAACCCATCCAGGCAAGGTGGAGTGTGACGTGTAATATAAGAGAGCCACAAAATTAGTGAATAAAAACCATTACAACTTGTGACCTTTTTCCTTGTGTGTTCCAAGTGGTGTTATCCTGAAGATGGGGATGCTGAGATGTCATCATCACCTGAGATGTCTCAGGTGTCATTTGTTGATTGTTGCAGGTCCTGAATTGATACTGACATTAATTAAATCTGTGCTTGAAGGGTTCAGCTTGGAGACTTAACATGGCTAGAAAGAGATGCTGAAGGGATGCACTAACATGCCTAGAGATACTGAGAAATCTCACAAGTGATTAATTCATAAACCTTCCTTTGCTCAGGATTAAGATGGTCACTAGAATTGCTTCCCAGAAGAAAACTTTCCCCACATTAAATTGGATTTGGGATGGGTAGGAAAAAAAGTTTGCCTTTTTCTGTAGCTTGAGAACAATAATGTGGATAAGCTGCATGTTTTTCCCTTCGAAAATTCCCAGCTGTTGTAAGCACAAGGAAATCCATCCCTGTGTTTAACTGCACTTCCCCTACATTTGTGCCATAGGACCTGCTGAAGAGCCCTGCACGAGCTCTGCTCTGTGATTTTGGGTGAGGGCTGCTGGCTCCTTCTTGCCAAATTCTCTTTTCCTGGATGGCCAGACTCTGTCCAGAGGACCCCTTTCCATCCATGACTTTCTGTGCTCCAGTATCCATGTCTGTAAGAAAGCCCCAGGTGCAAATTCTCCACAGTTTTTAGATTCAGACATCCACTATTAATGTAAATATTATAAGGGATGTGCTGCTCATAGTGCTGTATGCAGATATCCTGACTTTGTGGTTTTTTTTTTCTTTTATACTGATAGATATCAACTTCCAAAGAGGGGAAAAATACTTTTTCCAGATTGTTTTGACTCCTACTAAACAGTGAGCAAATTTAGTCATCTAAATATCTTTTTTAATGTCAAGAGTTCTGTGAGTGGTAATAGCTTGTCTAGATCTCATTATTTTATCTATTAAGTTATAGCTGCTTCTCTCACAAACATTATTTTGCATTTATCAACACTCATTTTCCTCTACCATTTTATCATTGAGACAAAATACAATTAACTAAGGTCTATGCCTTAAACTGAAATAGTTTACAGACTTGTTCATGCTGAATGCCAATAGAAATGCACCTGCAACTGTAAATTATTCTGCTCTGTATAAAACCAGATATCACCACATGGGCCTTCCAGGGAGATGAGACTTGGGCACAGGTTCTGGGTTCACAGAGCAAGCAGGCAGGATGCTCTTTATTTATCCTTAATTTTTAAAAAATTACCTTTATTTACAAAAATGGCACTTTTATAGACTACCTATAAAGCCTGTGGATTGGAGGATGGAGTTCCCACCTCCCCACCACATTGGTCAAGGGGACTGTCACACAGTCTTGTTTGTCCCAGCATGGAATGTGACACAATGGCCATGTTCCATAAACAGAGCTGGTGTTTACATTAAAGGAGAGTGAGAAGGCACAGTCTTCTCTTTCTAATCTGAACGCTCAGGCAGCCAGGAAAACCCTCATGGTAACACCAGCCATTTTGTGAATAAAGAGGAGAATGTGTGTTATAACCACATTGGTTCTCAGACCTGCTCTGTTCTCCAACCCCAGATAAAATCCCACACTTCCACTGCTCCCCTGCCTTCCCTAAATTCCCTTAATTGATGGGTCTCCATCAATCCTCCATCACACAGAAGGAGCTGTGAGCAGTGGACAGGCTGCACACAAAGACAGGACAAGCAAGGTGACATCCTGTCCTACCCAGCTAAGGAGGTGGGAGTCTTAATAAAACAACAGTGTGGGTGGTGTATGCAAATCTTAATGAAATTTGTGATTTAAAATCACAACGTTTTTTTAAATGTGGGTTTCCAAGTCTCATTAACTTTGAAAAAGAGGATTCATATTCTATTTAACTAGACTTCACATTGAGCCTCTTTTCATTTACAGCATATTCCGAAAGGTAGAAGCAGCAGGGAGATGAAATGACTTCATTCACTGGAATTACGACTTCTTTTATATAAAACATTAATCTTTTTATATATGACAACCTTATGCTTAATGTTGCTGGAATTCTCCTCATAAAACATTATTTTGTGAGTACATAGACTCCCCTACTGAGCACATAACAGTTTTCAGCGGATGTGCTAATCCAGTTTGAAAATATGTATTATTTAATCTTCATTAAGATGCTGAAGTCTATACAGTGTTAATTATTCATTTCACATGTTCCTTGCACTTTATTGCAATTCATAATTTTCTTAATGAAAATGTAGTTTTTAATTATAACTGTAAAATTTGGATGAAACCTGCCTGGTAAGCATAAGCAGGTTGTTTTTTTGTTTTTTTTTTTTTTTAGTTTTGCTAAGATTTTAGTATAATATGAGAAGGGTAAATTCACCAAAATGGTGACAAAAGGGTATTGAATGAACAACATTCAAGCAAATATTCAACCAAGCCACATTGGCCCATCCCTGAGCACAGGCCATGGGAAATGCAAGGATCAGCAAGGACTCTTCTACTCACATTTGCTACGTGGGGAATCTCAGGGCCTGAGATACAGGGTGAATTTTAATCCAGCATCCTTGCCTCCTTTCCATCAGCACCAGAATGTGGGAAAATTCTGCAATTAGAGTTGTGCATGTTTCCTTGAAAGGGTTTCCAGCAGGATAAGAAGATTGCCACACTACAGACAAGAGACTAAGTAGAATCAAAAGAAGCCATCATAGTTTTAGCATCCTTAAACAAAATGTATTAAAATAGATGAAAAAAAATAGCAGATAAATAGAAGAAAATGGGTACTGAGGGTTACCTAGAACAGAGATTAGGAGTAGAAAGTGTGTAGTTTTTCTAATATGGCAGGGAACAACCTACAGGAACAACTTTAAACTGCTCATTTTGATACAGAATAGTTTTTAAACTATAGCTAAGTGTCAAATTAAAAATGTTCAACATGCTGAACTGACAGAGAGTGCATTTAGTTGACTGTTTATACAACACAGATAATAGTATATTCTAGATTCTGTGGGGTTTATTTCATTTTGTATATCTGTATTTTTAAGTGGCAAAGTACTCAAAAATGACTAAAAGTAGTGCAGAATCAGAGATGTGTACGTCAGCAGTCAAATCATAGATGTGTGCCCTCTTTTCATTCTGTCTGGGGTTCTGCAGAAATAAACTCAGAAATACTTACTTAGGCTTCATGTTAGTACCCAGGGAAAACTAAAACATTTATGTCTCATAAAGGAAACCTCTGTGTCTTGGCTGCAAACCTTTGCCATGACAGATTTAAACAAACTTTTGATGAAAGCTACTTGTGAAACCACCAGGGAGGAAATCACATCTTTTTAGCCTGAAAGATATATTGGCAAATATGAACTGCCACATGAGATTTGATCTGAGCTGCAGCTGCTGCCCCTCATCTCTCTGGAATGTCACTGTTCAGTGGCTGCAAACCTCTGGTCAAATGCTCTGTGGCAGATCCCAGATGACTCAAGGAATACACCCTTTCTCATTAGTTATGGGATTGTGAAATGAACTTTAGAATAATGAAAATTCTAATGGGAAAAATAAATAAATCCATGTCTTGGGGTGTATTTTCCCCACCTGGGAGCTGACAGTTCAGCTTTGGCTTTCAGAGCCACTCATGACCCAAATGCCTGAATGGCAAACTGACTTTTTTAATGGATCTACCTGCTCTCCCCTGCTCACCTGGGACTGTCTGAGCCAACTCCCTGGTCACTCATTGTCCCCAGGGGTGAGCTGGGCACAGAGGGCAGCAGGAGAAGCTGGGCACAGGCAGGAGCCTGGGACAGAGTCAGCCAGGTGGATTTGCCATTTTCCCGAGTGGCAATTTTTAGTGTCAGCCTGCCAGACTGTCCTTCATGTTGGCTTTCATTTTTCCATGAGATCTCTGCTGCATTAATCTAAAATTTACCTCAACTTTATCACTTCCATGATGTTTTAAGAGTGGGAGATCACTGACCTCTTGGTTGAGACAAGTGTCATATCTCCATCTCCCATTGCCATTTCCCATTGCAATTTTACATATTTGAAAGGTGGTGCCTCATGGGATTTTACACCCACTTGTAATATCTTCCAGATATTCTATATTAGTTCTATCTTTCTTTCTGTCTTGTTTATTTCAAAGTATTTCCATCAGGGGAAAGAAAGGTAGCCTGTGTTAACAGGATGTATGGCAGATGTGGCTGGAACATGTAATTTTAAAACCTTTTTTCATAGTGGTATTAACGGTTAATATTCTTCATTTTGGAGGTTTTTGAAAAAATACCGTCATTCCTTTGGTGCTGCAGACTTTCATAAAGCTGTTGTGACATTTAAGAAATTAGCTGTGAATAAATCAAGGATCCTCTGTGGAAGTGCAGAGCAATTGGGACTGTAGTTCTCATAAGCAAATAGCAATCACGGATGTTATTGCTTGGACTAGTTGATTTAGTGCAGAGATTTTTGGCTTATATGTTATATCTGAAGTATTTTGGGCACTGAGTGATTTTTAAAGTTAATATAAAAGCTCAAAATAGGAGTTTTAATAAATTTCACTTTTTCTGTGTTCTGGAAAAACTGCTTTTGTCTTAGGAGAGTTTGCAGTCCAAGTACACCATGACTCAAAAGAAATCTGTGGTAGCAGAGGAATTCTCTCTCTGGTTTGAAAGCACTTCTATTTAGAGAGAGAGGAGTTATGCTTATTACAATCCAATTTACTGACAAGCAGGTGTGACCTAGACAAAAGGGTGTTTTTCACTAATTTTCATCTTAATGATAGTTTTGAAATCTTTTTTTATACGGCTTCCTTAGGACATAGGAACTATTCTACAATTTCCACAAATGATTAAGAGGCAAATTTAAAATGCGTTTTAAAAGTTTCTTTACCTAAACCATTTTGTTTCTTCTTTAAAATTTATCACTTGTACCTACCCTTTTCAAAGACATCTCCAATCTGATTTTAAATAGGAATTCTTTTTCTCCTCTCTGCCTAGCACAGCCTCTCTGCACTGACCATGCTTCACTAACAAATCAGTGTCTTATATAAGAAACAACTAATCCCCAAATCCCCCTAAAGGATTTCTTTTTATATCATATTCAAGTGCTCTATCATCTGAGACTAGCATTGGCTAAGCTGCTATTGTTTTACTTACAGTCACACTTGATAACCATATTTTAGTCTCTGAAAAGCTATAAAACAAAGCTCAAATCTTTAAAACAGTGGTAATAAAATATGAGATTTACAGAAACTGAGAGGGTCTATGCCAAAAAGTTTCATGATTCTCAAGGAAATAGTATTTCCTTAATTAAGCTTTTAAAAGTATTTAAAAATGTTTGTTCATTGACAAATACATATCTTTGTCCTGCTAAAAAAAAAAAAAAAAAGTAAAAACTATACTAAAATTATATTGAAATAAAAACTGAAAGATGGTTTTAAAGATTACATGATGAGGCTTCTACAGTCTGTGCTGTTTTGTTTCAACAAGTACAATTTACTTCTGTGAAGTCCATTGGTTTAAAAACACCCCAAATATTTTAGAAAAGATTGTGATGCATTTCAATTGCCTTTAGTTAACTTTCATCTTTCTACTTGTATTTAATCTTTGATGCTGAACCACTGATTGACACTGGAGTTTGGCATTAAAATCCTGCATTCCTTGGCTCAGCTGTAACTTGGAGCTGCCCCAGGAGAGGCAGTTCAATATTCCCATCCACTGGAACCCCAAAATAACCTGTTTATGTCTGCTCTGGGGAGCATCCTGCTGCTACCCAGACCCCTGAGGGTTTCTGCATGGATTTGGAACCCACCCTGTCTGAGAAGAGCTGCAGGGCAGAATTTCTGCCCTCCTAACCTTGGGAGGGCATGGGCAGAGCTGCACAGGGGTGTGGGCAGCAGAGTGGCCAGGAAAGGAGAGAAACAGCAAGGCTGGAAGCAAAATGCCCCCCTGCTTTTGCAAAAATAAATTATAAAGATGATTCAGAGAGAAAAGGAATTGAAACATCCTATCACTGCTCATGGTGATAAGAGAGCCTTGCAAATAGGCCAGGAGAAACACAGTGGCTGTCACCACAAACCACACGAAAATGTCCAGGAGGTGGGACAAAGCCAGGTGGAGATTTGCTTAAAAGCCTTTTTAGCAGACAGGGGTTTGACTTTGCATTAAATACTTTGTTAACTGAAGGGAATGATGAAATAATTCATGCTCTTTTTAGTAGCATGAATAATTTGTAGATGGCTCACTTTAAAATACATTCACCATTAAAATAACCTATACTTGCACAGTCACACACTGCATATGTCTCCTCTACTCCATTTGGAAATATGTGTACAAGCAGGAGCATAATTTGAAATTTGGCTTCCCTGCAATGTAGTCACCCAGATGTGCACCTAAACTGGGAATATCAGATCACTGCTCTTGGTCAGAGCACACACACATACAAGGGCCAGCTCAGTACAGGCCCAAGTATTTTGCTTTTCCAGGTCTAAATGGGAAGTACAGATGTTTGATGCAGAAGCCCAGCAGCTGTGCTGGAGGGTTTCCCCAGACCAGTTCAGTTCTGTGAGCAGAGCTGCCAGCACCAGCTCAGGTGTCCTCCCAGCACACCTGGTCTGCTTCAGGTACCACATCCTGCATTTTCTCTGCAGCAGAAACCAGAGGGTGAAACCACAGATAGTTTGGACACAGACTTTAAACACAAGCCGTTCAAACAAAATTCTGACATCAGCACTCACCAAATTAAATCACTTCTGGTTGGCCACAGATGGGGGTGCTGGGAAGGTTCAAAATGAGCTCTGAACCCTGGAGTTTGTCCTGTGCTCAAAATACAAGGCCTTCTTCCTCGATAACAAGGAGTTAAAATTTCCACAAATGTTACTGACACAAAGGGGAAATGCTTTCAGGCAAACACACACCCAGAATGGGTGCTGTAAACCCAAGAAGCACTATTTAAAAATGATGTGAGAATGCCTCTTGAAACATTTCTCATATTAAAGGAGTCCACAATACAGATAACCTAATGGGCTCAGTTCAGCCCATTGGGCTTGCACAAGCTCAGAGTTGGGAACCACTCAGCATCCACTGCTGATGTCTGATTTTACAATTTCCTGGGTTTGCCTTGCTCTCTGAGTCACCACATTTTCAGCTTTGCTTACAGTTATCTAGACACATACAGGTTAAAAATTAAGTCATCTTCCTGATTTTCATGAATTGTGGGATTAGGTTTTGCTAGGTGCAGTTGAAAGTATTCTAGTCCTTCCTAAGTTACATACCAATAATGGGTGGTGTGAATAATTTCCTTTTGAAGGGACATGTTTGTGATTTTGGGTTGCATTCTTTTGTTTGCATTAGTTTTTACATTTCACTGCATGTTATGCTAAAGCCTTGTTTAACAGCAAGCATCACAAAACATCTGCTAAAACTCAGCCAGTTTGTGCTGACTCATTCTGTGTTATTGAGAATACTGAGTGGCCAGAAAGGAAACATGGATAAGAATTATAAGATTCAGTTTGCAGATGCTTATATTGATCATGTCTGATAAAATCTTGTATTAAACAGCTTTCATGGTCTTTGATTTTTAAACTCAGTGGCACATCTCTTTCTCTTTTATGAGATCTAAATTAATCTACTTATTAGGGGCTTTAGAAAAATGCAAGTTACATTACAGAAGTAATCGTATGCCTCTGGTATTTATTTTTCTCATTACCAAACATATCTCAAACACAGTAATGCTGTACCACAGGAACATAGGTATTTCCTGATGGTTTTATCTCTGGGGAACTTCACTATTAACCTAATTGCCTGGCTACTTGAATGTGGAGGGGAAGAAAGGGATTTGAGACA
Source organism: Cisticola juncidis (assembly GCA_013400215.1). Classification (NCBI taxonomy): domain Eukaryota; kingdom Metazoa; phylum Chordata; class Aves; order Passeriformes; family Cisticolidae; genus Cisticola; species Cisticola juncidis. Next base: position 111,830 of record VXBR01006581.1, read on the forward strand.
CAAACCCATAGTTTAAAGTTCTTTATAAATAAGAAGGTTGCAATTAACAATACACACTTTTAATAGGCTCTTAAATGTCTTGGGGTTATATAAATAGCTCTGCTCTGATGTATTAGTACCTCTCAAATAATTAAAAATGTAGTTATAGGTACAATCTCTCACTCTTCCAAATAAGTTTTTTTTTCCTTCTCCTGCCTACTCTCAACTTTGTCAGAGTTCAGCAGGCTCGTTATTTGTGTTTCAGAGAAGGAATTATTTAGGGAAAGCTAATTTAAAGAAATGAGTTCTGCAATTAGAAATGAAAGATTTGTATTTCATTCCATGCCAGTTTTTGAAGCTCTCTTTGTGGCAGTTGTACACTTTCATGTGTAAATTGCTTCGATAGGTTTGAGATAAGATTCATGTCAACCTTTCTAAGCCATTTCAGAAAAGTGTCTCTGGTTTTGTGAAAGACAACTTGTCAGGTTGCCACTGCCCTGAAGCTTGGATTTGAATTACTGAGCATCCTTTATGAACCAATCCACATTAATTAATCATTGGAAGATGTATTCATGAATACTTGATATTTCATGTTTAGCACTTAGTTTAACAAAACCTTATGGAAATGAGCAGCATCCTGAATATCAGACTGATGGTGTGTTAAAGCCACTGCTAAAAGCACGTGGATTGCTGGGGGTTGTCTCAAATCCAGGGTTCAGTTTATGCCTTTGAAGGACAATAATCTTGTATCTTGGAGGATCTGCCCTTTACAGAAGTGTGTAACTTGCTGTTTCAGACCTTGCCAGGGTAAAGAAAGAAAGCTCAGTCTTGCTGAATTTGAATGGCAAAGGAGAATTTATTTTGTGACAAGCTGAAATATGTGCACTAATGAGATAAAGGAGTTACAGGAAGGGCCCTTAATTATTAAGAAATGTGCTGACCTGAAGTAGTTACATTTTTAGTAGCAGGAGACTCTTACATAATGGTTATATCAGCAAACATTTTTATTTTAATTTTCTTCATATTCTTCAGTGACTTATTTTTATGTAAAGAGGACCTTACAGAGCTACTTGTCATTCCTCCTTTTCTACTGATTTGCTGCTTAATGGGAAACTCTTAGAACCTCCAGAAATTCTTAACAGCAATGCAGAAAACCTAATAAGGTTATTCTCTCTGCTTTCTTTATAATGCTAACAAAATATTATAGGAGACCAATGACAGTTTGATTTCTTCTCACACCCATGGGTGATCTTTTTGGCATGATTGGTGTTGGTTTAGCCTTAAGCAGGAGAAGGAAATTCTGGAAAGGATCAATATCAGCACAGATACCCCTCTCTTCACAACGTCCTTCTGTGATTTTGGTGTGTATGTAATGGGCATCAGTGCCTGGAAACTTCATCATCTGAAATGCAGACATGGATCTGTTCAGACTGCAACATTCACCAAATGCAATAGCTATGACCTCTGAATATTTCATAGGGGGAGCAGTATTTTGGTGGTGGTTTGTTATTTGATTTTTTGTGGGTTTTTTTTCTTTTCTTTTTTTGTTTGTTTGCTTGTTTTTGATTTTTTTTAATTAAAAAAAAACCCAAACAAACAAAAACTCCAAGGAAAGCAACCAAAAAAAAAAAAAAAAAAAAAAAAAAAAAAAAAAAAAAAAAACAAAAACAAAAAAAATGACAACAACAACAACAAAAAAAACGCCAAAAACCATAAAACAACAACAACAAAAAAACCCACAAAAAAAAACAAAACCAAAAAAAACCCAAAAGAAAACACACACCCTTATATAATATAATTTACCTTTAATAGATTTCCCCTGCAGTCAGATTTGGTAAGCTGAGAAATTCTGAAGTGTTCTTGTTGGAATAGGACAACATCAGTACATCAGAAAATGTTGGGTTTTGAAGCCTTTCTCAATAAGTTGCTTTTTCTCTTCAAGCACTGGCTTTAACAACTTCGAGTTTATAACAGTAATAGGGCTAAAGTCCTGTTGACTCAATGAAGAGTGCATTTGAATTCTGACTCTGTACTAATGTTTTATGATGTGAGTCCATTTTCTATTCGTTTCCAGTAACTGTACTTTCAGTTTCAAAATTGAAACTTGAAAAATTATGGCAAAATGTAGGCAGGAAGTATATTGTGAGTATAATACGGTTGGCATCAAATTGCTATTTATGTATGAAGAGCAAACATTCTGTAAATGAGTTTTTCTTAATTGGTTTTCATCAAATTGATATATGGTTGAGTTAACTAATCTGTCATCTATCACCAAGCAGTACTTCTGTTGTATTCAATCTTTTCTAGTATATGTGAGCATGTATATGCTTATTCTTTTTAAAGTTTTGATAGAAACATATGGGAGAAAAAAAATGTTTACAGTTGCATGACCCCAGTTCCAATATTTAATTGAACTCCTTTGTGGTAGATCATGGGTTCTGTGTGAAATTTCTGCCCCTCAATTTCAGTTTCACTTTTTTTTCTCCACTACAAAAACAAACATCTGCATCATGAGTTAGTAAATGTGTATTTATATTGGTGTGAAGGAATCCTGTGAATTTATTTCTAGAGGAGCATTGCTCTAAAAAGTTTCAGTCAATGAACAGCTTCAGCTGCTTAAAATACATAAGTCCTCTAAATATATATGACAAAAATTTTCTATGTGGTATATGAGTGTCCAAAACATAACTCTCTCCTGTACACATTAGAATTTGTGACTTTAGGTGCACTTTTCCTCAAGAAATTATTTCACAACGTTCACTGTCAGGAACATCATATTTGGTAGAAATATTTGTGAAACTTAGCTAAAATGTCATGGCTGGGTGGAATTGGAGGATCTGAGCTTCCTCAGAGTGATCTTCACAAAAATGTAGAGAGGAAATCTTCACACATAGCCTGATTTACCAGGCAAAGATATTGTAGGGATTTTACAGGCTCCAGACATTTGCAGGCTCCTAGGAAACACAATATACAGAAAATCCTAACATTTCTGAGGAAAAAACAATTTATATAGTGATTGCACCCAGACTACATAATATTTGAAATTGTTGGGTCAAAAAAAGTGGGCAGTCAGAGCAGGCTAAAATCTGTGGGCTGTTGGGAGGAGCTGCAGTCCCAGCTCATGGGTGCTCATGATTCCCATTTTTGTTTATTGCAGCTAATGGAGTTTGATTCAGTGGTGATGCTGTTCAACTGCAGCCAGGCATTGGTCAAGTTAATAAAAGTCATTATTTAATTCATTACATGAACTGCAGATAATAATTTGTAACTACAATGACCCCCAGCAAAGGAGTTCCCAACCAATGCAAAGGTGCAGGAAAAAGTGAGAGAATTGTGTGGTTGGCCCAGTGAGGAACCATCACTGAGATCCAGATGGCAAAAATTATTTTATTCCTCTAAATCACCACAGTGCAGGGACCAGAGCTGAATGGAGGGGGTGCTTGTAGAAAAAGAAAAGCTTGAACCACTTTGCACTGTAATTTAGTAATGGACATGTGTATGTCTTCTTTAGTGGTAGGTGTGTATATCTATCTATATCTATATCTATATCTATATCTATATCTATATCTATATCTATATATCTATCTATATCTATATCTATATCTATATCTATATCTATATCTATATCTATATCTATATCTATATCTATATCTATATCTATATCTATA
>VXBR01006581.1:118550-152259 GCA_013400215.1 Cisticola juncidis
TTTTTTGTTTGGTTTTTTTTTGGTTTATTATTATTATTATTATTATTTTATTTATTTATTTATTTATTTATTTATTTATTTATTTATTTATCCTTCAACTTGAATACTCTATTATTTGGCTTCTTACGAATATATAATAGTCAGTGCCTTTTTAGGTTGATTTAAAGAGTGTTTCCGAAGGGAAAAAAAAAGTTATAATGGAATTAAACATTACTAAAACATTATTTACAATTAAACAAATACCTATACTGAGATATTTACAGAAATTCATTTTACACCCACATTTAATATATAACATGCAAATTTAGGCATACAGGTAAGGATAAATGAGTAAGAAGATGTGAGTAATAGGCATAAAAATAGATGTATTTGTGGATGTTGCTTCAAATAAGTTAATAAAAATGGGAAAGCAGCAGCTACAGCCTTTACCAGCCACCTTCTCCCCCACCTTGTTTCCTTTCCTTCCTTGACTGTGATGGGGAGAGGAGATGAGTCCTGTGGTGCAGCTCCCCTCCCACACATCCCATTCATGTATTTAACATCATGGCTCTGCCCATTTTCTTTATGTCATAAATCAAGAATAAATAATTCTTTATAAATTAATATATAAATAAATGAGAAATGGAGGGAGGGGTTACTCTCCCAGTCTTCAAATAAGTTTTTTTTTTATCTCTCTCACATTCACAAAATTTCCTTTTGTTTCTCTGTTCTGTGTCATTTCCAAATATGCAATGCCTTGCCACCCCTATCCCAGTAATAACTGTGAGCATTGTACTGGTTTATATACTAAGGACTGAATAATAATAATAAAAAAAGAGCTTTGTTTTCAAAGGTGAATCAGCTCTCTATTAATAGTTTGAAATATTTTATAGTTATAACTAACATATCAGCTGTATGTACAAGGACTGACCTCTGAACTATTCCCAAAGTCAGTGAAAATGTCTTTTTCTCATTAAGAAAGTGGCTATGTGAAATGGGAGCTCAAACAAATTAATTTAAAAGGCATGTGACATCTGGGAAGAGAGACATTTAATCATTCATTTCATGACTCAGAAGTGCAGACAGCTGCTTTTGCAATATTTTTTTTTTTTTGCAAAATATCTAAATATACTCAGGTATAAGCATTCAGAGAATGGAATTTACCTGGTAAAGCTAGAGAGGGAGAAATGAGGGAATTTATTGTGGAGTTACAGTGAGCCTGTTCACTTAGCCAGGCTCTCAGGTGGGGAGTGTCACTGGAGAAGGGAGAAATTCTGTGAATAAGAGAGAGGCAGAACATTTGTGTGAGCTCCAAAATAACATTTCGAGCCTTGCTTTCCCCTTCATGCCCTTGTAGAGGTTTGTTGGCAGTGTAAAGGCAAGAAACCTTTCCCTACCCTCATTCCCCTAGTGATTTATATGGTGAAGGAAATAAGAGGTTGGCATTAGGCAGCTGGACAAACTGAAAGGAGAATTCTTCAGGCATTAGGCAGCTGGACAAACTGGAAGGAGAATTCTTCAGGCATTAGGCAGCTGGACAAACTGGAAGGAGAATTCTTCAGGCATTAGGCAGCTGGACAAACTGGAAGGAGAATTCTTCAGGCATCAGGCATGCTTCTTTAAGAATTCCAACCATGCACATCAAATTCCTACTGAATTCCTGAACTACTCCTTTGACTTCACTAGGATTCAGCTTGAATCCTAGGTGAAAAGGATGTTTCAAGGATGACAGCTGTGCTAAACATCTTCCTCATTCAAATTTCACAGGTAATGACCCTTAACCACACTGAGAATGTGTTTGGGTCCATGTTTACATGGTCCTGGACAGACCCTTCTACACTGAAATGTTTGGCAGCTCAGGAGCTTTTGAAGAAGATGCTGTTGGAATAGCTTGCATTTAAAGAACCATTAAAATGACTCTTTCCCTAATTATTTACTGGTTTTAAAGCAGGTATGTGCTGTAGAGATTAGGGGTGTTTGCGGGTGGGGTTTTTGGTATTGTGAAGAAACTTGTGTTGATCGTGTAACTCTGCAGGACAGCAGGCAACCACGGGACAACGTGTCTAATGGAATTAAATTCGGGCTCTTTCTCACTTCTGTAGCATTATCATTAGGTGTGCATGATGAGAAATTGCACTGCAGGACAGCTCTCATGAAAATTCAGATGGCTGGCAGGTGATTCACAGATAGTTGTAAGCACAAGTGATTTGAAAACAGCAGGTGAACTTCCCTTACAGCAGTTTGCCAAACAAATTTGTTGAGAATAAATTCCTATTAGAGTTGTTTAAGGATTCTCAGAATTTATCTGGGATTTTCCTGATGTTGTGACTTAAAAATTAAATTGTGACTAATAAGATCTTGGTTTTAAAAGAGCATATGAAATTTCTCATACAATCTAAGCAAGGCACTCATTAGTAAATGAAAATGAGAAGAAATATGTAGCCTTTCTCATATGCTGACATCCTCACTTTGGATGGAATCCAAGTGAATATTGCGGCAATGCAAGTTATTTCAGCTTTGTTGCCAGGTGAAAAAATTTGGCTTGAAATGAGATTGAGTATTTATTTATACTGAGACAGAAAAGCCATAGTTTTGGACGAATACTTGTTAGTGACCAAAAAACCTCAGCTGAGTCCTCCAAGGTACATTTCTCCCTGTGAGAGATGCAGAGAGACCAGACAATATCTGATTTACTTTATTCAAAGATACAATCCACTAAGTCTGGTTTGTGATGCTAATGCAGACCTGTATTTGAGAACTTAGATACAGTCAGATGCTGAAGGGTCAGAGCAGCACCTTCCACATAGCCAGATGTCCTGGCTGAGTTTCATTAAAAATGGGAAAAGCAAGGTCTGCCTGTCTGCTGAAAATCACAGGAACATTGCAAAGAACTAGCCCAAAGCCAATCAAAATTACTGGATGAATTGCTGAAGAAATAGGATTATTATAAATGACAAGAGAATCTTATGTTAAATGAAAGTATCAACAGATTATTAATCCTTTTTAATAATGAAAACACCAGCACAAATCAAAGCATTTAACTAAATAATTCAGTTAATGGATTAGCTATTTCTGTCACTGATGTCAAATATGTGAACAGATTACCTGTTTTGCATTTAATAGATTGTGACTTTTTTTGAAGTAAAAAAGAAGAGTGCTTACTGCCTTCAAGATCTTGATTATGATGCAAGTGCAGCAGTGTGTACATTTTAATGACTTACACAGCAGAAAAGCTGTCAAACCTCACAACAACAAAACATGTCTCCACAATGATGAGAGAATTCAGTCTCCAGCTCCAGATGAGATTTCTAAACTCTGGCTGAAGGAACATAAAGTTTGAATGACAAATCAAAGAAAGAAATGCTTAAAACAAAGAGGAAAGTGTAGGTAACAGGCTATAGAGAAAAGCCACATTCAAATGAAACAAAACACAAACGATTGAAGAGGGCAGATAAAGGAAGACTACAACAGAAGAGAGGAGCAGGTCAGACAAAATGAGTTATGGGAGACCTTGAGAAAAGAGATCAGAGAGGACATTAAAAAATAGATTGTCAACATCATATGGGGTACTCTCAAATGAGAGAGCTACAAGAGGATAAGCAGCTTTTGATGTGGAGGTACCAGCAGATGTTCTTTCAGAAAGACAATGATTACACAGTGTGCAGAGAGAGATGGAAAGGGAGCCCCACAGAGTGCTGAAGAGTGGCACCAGTGACTTTTTGCATATAGCACTAGAAATACTCAGTGCAAGCATCACTGATGGCTTCCCATTAGAAATGAAAGGTGTGGGAAATAGCTTCCTTTCTTTTTTTTCTCTCCTCTCCCTGTTTCTTCTTGCCACATTGTAGGATATTAAAAGAAACAGAGTTAAGTCAGTTCATACCACAAAGGCTGAAAAAAGCACTTAAAAATGCCTGAAACTAACACAAAGGACTGACAAAACCTAGCTCTCAACATACAGAAGAACTTGTTAGAGGTTGTAACATGGGTCATTTTGACAGAGATGCAGCTCTGTTGCATGAGCAAAATAAGTTTCCCAGGAAGGACAATTGGCAGTTTCACAGCTTCATTGAGGACATTTTCACAGCAAGCAAAAGGAAGTGATCTTTGTGTGACATTCATAAAAGTATAGAATAGTTTGGGTAGGAAGGGACCTTTTAAAAGTCATCTCATCCAACCTCCCTGCCCTGAGCAGAGAAATCTTCAGCTGGCTCACGTTGCTCAGAGCACCATCCAACCTGACTGGGTATTTTCAGAGATGGGGCATCCACAGCCTCTCAGGGTAAAACCCAGGCCAGTGCTTCACCAACCTTCCTCCTTTTATTTAATCTAGATCAACCCTCTGTTATTCAAACCCATCACCCCTTCTCCTGCTGAAATGCCTGTCCCTGACTGAGTACAGAAAGCTGCAGTGAGGTCTCCCTGGAGCCTTCTCCTCTCCAGGCTCAACAACCCCAATTTTTCTCCATGGGAGAGATGCTCCAGCCCTCTGATCTCTTCATGTCCTCCTCTGGACCCATTTCCAAAGGTCCACGATCTTCTCATGGTGACACCCCAGAGCTGGGTGCTCCAGTGGGGTCTCAACTGCAGGTGTAAGGTGGATTATAAAGGGCTTTTTGTCAGCATCTCTTAGTAGGGTTGAGAGCAGTAAATAACTGCTCTGTCTCCAGCATTTATGATTCAGTTTAGCCAGATAAGTGTTTTGTGTTTTACAATATAATTATGGGGTGCAGTTGCAAGAGGAGAAAAAATAGAACAGAATCAATGACTAAACTTTAAAAAAATCAAGTATTTCAAAGGCAGATGCCACCTGGCACCTGGGTGTCAGAGTACCACTTAGAATATGGTGGCTTTAATTACTTTTTCAAACATTTAGGAGAGTAGTGAGCTATGAAAAAAAGTCTCTCAGTGAAAAAGTTAGTTTGGATGTCTTAATTTTTTAATTGGATTTTTTAATATGATCAGTACTCATATTACATATATTATATATAACATAGGAGTATATATAATGAATATATGAGTGTATATATAATGAATATATATATATATGGAATGAATATGAGAAAGGGAGAGGCTTTCTTTGTATTTACAATTAAAATTAATTAGAATTGAGACTTTCTACACTGTAGACTCTGCAAGGGAACCTCTTTAACACAGGGAACTTAATGTGAGAGTGGTTGTGAAATGGCTTTTAGTCAAGAAAGGAATAATTCACCTTCCCATGTTGTAATGCTGTTCATGCTTTATAGGGGTATGCAGGTATCCAGACTCAAGTTTCAAAACTCTTATGATAGTTTCTTATGGCATATATTTAATTTCTGATAAGTTTTACTTTGTTTTACTTTGGTTTGTGGAGGTTCCTAGGATCAGGCAGCAACATTGGCAGTGAAGTTTTTGAATTGTTGGATCACATTACAAATTAAGTCTTTAAGTATATCCAGTTATATATAACCAATGCTACATTTTAACATTGTTTTGTGGAATATAATCATTATATAATTATATAATGTGGAGTTTATAGTATTTTTAATAAAGTCCTAAGCAATTTTCTTAGTAAACCTGAAGTATAAGGATCATAGTGAGAAAATAACATTTCTATCATTCTGTGTCATCTTGTCTTTCCCTGAAAGAGATGAAACCCTCAAATCAGACTGAAGCTTTTCTCTTACCAGTATCTTCTATTTCTGTTGAAGAGGTACAGACTAGTCCGTTTTCAGGGTGAAAGAAAAGAAGCAAAATTAACTTATAAAAAGTTGTGTAGGAATTCTGAGAAGAGTGCTGGGAACAGAACTTTGAGTTACATGACCCATGTTCAATCCAGTAGACAACACTGCCTTGTGGAAATCGCATAAAATCTCTTTACTTAGCTAGACCAGCTGTAAAATCCAGCTAATAAAGCTCAACCACCCTTGCAAAGTGCTTTGAGGCCTACATAGGAAAAAACACCATGTGGTTGCAAAGCCAAGACAGATTTTTTTCCTTCCATTCATGAGTGAATAGGAAGGAAGATCTGAGTGATTTAGTGTGACCCAGGGAGTAGTTACTGAATATGAAGCTGGAAGATGTCAGTCTTCATCCTGAGTCTGATGCTTTCCAATGTTTTGTCTGGGAGGAGAGCCGTCCTGACTGCATGTGCAGGTATTTTTAGTGATCAATTTGTTCATTCTTTTAGTTATGAGTGACCAGAATAGCAGCTCTTACAACTCTCAATGAGTTGGCCAGCATTACCTACTCCTTCTGGAATTTATTATTACTATTCTATATCGCTGAAGGTGTCCCTTTAGAACACAAGAGAAATTGAAGTAAAGAAAGCTTTTGAGGCTGTAAAGCTTTGCTTCCTCAGAAAGCCTTGTTGAAGAGCAAATGAATGTTGCTGCCTGCCAGAAAGGACATTTATTCAGCTGTCACACCCTGCACATTTGAGCATTAAAACAAGGTAATAAATAGGTAGTATCTCCAGAAATTGTACACTAGTTTAATGTAGTTTAGTTTTTAGAGAAGGAAAAATTCCATGATCTGGGGAAGTGGTTCCCTGTAAGGACCTTGGCGGTTTCCTTTGGACCTGACAAAACCAATCAGCTGGGTACTTCTGCATACTGACACCCTGGTAAACCACCTAAGAAAGCTGAACACGCCTCTGCGAAATCACATTTTGTGAAAAATGGGAAATAATTAATTCATGTTCTTATAGATAATAATAATAAACTGGAAACTGTAATGTACGGTATAAATGCAAGGCAGAAGTGTACGTGACCCCCTATGTGTCCCGTAGATTCCTGTTAAACAAAAGACAAGCACCTCTGTAGGTTTTCTCTGTCCAAAAATAGAAGGTGAAGATAACAGGGGGAAGCACTGTCAAAAGAAATCTTTGGGAAGACCATCAACACTGCTGAACTACACCCTGACAAACAGGGAGGGCCATTCACACTTCCCAAAGTATGGACCAAAACTGGATATTAACACTTTGACCATGAAAAAGGATTCTATTCAAAACTCACTGGGAACANACCTAAATTCTGTGATTCGGCTTCGTTACTTTTGTCTTTAATTCTTGTAATTTGATTTTGCTGCCTAAACTCTTTGTCTTGTAGTTCTGTGATTCGGTTGCTTTACCTAAATTCGTTTAATCCAATTTATTCTAATTCTAAATTTATTATTTGATTTGCATTAATAAACTAAATTATTAATTATAATTGGAAAATTGTCCTGGCATTTATAACACATTTTAAAGCTTATAAAGCCCGGGAAAAGCTCTCTTGCTTCTGGCCTTTGAACAGGTCATTGGGCACTGGCCAGGCCTCTCTCCACTGCAGGGTGGAGCACACAACTATTCCTATTAAACAATTATTACAAATTCATCATGCACAGGAAAATTCCCTCAAAGAATACTCTACTTTGAGCCAGTTGTAATGTAATACACTGTGGTGAATGATATGTTATATCGACTGAAAAGATAAGGAAACAAAATCCCTGATCCAGATGCAGCAAATTTAGATAATCATCAGGTAAACTCTTATCTCAAATTCAACAGTACATTTCTCCTGTGTTAATGAAAATATTTCATTTCCTCTCCTCATGTGTGTTTATACTCCTCCAATTACTCCACTGCAATAAGCACACCTTATCCACAGGCTCCAGAAGATCACCTTTAGCTCCCAGCGTGGTGCTTCAAGAAAGCAGTGAATGGTGGTGCGTTAATAAGAGAAAAAAAAATGTGTTATGACATGTATTTCTCTTTTGAAAACGTGTGAACAAATTATATACAGTACCACTGAAAATAGAGGATATGGGGTTGGCAAGCTTTGAGGAATTGTTAAAATGTGACACTTGTAGCACATATAATAACAGAACAGAGAAACTTTGTGGGATTTTTCGTTTCAATTTGTGAATGTTAGTCATAGATTTTTGCCTCCTTTGGCTTACTTAAAAAAATACTTGTAAGGAAAATGCAGGAACTAAAAGCCTAAGAGAAAAACACTTTTTGCCTATTTAGCAATTGAGAAAACAGTTTATAATATGCATATCTGCTTACACAGATATGCATATCCTGATGTAATTGAAAATCTTGATCTACCTCTAAACTAAATATCAGCACAGCAGTAATAACACCAGTGAATTCAGCACATTTTCTGTGGAACACCATAACATTTTATAACTGGGGTAAGCTTTACCTAGTGTGTGATATTAAGATTTTCTAAAGGACTATCACTTCTCCTTTGAGACAATGACGTAGACCTGGACTCTACACCTAAGGTCAAGTGGTGTGAATTTCTTACTCCTTAATTTTCTGCCCACCTCCCCAGTTATTAACAATCTGATACTCATATGACTGGTCACAGTGTAAATCTGTGTTTTGTAACTTAAAGCTGCTGTACTTTTAATCATCCTGACATTTGAAAGTTCCCTGTGCCTGCAGATGGTACTGTAAAGGAACTGAATGCTGAACAGGATTGTGTAGACAGTCTCTGATTATTACTGTTTCCTTAATCCTTCTTCTCCAATTATGAAATATAATCCTATTTTAATTTTCCTTTCCAATCATAGAGATCTCTTGATGTATAGTCAGCATTTTATCAATTAATAGTTTATCACTATTAAATGAGATTTGATCTTTTATCTTTTACAAAGGTAAAACTAGAAATAGAATTGCAAACAGGATTGGAAATTTTTATTCTAATTGTTACAGCAGTTGTGTCACCATTTACCCTTTTCTTCTTCTTTAAGAGTAAAACCACAGGAAAGTGATTGTTCTGCTTTGTGGAACACTGATAGGAGAAAAAGATTGTGCTTGGCAGATATTTTGTGCTATCCATTACTTTGTGTCACAATTTTAAGTCACTGAAAAGGGTGATTGTAGCTACTACTGCCCTCTTTACCGACAGCCCCTTTCACAATAATCTTGCTGTAATACAGTATTGTCAGGAAATGCAATATGCTTTACCTTCCCGAGAAAACCTCTCTAATTGGAATCGCTGGACCTTGACTGACTTGTCACAGCTATATTCAGAGTGAAGGTGAAATCTTTAAGAAGTCTGATTGGGAAAATTAGACCATGGCTCCTCTGAAAGAGGATGCATTCATATGCAAGATCTTTCTGCTTGGATATTTTTTCTTTTTTTTTTTTTTTTTTCCTTCTGCTGTGTGAGGATAACAACGGGCAGGGAGCAGGGGTCAGACAATGGTGTTTGAACAGTCTGACGTGTTACAGCTTAAATTTAAAATACAGAAAAGGTGAACAAATACTCTTGTGCTGGAAGAGTTAATAAATATCTCAAACTTGCGAACAGGTAGGGGAATTGCAGCTAAAGCCATTGAGCTTAATGAGAGTTAGTCATGCATTCTGATTGTTCAGATATTGGATGAGAGACCTGCAAGGCAAGTGCTTTTCCTAAGCTCCTGAAGTCAGGATAATAAATAGAAACGAATAATCTTCTAGTAATTAGCAGACATGTATACAAAGAAGTCATGACAAAAAAACCAAAAAAACCCATGACAGTTCCATTGCAGTGTAGGTAAACCAGAGCTGATACACCCATCTGTCCATTCCATAGTACTGCTGTTATTATTATTTAGGAATTCTGGCAGCTGGTCCCTAATGTTTTCCTAAAATATTAAAGAATCAAAGGAAAATCAGCTCACCAGGAAGTGTGTGGGTTATGCAGTGGTGGTGGAGGATAGGCAGGAAGAGGAGCAAGGTTCAGATTTAGCTTTGCCTGATTCAGGTTTCTTGCACAATAAATGTCATTAAAGATGCAGGAATTATGCCGAATCAAGAGAACAAACAAATTATGGAACCTGCAATATGCAGGAGGTCTCTGAAGACAGTGGAAAACTCCTTGAAACTAGTAGGTCAATTATTTTACAGGTGGATATTGCCAGAAAAAAAAATAGTTGACCTGAAACGATGTGTAGATTATGCTCCTATGTTTATTGGCCAGAATAACTTTCATCTAAAGCCTTCAAAGCATTGATCAGCCGAATTTTTATGTTGGGCTCAGGCTCCTAATTTACATATTTAATTCCTGGCAGATTTCTCTCAGTAACTCGTGCATATGCAACTCTAAGCATTTTAATATGTTCTATCATTATAATGTAAAACAACCAGACCCTCACTTTTTAAGGATGTCTTTAGATGATTTCTAGGAGCATTAAATGCTTATTACAAAGCTAAATAAAATACTTGTTGTGATATATTGTTGTTTGCATTACATCATATTTCGAAAGTTGGTCTCAGAAGACCATCTCTCAATGACAGAAAAAAACCTGTTACCTCATTTAAAAAGATGTTTTGTACACAGACATTGCTGGCTTGGTTGTTACTCTAGCTTCATGTAATAGAGAGCTCTAGAAAGTGAGTTTTTACAAGATCTGGCTCAAAAAGGTTTATTTACCAAACTATTATTAGTTTTGACTTCAAGGGTCACGGTAAATGGGGAAAAAAACAGTTGTTAAAACTCAACCCAAAATGTAAGCCTCATTTTGAGAGTGTAACTAAAATCTTTGCTGATGCACTATGTAACTCTCATGTTCTTAAGCAGAGGTTTCTTATGATAGAGCTGAAGGAAATGGAAAAACATAAAATCAAAAATAAATGACTAGATATTAAATAGTTTTTATTGCCAAATCGGCAACACACACAGCTAATGGGAAATATTTTCTGCAGACAGATGGGATAGTCAGATCCCAGGAGCATAAATACGAAGTATCTGTTAAGATTCTTTTTTATACATTTGCATATAAATATAAACATCATTAGTAGGGGCTAATTGCCCTGTAGGAACTACAACATGAGCATTAGAATCTTCAGGATTGCTGGTTTTTGTTGGTTTTTGAGGGGGGTTAAGTATCTCCATTACCCATCATGTTCAGTACTGCATGGCTGCAACGGATAATTACGACCATTAAGAATCTCAATCACAAAATCAAACCCATTTGGACTGGCTTCCAGGGCCGCCCAGCACAGTGAGTAACCATTGTTTTATTCATGAATATTCATAAGGGCACTTTGATTTGACTCCCACAGTCGGGGGTTTGTAAAAAGCTCATCCACAGATTAGCCCCTACTGAAGATTCAACATCCAAGGTAACAAGATCTCCCACATGATGAAAGGCTTTGTAAAAACAATGCATAAAGCCCACATTTAGGTACTGCAGCTCCTCAGAAGAAAAACGGTAAAGGGGATTTCAAATATTTAGGTTTTTTGGTTGTTGCAGTGGCAGAAAAGGTCAAGGATCTACGCAGTGGATCCTTGGTTAATGTGGGCAAAGAGCAGTTGAGTCATCAGTGATGGATGCTGTGGACTTGGATATGAGATTTGGGAGTCTGTAGGGTGCATGACAAAGACAGTGGTATTAGCACAGTGGTGTCAGTCAAAAAACCTACAGGTGTTTCAAATATTGCTGTGTTATTTCACACTCGAGGACTTGAATAGTGTTTGATTCAGTCTGAAGTTCAGACAAACCCTTGTTGACATTTAAAAAACCCAACCAACCAAATGAAAACCCCATATCCATGACATCCAGCTAATGTTTGTTGCTGCAGAACAGAAGTGTTAAAGTATGTATTAGAAATAATACAAAAAAAAAAATCCTTCTGGAAATCTTTGCAGTTTAAAAAACATACAAACCCAGTATTATCTAAAAATTAGTTGCTCATTGTTGAAGTACCACATCTGCACAACACTTAGCAAGCTTTTACCATTCCATGACCTACACACTGTGGGATTTGGGAGCCTCATTATTGCCTCGAGTGGACTGTCAGACAATCACGACAGCTTTTGCTGGTTTTTGTTTCGTTCATCTGTCCATTTTCCAACTCCTCTGTCTTTCTCTGCCTTTCTATTTTTCTGTTCACTACTCCTGGCAGTTTTTTTCCCTGCCAAATGCTGAACACTTCCTGATATTGCTTTAGAAAAGATCTTTGGGGTTGAAGAACTGGGGGCTTTGGCCAGCTGTGTTATTTTCATGCAGATCCACCTCACCACATCCAATCTGGCCAGTGCCAACCTGGTGTATCCTCTCCCCACCCTCCAGTGCTGCTTAACCTTTGGCCCCTAACCTTATGAAACTGGAACTTTGTGGTTTAAATATTTACCGAGTAAGGGAAGAACTTCCAGCAGTCAAAGGGCAAAGATGAGAGCTTTGGGCTGCCTGCATGAGGAGGCAGGGGCACAAAATGCCTGTAAACCTCATAGAGGGAGCCCAGCCCCGAAAGGCTGCATTGCCTTAAAAAATAAATAAATTGGAGCTAAACAAACCCTGGAAGAGGTGATGAGTGTTCATGTTAAAGGATATCACTCTCACAGCCATACTACAAGTCCTCCTTGAAAATTTCTATTGGAAATCAGCAGTGGTAACTATAGATGGTATTAAAATGTGTAGCAGCTTCTCTGACTGGCACAGCAGATAACACTTAAAATGGAGCAAAACATGTTTATATAAGTGTTGATAAGGTGTATGTGCGCAGCAGCAAGGGGCTGAATTGCTGATTAGGATGAGTGCTCCTGGTCTTTAAGCACTGTGAGACTAATTCCTGTGAAAGTATAAAGCTGCTGTCTTCACTAGAACAGTACGAGGGGGGAAGTCCTTCAGTCCCATCCACTGCAGTAATTGGCATAAGGCACTCCTGCTCTCCTGACAGTGTGAAGTTCAAAGGAACTTCAGCGTTAATTGGATGTGCTTCATCCATTCATGAGCTTGAGTATCTGCCAAATTACTGCATCACATGCAGCTCTGTGTGCAGGGGATGACAGCCCTGTTCTTGTGGAGGGGCACCAAATCATGTGAATCTGAATAAACTGGAAAATCTGTTTTCAAGTTGGGGTATGCCGTGATTACAATCAAACTGTACTAATAGGAAAATGTGGGGTTTTCTTCTTATTCAGAGCTTTTAATCACACTGTGTCCAAAATTACTCTTTTTATAAGGATATAGTTAATGGGTCCTTCATGTAGCAAACTCAGCAGAATTTCATTTTGCGAACATGTGTAAGAAACCAAGTGTTTTACATGCAGTTCTGTTTGAAACAGGAGTGTCTGTTACAGCTATTACCAACCACCCCTTTCAGTGAAAGTACTAAAATACAGCCTTAAAGGCAATTCAGCCCATACTTGGCCATCACCCTCACAATTTCCTCCACTGTTGTAATAATAAGAAAATACTATTCAAGCACATGGCAGCTGTGTGTGGAAAAATATGGGAAAGAGAGCAGGAAAGAAATAAAATCAGAATAAGGTTAGAGCAATATCAGTATCAATAGGTTTCAAAAGTATATTTTTAATATGGTAATTGTATCCTATCAAAACCTTTCAAAAACCTTTTTCAAGTTTTTTTCCTCACAGAACAGGAAACAGCAGCCTGGCATTTATCTGGTCTTGATTTGCAAAGTTCCTGGTTCTGCTGTGACTTTTGTCCCTGCCAGCTCTGGGGGGTTTAACTAAAACCAAGGCAGGGCAGTCAAGAAGCAAAATGTGAATGTCAGATCAGGCTATTTATGTTAGGGGCTAAAATATATTTAACTGTACACACAGATAAAAATTCTCTACCAGTCACTCAGAAATGTACCACATGATGCAGATTTTCTGAAGTTTGTATAACGTAAAAGTCATATGTAACAGAACAACTAGTTAAATTCTTTTCACTTGGTATTCTGTAATCTGATTTCAGAGATTTGGTAATGTCAAAACAAGTTAGACTTCTATATTAAAACAAGCAATACAGTATATATTGCTATTGATATGTATAAACACTATTCTTTATTTTAAAATAGTGATTTAATATAATGTAGTAAAATGGACTGGTTTTTTTCCTGGTGCATCAGCACTAAATTCCTGAAAAAAATTGTTCCAATAATGCAGATTTCATGCAAAAATACTCCATTGAAAAATTTTGGCTTTTTCTCAGCGTTATTTCATTCTCAGTGCCATCCAGTATCATCAGTTTGTCATGTGCAAGTGCAGGGACACAGCACACAGCATCCTGTACCTCTTCAAGTCACAGCAAATTGATCAAATTTTTGCCCTACCGGAGCTCTAAGTGGATTAGGGAAAGTGGATTAAGTGGTCAGAAATGACTTTTTTTTAAATGTTCACACATTGCACTGGAGATGTGCAGATGTCAAAGCAACTATTTAGTCTGGGAGCAGTTTGTTTGATAAAATGAAGTGTGAAGCTGGTTCTGTGTATGGTTGGGAGGGAAGAGGATATTCCAGCCTTTTCTTGATGCCCCATTTCTCCAGCCTCAGCACGGTCTCCTAGAGGTGCTCTAAGTCAGTGGTAAAATCTCTGTAAAACCTAGACTGGGAGCTTTAACAGCTTAGCTGAAGTATTTCCTCACAGCTCTTTTTTATTGCAAAGGTTTTGAAATTGAGGGTTTCATTTAGCTGATTTCTTGAAGAGGGATGCTAGTTGGTAATTGTCACTTGTATCCCACCACTAAAAATGCACAATATTTTGGAGGTAAAATATCTGGCTGTTTTTTTGGGTTTTTTTTCCCTTCTGCCTTTGTTGCAAATCTTGACAATCACATTGAAATGTATGGTGAGAGGATGGTGGAATCAGTGAGATTTAAATGTTTGTACTATCCAATTAATTCCCTAAGTGGAATTTACAGGAGATTGCATGATATCTCCTGGGTGGTTCAGGTCCTGTTAAGTGCTCAACAAAATGATTTTTGTTTAGCTTCTCACCATTACCCTTTGACCACCTTAAAATTACTGAAAAAATTCAAATGCTCCCAATTTTCAAGATATGCTCTGAGTGAAAATTCTGTATCTTGGCAACCAGGAAGGGACAATTATTCTTTGGAAAAAGTCATCCTATCTGCCAAGATGAATTTATTATCATAATTGTTGCAAGGATATGTGAGTTTATCTCTTCTTTGACTCTCTTTACTGTAGGAGATATCCCAATTCATTGATATTGAAATTGGTGAAGTGGGTTTAATTCAATTCAAAGAAATTCATGTCTGGTGGTATAGAACAGCTCTTTATACCATTTAAGATTTCTCATGCTTAGAGAAAAACAATGATGAATTTAAGCAATCTTGACTCACGATTGCTCTCTATCAAATAGGAACAGCTTGGCATTTGTAATTTTTTTTTTAATGTTGCAGATATGTAACTCCCCCCAGTAAAAAGGCAAGAGATTTAATGCAAGGAACCTTCTACTTATAATGGACAGCTGCTATTGCCTAAGAAAACAGTTAAATAGCAGTGTCTTTCCTTTTTCTTTTCTAAGTCTTCAGTCTTAAAATTTAAATTATACAAGGAAATATTAGTTCTTTGTATCATTGTTCATTTAAATGCAGGACATGAACTTGAAGCAGAAAAGATACAGGGATATGTGAAAGTGAAGCTGAACTTCTGAATTACATTAGAGAGGTTTAAATTCTTCTTTGAAGGATGAAGACAGAAGCAGATTTAGGTCTGTAAGATTAGCCACAGGAAATCACCAGCTAAATTAATAAGTAATTTGAGAATGAATGAATGAATGGAATAGTAGAATTTTAAGGAGAGGCATTTGCTGATTAGCTTAGGTTTACACTGGAAATAAAAACCTCTTTTCAGGTCACACCATAATGTGACCTTTTCTTGGTGCTGATGTAAATCCAAGATGAACACAGGGGGAACAAAGGCACAGCCTGAGTGCTCCTGGCTCTGTGCTCTGCTCTTTGGGCAGGTTCTCTCTTACCATGGAGAGAGCAATTCCAGTAAGAGAAGCAGCACAGAAAATCTCAAATGTGTTTTCTTGTTCCTACCCAGTTAGGGTATTTTTTATCTTGGTTTAAACTAGCAAAGGTCTGGTGAATACAGAAGAGTTTTGTCTGACTGAAGATCTTCTGGGTTTTCTCAGCTGAGCATTTTGCAGCTTTGAGGCCATTTCAAGCATTACAAAAATGGGAGGAGAAGCTCCCTGGCAGAGCAGGAGCCTTCACTCCTGCTCTGGGAGGAGGATGAGGATGGGGATGCTGCCAGGGGGTGGCACAGGGGGTCCCCAGGGCAGCACCTCTGGCACTGCCCCTGCCCAGCTCTGCCTCGTCCTGGGGGTGACCCCAGGCTCAGCCGCTGGAAACTGAGCCCTGCAAACCTCCTCAGCTAAATAAACTGCAAAACATATTTCGTATGCAAATGAATTTCAATCAACTTCCAAATTGGATTCAATCAAATTACTTCTTTCAGTATTCCATACCTGTCACTTGCCATCTCCCTGTGCCTCCTGCATTTTGTGCTGTGAGCAGGTGACTGTAAACAGGAACTGGATTTAAATCAGTGTCAACATGGATCCCTACCAAATCCTACTCAAACCTTTAAATTTAAACAGATTTTTGGTGATTTTCATGAGTGTTTTCTTTCCTGTAAGATGCCTGCATTTGGAAAAAAATAACAAAAAACAAACAACAAAACCCACACCTGAACACAAACCCACTAATTTTATGTGAAAAAAAAAATAGAGTTTTAAAAATTAACAAAGCAAACCCAGCGTTTGCATTTGAGTAAATATTTCCTGGTACTTGCTTGGTGTATTTTACTGCATTTTAGTGTTACTGGGTATTAAATTTAAAAAACCCAACCACACAAGAAAGAAGAATATTTAAGTTTCTGTGTTTTTTACTTCATTCTTTAAATATACATTTGGATTTAATCAGGAACTAAATAGCAAAATATGCAATTGTTCAATTCACATAATGGAAAAAAAAAATTAAAATTTATAAGAGCTTTCTCTTCAGGCACGATGACCAGCATGAGTTGAAAACAGTGGTTTATTTATTTGTTTCAGGTTTAATAGTGAATCCAGGTATGAGATTTTATACTCCTTTTGTAATGAAAACTTCTTGTAAAAATGAAAATTATGCCAGGATTGTGGTGCTGAGGTCCTCAAAATGGTTTTTTTGTCTCTGTTCAACATACAAAAAATGGTTTCTTTTGTCTCTGTTCAACTCCCTCGAAAGCTCCTGCTTAGATGTTGGAGCCCTTTATGTGTGAAACTTCATCTGTCATCAGGACTGATAAAAACACAATTAGCTGTGTCCTGTTAATCAGTTTTTACTCTGGTAAAGCATTTCTCTGAATCTCCTGTAATATTGCCAATTTTACCAGTAAGGTGTGAGTGTCCCCACAGCTGCCAAGAGGGAGTTTAATGTAATAAACAACATTTACAACATCTTCAGTAATGACATTTATAAATATTTCCTCAGTTCCTTGAAAGGAAAGGGAAATCTTGTGTAAAAACACCAAGGAACTCCAAACTGGGATAGCTGTCCTTTGGCATTCCAACCAGAATTTTCTCAGCCATCAACTTTTCTCTCATAAATGGAACACAGCAAAATAGAAGTGCACATATGAAATATAAAATATAAAATACATATAAAATATAAATACATATAAATACATATATAAATACATATAAAATAGAAGTGCACCCATGGCTCATTTTTTTTTGTATTGCTGAAGTCTGTTGTGGCTGAGGCTACTGGTTTTTTCTAGCAGGAATATTAACAGCTGATATTACAACCTTTATAATGTATCCACCCCATTTCTGTGCCTGTATTACAGTTTAGCTCTTCGTGTATGGGTGACTGAAACAAAAATTCAAACCAGTGACTCACTGGCATGGAACAGGTTAATGGATTATTAATATTTTAACCTTTTCCTTTGGCAAATATGAAAGCAATTGTAGCTAAGTGTAGGACTTAGTAGGAATCAACTGCTTCTGGGTACAAGGAAGGTAATTGTTGTCTGATTCAGTAGCATTATTTTAAGAGTAATATATCAAAGGAGAGAATAATATTTCTTATCTTCTAATAAGACCTTTCTATGTGAGTCACATTTGATAAAAGTGTCTTTGAGAACAAGATCAAGTTCAGTTTAAATAATCATGATTTGCATATTCCTATTATGACAGCTGCATTATTCTGAAAAGGGTGCTGTGCTATATCTATGACTTCTGAAAACAAAAAAGGTGAATTTCAGACTGTAAAAAAAAAATCAGAACAAATGTTCTCAGCATGTAATTAGGCCATGCATATCATGAACATTGTTCTTGTGACTGTTTTTATAATTTTTACATTGTTATTTCAGAAAGGTTAAAAATTATGCATGCAGTCTTTATTATATTACACACATAATTTGGAAAAAAGCATTTCTCTGCACTAAAAATAATAAAGAAGTAGATTCATTGTGTAGAGAAATTTATTTCTTGAGCCTCAAATAATTTAATTCCTTTTTATTCTATGCAAAAAGTAATTTTCTCCTAGGGGAAAATTATTGCTTAACTACTGTTAGGTATTCACTGGCAGTCTTAGCCACTCAGCCAAAGATAGTTCTGAAAAGGAAGCAGAGAAAGCTGGATGAAGTGAAATCCTTCAACTAAATATGAAAAATAGAAGACTTAAGGTTTTATGTGCTTCTTCCACAAAGCATCCATAATGTTCCTGACATTAGAAAATCATTAAAAACAGAACTGCAGTAACTCTATCACTGTCCCATCATGGTTGCTTTAATGTATGGCCATTCAGATCTTTATTTTGGTGAGGACCTTTCTTCACTCCCAGGGTGGGCACAGTTTAAAAAAAAAAAAAGGAGAAAAAAGTTGATTCTTGGCAGGAATGAGGAGATTAATTTCACATGCCTTTACCTGTTATTTGCTTTGCTTTTCTTCTTGTTGGATTAGGCTGATAACTGGAGCATGGAGAAGGATAATTTTGGCAGCTCATGGCAGGGTACCAGCAGCACCAGTCACACCAGGCCTGTGACACCCAGTGCTGCTCATGGAGGTGGCATCAGACTGGACCAGTAAGGTTATACTGGTCAGCCACTGGGATTTTCCTGCTGGTTCTGCCAGCTTTGCTGTATTTCCATCAGGCTGTGCAGTCAGATTGTGCTTTCAGAGGATCTCTGGATTATTGCTCAGATACCTGAGCTGTGTCCTGCTGCATCCCTTTCTCCCTCATTCCCTCCACCAGAACAGGAGAGCTGAGCTTTCTCTCCATCTGTTCAGGATTCCTGAGGGAATTCCTGGGTTACCAGATGTAATAAACGCCAATCACTCGCTGTTTGGAAATTTAATAAAAAGGAAACAAAATGGTTACAAAAATTAATACAAATACAATGGTAAAAGTTAAAAAAAAAAAAGAGCAGGACAATTTATGAGACAATAAAAGACAAAGAAAGGCAGCCCGGGCTGTGGCTCCCCCTGTCCCAGACAAAGGCTGGTCCGGGGAAGGCAAAGACTGGGGAGAAATTTCTCTCTTTTGAGGATGGTCTGTATGAATATGCAATTTTATTTAAAACAAGTAACTTCTTCTGTTTCTTGTCACAAAAGAGTTGTTAAGTCCTAGACGCCAGGGACTCTGTTGGAGCTTGGGAAAGGTTTCTTTTCTGTTGATAGGGAAGCCATAAATTCTTCTTCACTAGAAGATCTAGGAGTTCCTGCAAACTGTTATCTCTGTGAAGAATTTCTTCTCTCTTTCTTGAGCTAAAAGAATATCACCCACACACAACCTCTATTTTAATTACTAGCACTTATTGTTAATTACAAAACTCCATTCACTATATTATTCAAATGTTAATACAGTATAACTTTTCTACCTAGCATATTATATATAGTAAATATCTGTGTAGAGCCACACAATATGACTTTTTCACACCAGAGAAACATTCCCAAGGACCAGCATTTACCATGGGCTTTCCAGAACATTTGTGTGTAATACTGATGAGATTTATATCAGCAGTCTGTGTATCTGAGCAGTACCTTTAATACAGAAATTCTGTCAGTTCAGGCAAAGAAGAATGAGGAGTTTGTGCATTAATACATGGAGTGTCTGCAGGACAGGAAAGCAGCTGTGAGGATCCCTGGTATAAAACTGAGTTCTATGTGTGTAAACCAGGGGGATTCTGTGCTGGAACAGAGGCAACAGGGCATGGTTCTCCTAGAAGACAGAAATTAAAGGTGAGATGGAAACATTAAGGATTTGCCAGCCTTATTCACTGCTATATTGAGCATGAAAAAGCAGACAATCTAGTTTATGGTTAATATACTCTGTTGAAAGGCCAAAAAAAATTGTGGTAAGCAAAGAACACAACTGTTTCAAAACTTGATACCTATAGGTACTGTTACTGTAGTTACTGATCATAGCTGAGATGGAAATAAGCTGCATTTAATAACCCTTTTTTCCATCTCTGTAACAAAGAAAAGTAAATTTTTTAAATTGTTATTAGTATACTTGTTCCCCAAGTGAACTCTTGTTCTCCAGTCCTGTTCAGTGCTGAAGAGGCTGCCTGGATAAACAGATTTCATCCTGTCACGAAATCATAATATGCATTATGACATTATATTTTGTTGTCATGGAAGCAGTTGCAGTGATATTGCTGATTCTGATGTGAATCTTAACAAGTCTTTTACAGCCATCAGGTTTCCATCTGAGGGCCAGGTTCTTGCCTGTGTGATGCATTTCCCTTCAGAGAGCCTGTCAGTCACTCATTACCAGGTGGGGTATCTGATGGAAGCCAGCAATCCCAGTAACCTTCACAGCTTTACACATTTTCTATTCTCATTACCATGCTGAGGTGATGAGAAAAGGCAGCAAAAGAAGCTCCTGCCATTAGCACAGGTGTTCTGTGGCCAGACATATTTCAGGGAATAATCCTGAATGTTGAACTGCAGAGCAATGGCAGGGAATCCTTGGGTCTGTGAGACTGAGAATGGAGTGGTTTATGCATTCTCATTGTTGTTATTTACAAAACAGAGGTGTTGCACACACAACAGAAATTGGATTTGCTTCTGTCACAGGCTCTACTGAGTCTTTGTTCTTCTCTCTCTGCTGGTTCTGTTGCAGAGCTGTGGCTGCTTCTTTGCTGTAGAGTAGGTGAAAAGACTCAACTCCAGTATTCAGTGCACATCTGGAGTTTTCTCTTGGTTTGGTTTGCAAGAAGAAATCTACCAGTAAAGACAAACTTGGAATATCTCTGCTTTTCCAGATGCTCCTCCTCATGGTGTCTCTGCATTTCCCATGGCTGTACAAGTGTGACTGGCAAGGCCAGGCTGGCTGTCCTTTTCTCAAGGCTGTTAGGGCATTCTGGTCTCAAGAGGAGCATGGATGCACTCCTGTTCTCACAGTTCATTAATTTACTGGGCTGTGAGGGAATGCCAGGCTCTGGCTATGTCCTATTGACTGTCCCAGGTACCCTCATTCTGTCACCCTGCACACAGAGCTGCTCCTGCAGGTGCCACAGTGCACCACGGTGACAATGTTCTATCCCCTGCTGACCTTGGGCACCAGTAGGAGTTCTGCTTAAAGAATTCATGCAAACTAACAGGGATTTCTCTTACAATTTAGTTTATTGTTTAGTGCAGAAAGCTATTGACATGTCAAGGTGTTCAAGTCTTCAGAGAAGCCATTAGAATGTTGGGACCACACAGAGCTTCTGAGGAGCACCAACAGTTGGTTTAGATGCTGGATAAATTCAGTTTTCAAAATCAAGGTTAATGGAGTCTGAATTCCCCTGGAATCCTGTAAGTCTGTACCCACCTTCAGACAAGAGCAGGAAGGCTGGTAGGGTTTAGGCCCTGTAAATGTAAATTGTTTGATTACAGAGCTGTGCCATTCATTCATCATTGTGATCTCCATTCATTCATCATTCTGATCTCAGCTAAGACATGGCTGCATTTTTTGCTGTTTAAGAAGATGAGAGTTAGAAACATTTATTTATTTTTTTGGAGGTTTGACTGTCAAAATATTCTAGCAATACAGCATGAGTTATTATTGTTTTGCTGTTTTCTTTTAGTTTAAGAAAATGTAAACATTTTGCATACTGAAGGAAACACGTAGATGGAAAAGGCAAAGATGTTTTGATAGCACTTTCAGATAAGAGCAAATCCAGGTGTTATAAAAACAAAACAGCATAGCACTTAAGCATATGTTGAATTCATGTTAAAGGCAGTAGGTTTTCCACAGGTGTCCTGTTTATTTAAATCCTAATTTCACAAATGAATAGATGTATAACTGTGTGTGAAAGCCAAAGCCTAGTGCAGGTCTAAGCTACAAAAAAGGCAAGTATAGTGAGAAGTTTATACTGGCTGTGCTGGCCAAGGATTCACTGAGCTTTACCCATGAGAGCTTATTTCATCCAGCAGCAATGATTTCCCTCCCTGATTCTGTGTGTGCCTGATGGAAGAAGATTAATTCCAGCCAGGAGTGTGGGCAGGATGGCTCCCACTGCTGCACTGCAGCATCTCCACCAGTGCAGTCCCTCTGAAGGCTTCAAAAATTGGGTTCACTGATGCTTAGGTCTCCTGGTGATCTGTAAAGAAAGAATTTTATCTATCTGTGCAATGATCTTTTCAAAACCCCATGCACTGCTTGTTCTTGACACTTGTAATATGGGGACTGAAGTACAATCTCTTTACTATTGATGAATTTTCTCCCTCTATGACCAGGCATTGAAGCTCTGGCTTTTCTATTAAGCTGCAGGCAGCTGAAAATTTGAGATGGAATATGGGATACAATTTTTGGAACCAGAAAATGTGTTTAGTTTTATCATGTGATAACCCTTTACTACAATGGGTGCAGGGGAGTGTAACTCATCTAAGAAATAAGTTGCTGAAACAAAAGTTAGTTTTATTCCTGAAAGAATGGATTTTGGCATTGTCACCCCTCTTGGCTCCAAAGCTGCTCATCCCACTTTCCCTCACATTTTTAGGTTGTTAATTAGATTGATTTTTTTTTCCTAACACATATTTTGCTCCTCTTTGGGATCTGAAGAATGGCTGTTATGAATAAATGTGTCTGTTTTTTCCAGTGAAATCACTTTGTCTAATGAAAGATGTTATTTATTTCTGCAATTTTTTCTGCACTCAAACCATCATAGCTACAACAACACACCAACTGCAATTACTTCAGTGCAAGTACAAATCAAAACACTTTATTGAAAATCTGTCTTAAAGCTAGAAATGTAAAATTCTTTATACTTTTCTGGTTTGATTCAACCCAGAAATAATTATATTCATATTACACATAAAATTACTTAGCTTTATATTTAAATATGCAGAAAGCAGTGCTATCAAAGGCAGTGAATTTTAGCTATATCCCTTTCTTGAATTGGTAAACCCACCACAGCTCTTTAAGTGTTTCATGCTTTTTGTCATTTGAAATTCAAGCTAAAAACTTACTAATGTATTGTGCCTCTTTTTTAAATCCATACTGAACTGAGATAGATTCTCTGTCAGCAATGTCAAGATAACCAAAAGTAGCAGTTTAACCTATATATTAAACTCATATGACAGTTTAAATACAATTAATTATTTTGCACAAGCTTGCTGTTACAGTGGGATGCAGAGTGTAGCTATATTCCCACGATTCATATAAAAACTCACTTGTTGCTCACACTTTAATCTCATAATTTTAAATGGAGGAATTGTTTGAATGTACTGTCATGAAGGCAGAACAAGCACAAAAGTAGCCCCCAAGTCAGCACTCCAGTACAAATGACAGCTCACTAAAATGTAATCCTGGTATTTCCAGGTTCTTTTCTTTTTCCCCTCACCATTTTTGACTTCTATAGGATGAAATAATTCATGTCCTTCACAGACTAAACAGACTTATTAAGAATAAGATGTACTAAGGGAATGTAGGCCTTCAACCTGGAATCTTTAAAACTTTGTGCCTTGATGAGCATTTAACAGACCCAGAACATTTGAACATTTTGAATCGGCGTCACCCTTTGGGTATTCAGAGTGGGAGTGATGTAACAGGAGATGTTCAGGGGCTGTAAAGGCACAGGATCCACTTGGAAGTAGAAAAGCAGATAAACTGCACTCTTGGGAGGCAATGAAACGTACTAGGGCAGAATAAATGTGCTTTGGAAAGGCTACAGCACACACTTCCCCCTTTCTCATTCTCCCATTTGTCTTCCTGCAATGCCTCTTGTGAAGGAAGAGAAAAAAAAAAGAAGTTTTTTTAAAACCAGTTTCCCCTTTACAGCATAGAGGTTTTATGGATAAAATGAAGCACAGGAAGAGATACAGTGACAGCAGCCACAGGCACTTTGTATTGCGTTTAGCAATGTTATATATTTTTAAAATAAAGGACTTGAAAGCCTTTGGAGTGAACAGCAGAGGCTGTTATTAAGATAGGTGACCGTCTGTCATCAAAAAGGGTTTGTTTCCTTGCCTGACACCTTCCTCAGGGTCTTCTCAGACATGAGATCATTTTATAAAAGCAAAAGGAGTTTGTCACAGCTCCACAGGGTCTTTGAGAGGACCCACAGTCAGAGCTGTTCCTCTCATGACTTCCTCTTCAATTCCCAAATGGCAGAGCTGATTTTCATTAACCATTGAGCTCTTTCCTGGTACAATAGAACTTTCCAGCATGGGATTCCCTCTGGAATTCTCCTGGTGCAGGTTTCCAGCCATCCTCCCTGGGAAATGGATTTGTAGAGGATTCTCCAAGCCTGGCAGAGGGCTCACACGGTTTGTATCTGTGTGCAAACTCTGAGATAAAAATGCTGATTAGAAACACCATGGGATAGGACAGATGTTGTTGAGAGAGAAATGGAACTGGAAGAAAGTTTCAAAGGACGGTCTTGCAAATCAGACTGGATATTTTGGGGAAATAGAACCAGGAAAGATGCACTGTAGTAGGACCCACGAGGGACAATTTGAGATGATTGCCTTTGTGTGGCAAAATGATAGGCCAAGAAACCATTATAATGAACTGGAATTAGGAAATAATTTGGCTTCTGATGGTGATGGCATGAATTGTAACATCTGTATTGTCTCACCCTTCACACCAGACTGAAAATGGAATAAAAGTTTTTGAAATGCCTCTCAGTTGCCCCATGTCTGTGTCAGAAAGGGCACAACCCAACAATGCTGATCTGCATTTTCCCTCTCCCAGTGCATTCTGTCTCCCTGCCAGGG
Source organism: Cisticola juncidis (assembly GCA_013400215.1). Lineage (NCBI taxonomy): Eukaryota > Metazoa > Chordata > Aves > Passeriformes > Cisticolidae > Cisticola > Cisticola juncidis. Next base: position 143,444 of record VXBR01006581.1, read on the forward strand.
AAACACAGGAGCTTTGTCCTCTCTGATACCTGAGTCACACACAATCATCAGTGGTAGGAATGGTTGTAGGGAGCAGTTCTATGGAAATAATCTGATTGTCATTTGGAACACTTTGGACTCCTCATTTACTCATACCTAATCGTGAAAATGCTTTTATTGCAAGCGATTGGTAATAGACTTTTGTGTCACAGTGAATCCTTCACTTTTATTCAAGTTTTACTAGAGAACAGCTAAACCAGTTTTATTTTAACTTCTTAAATGAAGTCCGAGCAGCCATTATTCAGAACTGCTTAGAGAACTTGATAGCACTGGCAGCATTAGCAGTGATTTTTAATCTAGAGTATAAATCTAGCAGACTAGACTTCAGAAATAATTCAGATGAACAAATATGATTCTAAGGAACAGAGCTGCCTGAGGTACAGCATGGATAATAAATAAAGAGACATCCCTAACTCAAAACCTAGAAACTAAAAAAAAAAAAAATAAAAAAAATCACACACCAAAATGTAGTAGTAGTCCCATGATCTGCCCTTGATTAGCTTATTTTAGTAGTTTTACAATTCTATGTATTTATATACTGTGATTGTTGAATTTTATTGAAAAATATTTCATTTTAATATTAATTATTTTGTTAATTTTAAAGATAAGCAAGGCTACTGGAAATTTATAAATAAAATAACAGAAGTTCAATATAAAGGAATAAAAATATTTGTAATTAATTTGGAAAAATGTGGATTTAATTTCTCTTTAATTATGATTGACCAGTGCTTTAGCCATCTCACTGGAGACAATCACTAGACAGCAAAGAAGTATATAAAGTTAAAAGGAAAATGTGATTACTGCTGGTTATTCATGTGGACATCTCTAAATGACTTAGCTGAATAAGATGAATTTTTTCCCCAAAATAATGTAAACTACCAACCATATGCAATCTGCAGTGATGTTTGGTATGAAAGGAAACTCTCTATTTCATAGCTGTCTGTGAAATCAAAGCCTGACTCTCTGAACCAAACACGTTTCATTCTGTAAATAAAAATAAAGAAAGAAAGAAAGAAAGAAAGAAAAATAAATAAAAAATAAAGAGAGATCACACCCAGAACAACGTGGGCTGTCCCACCCATTCCCCTCAGCTGGAGCTGGGTCTGGAAGGGCTGAGGGGGCTGAGGTTTGAGTTTTGTGACACCTCTGGATTGCCAAAGGGACTCCCAGGCATTTCTCAGAAGGGAAGAGTTCTCCTCAAACGACTTGAGATAGTCCCAGGCAGCACTGGGAGTGTGAGGCTCCTTCACCCTTCCCCTGTGCATCCTTCTGTCCTGTCCTACTCACCTGCTTTCCTGGGATCCTCTCTTCTAATGCCTTTTGTTTAGAAAAAGTCAGATTCACCTGATCCTAAGCTGTTCCCCTACCCTCTTTTGGGCAGACAGGAGTGTTCTGATTTCTGTTACAAACAATCCTGAGCCAGTTTGGATTTGCCATTCTCAAGGAGCTGACAAGACCTCGTGGTCTGTCTGTCTTTGCCCAAGAGGTTTGTGAGAAATGAGAGACAGGTCTGAAAGGATGAGCTGCTGTCTTGTTCCTTTTCTCATCCTTGTGCTGTTGTTTTTCTGGGTTTGACATCAGTGAAAGACAGCTCTACCTCATTTTTAGGTCATTTTTTTCCCCTTGAAAAATGACAGCTATTATGATCTTCCACCTCAAAAGCAGAAATAGATTTTATAGAATTTCTCTCTATTAAAGGGGCAAGGGAAATAGAGTCAGTGCCAAAAATAAAATCAATTTGTTGTTGCTTTGATTCTTTAAATACTACTGCTGCTCTTTCATCTCTGTCCCTAAAATGGTTGATTACACTTTAAATGGAAATCCTTTCCCACAGAGCTAATTCAACTGAAATCTAGAAACTCAAAATCTAGCATTTTATTGAAATATTTCTTATGATACCATGGAAAGGATCATCTTCATGATGATGACTCTAGCCCACCAAAATCAGCACAGTGTGAGCCTTTACCATCTATCTGAAATGCTGAGAAGTTGCTGAGAACTTGAATAAACATTGACTTGTCCAACAGACAACTTCCTTTTCAGTAATTAATCAGAAGATTTGCAGGGTAACTTGGCAAATCACCATTACATTGAATTAAAAGTGTGCTGGCACATACAAACAGACAAAACCCTAAGAAAAAAAAACCCAAAAAATCTCCACAGTTGGGAATTGCTCATTAGGAAGGAAAGCAGGCATTGCAATGAGGTTGTGGATGAAGCAGCACATCCTTAGCAGGGGTTGCCATGCCCACGGTTTTCTTGCAATAAATGATGCAAATCCTGCAATCACAGCAGTCTGAAGGTCCTTAAAGGAAGTTGGTTGCACATGTCACAGGTGTCACCCTCACTAAAGCTTTCAGGGTACACCAGGAATGCATTTCTGCATTTCTGCACAAAGCAGTTTGATCTGCTCCTTGTGCTGTGTCCCCAGCATCACACCTGGTGGTCCTGAGCACAGCAATGCCTAGAGCAGCTAAAAAGAAATGGAATTTGCAAACAGGAGCCATTCAGTGAAAAGATATGTTCAAAAACCCAGACATGTATTTTAGGCATTGAGTGATGTTTTGTGTTAAGTGTATAATTACACTGAGAACTGCAGAGCTTTGAACACTTGGGTGTATTGAATACATCTCATGATTGCTATGGAGAACAATATTAAACATGAGATTAAACCAATCTCCAGGAGGAATGATACCACAGAGCAGAATTCCACCTTTGCACTGTAGGTTTGTGTTGGAAAGCACAAGGCTCGAGCTGAATCAGGCTCCCTACACAGCCTTTTCTGAGCAGAGATGGTGACTTGCTGTCAACACTTGAGTGCATGAAAATAATTTTTTCTTAATCTTCATGATAAATCTAACTAGTCACGGTTAACTCAGATCTCTTATAGGGGATTTTCATAATTTTGTCATTTGAAGTGTATTTGTCTTGGAAAATATAGTAATACCTTCAGGTCAGAATAAGACTGCAGAAAGTAAAAGCTGTCAGCTCAAATAAAATGTAGATGCTAAACAAATAAAATACAAATGCAAACTAGAGATGTGCACATTTTTAAAAAACTTTACTTTTTATTTCAGCTGACATTTTGCTGAATGTCACTAAGAGTGAATAAACAAGCTAATGAGGTTTTAGCTAAATCTCTGCAAACAAGTTGTGAACTTGGAAAAAAAAAATTGCTCATGCCTTAATCCCTGACTCCCTATTTTGGGACTGTTCAAGTGTCCCCTGGTTTGCAGCAGTGCATTCATTCAAACTGTGACTAGCATCAAAGGCAGGAAATTCTGATTTACCTTTTTTTTGGCACCTCACCTCTTCCAGTCTGAACTTGGAATCTCCTCCATGCACAGACCGCTAATGAGGAAATCCTTGCTTATGAATTCAATGCAGAATGAGAGAATTTTTTTCCTTTGCATAATGTTTGCTTTGAAGTCAGACAGTCCAAGAAAGTGATTGATCTCACCCAAGTTCATAACTTTTTCAAAGTACAGCCGATATCATTAAATTTTAATTAACCCTTTGAGCTCCTTCTATGATGTAAAGATGAGGAAACATCAAAGGCTTGTGTATTAGAGCAACACTGAAATCTTTTGAGCTGGCTTAGCCTTATTGAAGAAATCTAAGCTGCAAAATATTCCAGTTCCACAGTCAGCTCAGTTCTAGTTACTGCCCAGCTCGATGTTAGGAGAGGCAGAGTGATTGTTACATCCTCAGCTCAGCTATTTATATCCTGCCAAACTAAACCCATCTCCTGGAAATGATCTTCCTACTTTTAGTAGCCAATCTTAAAGCAAATGAATAGAACATAGAACCTTATTCTTGCTCCATTCCTTTGTGCTTGCTTTAGCTATTATTATCCTGGTTAGTTGGTTTAGGATTTAATAGGGATTAAATGATCTTCCATTAAAAAAAATTATCTAGGCTTCATTTGTTAAAATTCATCTTGTGCAGTTCCTGTTCCTGACAGGACAATTTCAGTGAAGAGGAAGCTTCATACACTGCTACCTCCAAAATCTTCACCTGCAGGAGGCTTTGGGAGGGGCTTCGCTCTGAGGGCAAAGCCCAAGGTTGTCTCTGTGCTGTGAAATTATTTATACTGCTGTGGAGGAGCTCTGAAAGCATTCTGAACCAACTGCACGTTGTGGTAAATAAATCCTTAGAGCACAGGGGGGGAAAAAAGGAGGTTTCTGCTGTGAGGGGTCAAAAAACAAGACCTGGATGGATGGAGGAGCACTCTGCTCTCTTGATACCAGAAATACTCTGGGAAAAAGGGGGAAAGAAGATAAGTAAATACTTCCCAAATTGTGCAAATGAGGCAAAAGGAAAGGTCAGGGAATGGAGACTTTCTGCTGGATATGTCAGCCTTTGATCTGTATCTTGCTGATTCTCTTAAGGAAATTGGTGGTGAGAAGATAACAAAGTCTGTTCTTCCTTTCTGGTCCTTTCATTAACAGTGTTTAAGATAGAACGAATGTTTGATATGTAAAGACAATGCTGGTAAAAGCAAGACCCTTCTGAAAAAAAAAAAAAAGTAAAAAGTATAATTTGTGAATTTGTGATGATTCCTGGAGAAATGGATGTGTTTGACTGGGAGCTGGAGCACATGAGGTCAGTCTGGGGAATTTTCAAAGATGATCCCTTCTCACTGGAAGGAGGGAGGCTGTTTGACAATATTGTGTATTGCATTTACATTTCATGTTTAATGTTAAATGGGAAATGCCATGTTCACATTTAATACACAGTGTATATTTAGTGTATGGTTATAGTGCACATTTAGTAAATATCTGTGGGGGAAAAGAGGTGATAAGTAGAGCACAGCTCTTCTTGTCTATCCCTGGAACATCCAGCAAATGTTGAATGAGTGCAAATTCTTGGTGGGAAGAGGTTTTTTTGTGTTTGCAGCTACACCTGGTGTCACAAGTGCCTCCTGGGTGCATTACATGGGCTTTTCTGCTGCCCTGAGACAGCAAAAAATGAAATTAAGGCAACTCTTTCAGTGTTACTCTACTTCAAGAGCAGGAGACTTAATTTAGCTTGGTCAAAACAGGACCAATTAAACCAATATCCCAAAGCAGGGATTAAAGATTTCCAGAGGTTTGTTTAGCAGAAGTACAGCATTCCTCTATCACTTTCTAAGGTGACAAGAAGGTAGATATTGAAAGGATTGCTAAAATTATTTTCCTACCTGTCATCCTTAAATCTGTTTTAGGATTACAAAAAAGAACAGCACTGAATCTGTTTTGTAATGCATGAACAAAAGTGAAATTGTGACATCTGGTAAATATGGAGTAAAAACAAACCTGTGAAAATGGAGGGTTTGTAAGAAACAGTTTCCTTAAAAAGCCAAAATTCTCTAAGTCATCCTGATGGCCTACATGCTCACAGATTACCCATTTCCTGACAGAACAAGAGAGCAGCAGACAGATTTGAGGGCTGTAGATAAAGCTACAGCATATTCAAGAGAACATCCAGCTGATCAGTACTGTGGCTGCTCACACCCAATTTCTGAGCATTTTTCTTAGAAGGATGCCCCAGTGTCAGTGGTTGGCAGCCACTGAGCTCAGGTGACCCTTGGGGAGGGATAACCTTACAAATAACAGACCCAGAATATCAGAAATGGTTTATTTTTGCTTTTCATTGCTTTGATTTCATGAGTTTATCATGCCTGTTTTGATGAGATCCTTGGTGTTTGTTTGGAGGCTGGTTTGGTTTTTTATTGGTTTGGGGGGATTGGGGAAGGGAGGCTGGGTTATTAAATATTGTTTTTAATTTTTAACCAGCAAACATTCCAGATGCTCAGTGCTGGCCTTCCTCTTGCTGCTAATGCAGATGTGGCTAGGTAAGCTGAAATAGTAACAAAATCTGTTATTCTGTCACATATATACTCACATACTGTACCTTCTTTTTTTACTCTTGGCTTATATTTGCATTTTATTTTTTTTTTTCTGACTGAAAGCAACTTCTTGATCCTTAAGAAATTAGTGTGTGACTTTGTGAGCTGTTTATAGATTTAGGAGGCTGCAGGCTTCCAGACAACATGCAAATATTATGAGGACAGAGTCTATGTGTAAATAGGAGCTATTTTAGTCCTCTCTGATGGAGTACTTCAACAGAAGAGACTGAATTCAAGCAGACTCTATTTAGAAAACAATTTTGCCCTTGAGAAGGTGTAGAGACTTCAAAAAAGACAGGAAGTAAGCAGGCCTCATTACAGTGATATGAATTACACTTCTATCAGATTGGCTGGAAAACAAATGTCTGCGTTTGCATTTTGCTGCTCTTGTGCATTTCAATGATCACGAGCTGCATTAGCATTGCAACCCAACTGCTGCAGAGCAATTTGTGTACAGTCCAAATAATCAGCACTCCTCAATCGAGCTAATGGCAGCATTAGTCACACAATTCCAAACTTCATGTATTAAAAAGCGTTGCTGGATGTAGAGGAATATTTATGCAATTAAAATGTTCAGGTGTCAGTCACTGAAGGACTAACAATTGAAGGTGTGCGGCTCAGTTTTGTTTGACATTCACCAATATTCTTCCTAAGGAGATTTGTATTTGATTTAGAGTAATTAACCACCTCAATAATGGCTTAAATACAAGTGGCAACTTAGCTGCATATGACTGAAAGGGTTGTGAATATGCCTTGTCCCCTAAATTAAGGAATTTTTTTTTAATATTATTCATTTGGTAAGAAAAAGGTGAAATTTTAAGTGGTCTGGCACTTGTTGTGTTGGTCTCCATGCATTTGTACTTCTGACCACCATCACACTCAAAGGGGTTTTGTCAGACTCCAAGGGAGGATCAGCCACCACTTCAGAGAGTCTTTCCTATGAATTTTTCAGAAATTTAAACATTAAATTTCAGAAATTGAATTTTTCCGTATTTAAGCAGCTCTTTGTCCACACAAAGTGCACAAGGCTTTCCCTCGGATCCCTTAAGGCTTTATAAACAAAGCAGCACAACACAACAACCCAACAATCTTTATTAGCTTTGCTTTGATGTAGCAGAGCAGCAGCCAGAGTTTGCAAAGCTTGAATCTCAGTTTGAAACATCATATTAAGGGTATTTACAGCTCATGTTTAACTGGAAGACATAACAGAAACCTAAGACAATTTTAAAGGCAATTACTTTAAATGAATTACTGATTATGTCTAACTGACATTCTAGTCTCCTGAAAATGTCACAAGGCTCTAAATTTTAAAGAAAGAAAAAAGAAATCCAAATTTACAGCATGACATGTGCTTTATTTTTTTTTTTCTGTAATAGTGAAAGAGCAAAATCAAAATATGTGAAAAAGAAGAATGATAAGACTTGGGTATAAATATTTCACAAGTTACATAAACAGTTGCTAGATGGGCAATCTGCTCATATTTTATGCCTTGTAATAATTTTTTTGTTAGATGGTTTTTAACCAATAGAAGCAAAATGACAACAGGAAAAATTGCAGAGAGCTAATTCATCTGCTGTAACCAGTGCATTGCTGTTTCCAGAGTTGTGTGAAATGTATCCCTCAGTTAAAGGGATAATACCAAAGATCAGTTACTCACTATGAGAACAGCACAATTACCAGGCAGGCCTCTCTGTCAGCCTTGTGGGGGCAAAAATAACTGCAAATGCAATTTAGTGAGGATTAAATGGGAATAAAACAGCTTTAACAGTGTCACTGTGCTTCTACCACAGAAATGCTGTGTCACAAACCACAGCTACCACCGAAACACACAGATAAATATTCTCCTCAGTCTGCTTATTTTCTCTTTAAAATAATATTTTCTCTTTAAAATTTTCTCTTTAAAATAAGTGTTGGAGCAATGTTTGTTTTGCTTGCAGTCTCTCTCAAGTGTGAGTAAATATGATGAGTGTATCACAGAAAATCAGAGGCATTCCCTGGCAGCCTGTGCACTCTCCAGAGGCTCTCAGCAGCCTGAGCTGCCCATTTGTGCCTCTCCTGCTCCCATGCAGGGCATGCAGGGCTGCAGCAGCAGTGCAGCACCAGTGCTGGCAGGGATAAACACTCAGAGCCCTCACTGGCTGAGCACAGAGCTGATGAGAACTGCTTGGGAGCTGCTTTTTTCCTGTGGACAAAAGGAATCTTCAGGATTCATTTGTGTTTGTGTTTGGATATAGTTAGGAAGTGATATGAGTGCTTGGTTTATTCCAACACGCATTTTTCACTTCTGATCTGTTTAAAATTGATGTTTTTTAAATATAAAAACCCACAAAGAGGGATATTGAGCTTGAATACCTGTTCTGTGTGGAACACAGAATCTGGGTTTTCCACTGACAAGGCACCCAGCTACCCACTTGAGAGCACAGTTCAGATGGGGAGGGGAAAAAAATCAGTTTTACATTTCCTGCCCTGAGCTGATACTCTGTAAGGGAGGGAAATCAACTCCATGTGAATTTTAGCAATGTTTTAATGTTCTTCTAAAGCTGACTGAGGACAACACAATGTGATGGAAATATCAGAGTTGTTTTATATATTTTTAAGATCTTTGCAAACTTTTTTTTTTTCTGGAACTGAATGTAAATTTGAAGAGTTTACCTCTTAGAACTGGTCAAGGGGGAAAAGGCAGTTAGCTAAAATGCAAGCATTTCTGAAAAGGCAGCTTCTCTTCTGGCATTACTGGCTTCAAATGATGTGCCCTCTGAGAGGAGCTTAGTTTGATGTAGCCACTTTGACAAAAGGTGAATAGAATAGCAAAGAAAAAATAAGAAACAATTCTGAAGGTGTGCTGCAAAGACTTCCTTTTTTTTTTTTTTTTTTTTTTTTTTTTTTT